>CM072822.1:50870232-51265678 GCA_036937905.1 Salvia rosmarinus | reverse complement strand
ATCCGATCCGCTGACATTCCTATGGTTGGGGATGATGGCGCGGGACCGTCGAGTATGCGCCGTGAGGGCGACTCGAGCGATGATTCGGATGCGGCGACTCGATGATGATTCGGCGATGAGGAAGATCACGAGGAGGATCGATGATGATGAGTGATGCCTGTCGGTTTAGCGGTTTTAGTCGTATGTATCTAGTGATCGTGTGTAGGTTGCTTTTGTGTTTTGAAAAAGGAAGTGAACTTTGTATTTTGTATTATCTTGTAATCCGTATGTTGTTCGATACGGGTTAAGCTTTGAAATGCCATCTATTGTACATTATCTCTTTTGTATCATTGTTGTACAAAATAGTCCTCTTTGAGCACAAATTTTTGATGTATATATGATAACCCAGGCGGGCTTTTCGTGAAATGATTATTGTGATGAATAGCTTGGTTTAAAGCGCTTTACAAAGAAATTAGTGATGATATTATATATGTTAATTGTGAAAATGATTTTCAATATTTATTGTATGTTTAAACAAGAATGCGCCAGGCGGGATCTGCACAAGAGGTAGGGAGGGGAAGAGGTAGGCGGAGGAAGAATTCTGCTTCCCGAACTGCGAATATACCCAACCACCACACTCCACCGATCGTAGGATGAAATTATTTCTTAGGCAAAACCCACCTTCTTTTGATGGGAAAGGAAGCCGGATGATGCCGAGCAATGGATAAGGGCTATGGAAAGGATATTTGATTTTCTTGATGCAATCCGGACTCTGTATTAACTTTCAGCGGACACGGAACTTTTGGTGGGAAGCGACAAGATTTTACTACAGGATCGGATGAATGAATTCACACAGGAGGAATTTAAAGGGCGTGAGAAATATGTTCGAAGAGTTATCGAAGAGAAAGGAACATGAGTTTTATAATCAAAGGAGAAAATGTCCGTGACGATTATGATCGCATCTTCTGCGATATGTCGATATACTGATCGGTGAATCTAGATATGAAGATGGCATAAAATTCGATCGGTTTGAGATCGAGATAAGAATGTCTCTAGCCGACCATGGAGATCGATACTTGAAGCTCTCGGACGAGCTTTGGACATAAGCGACTATGCGGAGAAAACTCAAACAGGGCGTTGAATCTGGGACAAAGGGAAGAAAATGAGAAGAAATGTGGAAATAACAACGGGAAGTTTTGAGAATACTAATACAAGCGTGCGTGGCGAGGAACCGTACCGCAAGGGCGAGGATGGAAGAAACGGTCTTTTCCAGACGGGAGGACCAAGAGCAACAGACAACTCGCTGCCGAGAAATTTCACAAGAGGTTTGTCGTTTGGTAAATTGCTTTAAGTGCGGAATGAAGGGTCATTCGCAAATAGGCTGCCGGGGATACGGCGGGGGCGGTGGGAAGGCGAATCAGCCCGGCAATGTCCAACCCCTCGGGCTATCCGGTTTCGGCCTCAACCACAACAACCCCAACACAGACAACGACGACAATCACCGCGGCGTAATCGGCCATAGCACGCCAACAGATGAGCAGCAGCAGAATCAACTAATCAGCGCCCGTCGGCCTCGGTAGGCTCGAGCGGAGCATATGCTCTGCGGAGGCAAAATGAACAAAACCGAAACCTCGCGGTATGGGAACACTTCTCAACGTACTATTATACTTTTGTTCGACACGGAGCCTCACATTCTTTCATAGCAAGAACATCGTTGATCTATTGGAACTTAGACCGAAAAAGGCGAATCAGATATGAGAATCTCTTCACCCATAGGAGGATTATGATCGTTACTCACATTTGCTCGAACCTAGAATTGAACGTAGGATCACTTAAGGTTCTGACGAATAACTTAAACATAATACCCATGGGTGATGTAGATATAATTTTAGCAATGGACTGGTTGGCTGAAAATCATGCTACGATCATGTGTAAAGAAAGGAAAATTCCGTTCCATTTCCCTGGAAAAGAAGCTACAACCTTTTATGGAATCAACATGGGAAGGAAGGTCCCAATAATATCAGCATTGAAGGCTAGAAGTATGTTAAACTAGAAAGGATGCCATGCATTTCTTTTTTATTTGAATGGAGAAGATCGAACAACGATAAAAGTTGAAGATGTAGAGATTGTATGAGAATTTTCAGATGTTTTTCCTGAAAATCTACCAGATTGCCTCCTCGATAGACAATCGAGTTTACCATTGACTTGGAACCGGATCGGCTCCGATGTCAAAGGCATCGCATCGAATGGCTCCGAAAGAACCGGAAGAGTTGAAAATTCAAACCAAGAGCTGTTAGACCTAGGTTTTATCGCACCTAGCGTTTAGCAGGGAGCACCGGTGTTATTTGTAAAGAAAAGGACGGTTCCTTGAGGATGTGTATAGATTATCGAGAATCGAACAAAATGACGCCAAAACAAGTATCCACTTCCAAGGATAGATGACTTGTTTGATCACCAAGAGGAGCTAGCGTGTTCTCAAAATCGACCTCAAGTCGCTATCACCAACTTAAAGTGCGGCTCAAGATGTATCAAAGAACTTTCGAACGAGATACGACCACTATGAATTTATAGTTGTGCCATTCGGATTGACCAATGCGCCGGCAATATTCATGGATCTCATGAATAGGGAGTTCCACCCATTTTTAGACAAATTTGTCTTAGTCTTCATAGACGACATTCTTATCTATTCGAAGAATGAAGAAGAACACAAGGAACACCTGAGGACAGTGCTGCAAACATTGAGAGATGAACAACTTTTTGCTAAGTTTAGCAAATGTGAATTTTGGCTAAAGGAAGTAATGTTCCTTGGACACATTGTGTCAGCCGAAGGGATTAAAGTTGATCCGGCCTAGGTAGAAGCAGTCCAAGAATGGAAATCGCTAAGGACACAAAATGAAATTACAAGTTTCTTGGGATTAGCGGGTTACTATCGGAGATTCATTGAAGGATTCTCAAAGATAGCAAGGCCAATAACCCAATTACTCAGAAAAGGAATTAAATTCACATGGACTGATGAGTGTGAGGCGAATTTCCAGATACTCAAAGAAAAGTTAACTACTGCCCCTGTGCTAGCAGTTCCAGAAGCAGATAAAGAATACGTGGTCTATACAGATGCTTCCAAGAATGGATTAGGTTGTGTGTTAATGCAAAATGGAAAAGTGATAGCCTATGCATCTCGACAACTGAGACCGCATGAATTGAATTACCCAACACATGATCTGGAACTAGCAGTAGTAGTACATGCCCTAAAGATATGGAGACATCATCTCTACGGAGTAAGATGTGAAATCTTTACCGATCACAAAAGTTTGAAATACTTTTTCGAGCAGAGAGATTTGAACATGAGACAAAGGAGATGGCTCGAATTGGTAAAAGACTACGACTGTGGTATAAACTATCACCCGGGCAAGGCGAACGTTGTAGCCGATGCCTTGAGTCGTGGAAGTCAAAACAAATTGGGATGTCTCTTCACAAATGAAGAAAGACTCATTGAAGAGTTTGAAAGAATGAAGATCGAATTGATTGAACAACCAGAGACGATCACGAGTTGTATTGCTACACTCACTTTGACGTCTGACTTAAGGAAAAGAATCCTTGAAGGACAAAGGATGGAGGAAAAGTTAGAAAAAGCAAGAGCTAAGGTAAGGACGGAAGGACTGAAAAATTTTCAAGAAGCACCAGATAATGCTTTATTATTTGAAGGAAGGTTGTGTATCCCAGACAACAACAATCTTCGGAATGAAGGAAGCTCATGACACACCTTATACAGCCCATCCAGCGATGACAAAAATGAACCAAGACTTGAAGAAAAAGTTCTGGTGGGAAGGTAGGAAAAGAGACATAACCTCCTTTGTAGAGAGCTGTCTTGCTTGTCAACAAGTAAAGCATTACACCAACGTCCTTAAGGTAAGCTACAACCTTTGGCAATACCCGAGTGGAAATGGGAAGATATAGCGATGGATTTTGTTACGGGTTTACCAAAGTCTAAAAGAGGTAACATCGCTATATGGGTAGTAGTGATGACTCACCAAATGTGCACATTTTCGCGATTCAGACACCCACGGTCCGATAAGCTAGCCACTATACGTAAAAAAATTGTGCGCCTACATGGAGTACCGAAAACTATCACATCTGATAGAGATTCAAAGTTTACTTCAAGATTATGGACTAGCTTGCAAAAAGAATTGGGCACGAAGTTAAATTTCAACACAGCTTTTCACCCTCAAACCGATGGACAATTGGAAAGGACGATCCAAACACTCGAAGACATGTTGAGAACTGTAGTGTTGGATCGAGGTGCAAAATGGGAAGAGGTTTTACCTCTCATCGAATTTGCCTACAATAATAGTTATCGTTTACGATCGATATGGCCCCGTATGAAGCCTTATATGGAAGAAAATGCCGATCACCACTTTACCGGGATGAAGTAGGTGAGAGAAGAATCTTAGGCCTCGACGCTATGTTTAAATGATTGAGATCGTTCGCCAAATTAGGCAAAGAATAAAAGAAGCTCAAGATAGACAGAAATCTTACGTTGATACACGAAGGACTGAGCTACATTTTTTTAAATGGAGATAAAGTCTTCTTGAAGGTCTCTCCATCTAAAGGGATTATAAGGTTTGGAGTAAAGGAAAAGTTAAGACCCCGTTTTATTGGACCTTATAAAATCCTAGAAAGAATAGGCCCAGTCGCCTATAGGTTGGCCCTTCCGCCAAGTCTGGGAAACGTACACTATGTTTTTCATGTATCACAACTCAGAAAGTATGTGTACGATCCGAAGCATGTGATCCATCAAGACGACGTGATCCTCAATCCAGATATGAGCTATAATGAAGAACCTACGGCTATTCTAGACCACAAGGTTCGAAGAATTGCAAAATAAATCGATTCCACTAGTCAAAGTGCTGTGGAAGCATCATGGACAAGAGGAAGCCACGTGGGAGCTTGAGGATACAATGAAAGAAAAATACCCCGATCTTTCTGAGGTATGTAAATTTCGGGACGAAATTTCTTTAAGGGGGGTGGAATGTAATACCCCGATTATTTAAACGCCTAATTATTTATATTAATTTCTTAAATTAGAATATTATTATGATAAATTGATTAATAAATTATCGAATAATGATTTCGATTATTTTGGAATAATAAATTCCTATGTACAATTCACGAAGGAATGTGAATTGAGAAATACGAATATGTAACGATTTCGACAAGATTAATTCTACGCCGATTACGTGTCGATAATTAAATGCTCGTGATATTTTCTAAGTTTTAAGCTTAGAATTTAATTCCATTATTATTGGAATATTTTAATAAGTGATTACGACTTTATTACGACCATTTGGAGATGAGTCGATAATTAACGTTTTGAGACGTTTCAAACGTTAACGTTTAGAGATGACTTGAGAATCAAGTCTAGCAATCAAGGAATTGTGATATTTAAATTCCTATGATTATTTTTTTTATAATTAGAATATTTTTTTAGCATTGAATTAATGCTAGAAAATTTTGGAATGATATTTGTGATTATTAAGATTCTCGAAAACCCTAAATCGAGAATTAGGGTTTTCTTGCATGACATAATACCAATAATTTTTCCTATGATATAATTTATCATCTAAAACATATGTTATGATATATATGTATATTTATCATGAAAAATCAAATATTAACACATAAGAAATTAAAATAGGCGTGGACTACTTCAAGTGTACATATTCACGTCAACTTGGAGCATGGATTGCTATTTCATGAATTAATCTATGCAAGTATGATCTAATGTACACACTTACCTAGTAAACCAAGTAGTCAACCAAGTGGGTGTGTGTGAGCGCTATTAGCCGTGTATATTGTCTTCCAAATAAGGTTGGAAGCTTATACACTTCTCCTTGATTTCTCCTTGCACATGATTGCATATAATTTTGGAATAGAGTGTAGGATTATATTCTTGTAATAAGACCAAAATGAATTAAATTTTGCTTCTCTTGTATACATAGAGCCGACGGCTCTTTGATTCAAAAGCAAAGATATTTCTTTGTTTCTTTCAAGATGTAAGACCATACTTACTACCATGACCTAAGCCTAATGAATCACCATTTTGATCCTTGTGTGTGAGTGATAGGCGACGACAATTCATCCCAAGACAATGGATGAATTTGTTTTGTCCAAAAACTTTATACAAGAAGTTAGTATGGATGATGTAATGAATGATGAGTCATAAAGAATAAATGAAAGGCTCCCAAATTGCTTGGTAAGTATAGTGAGAGAACCGAGAGGGAGATGTACCATGTAATTGATTAAATTCATTATCTAGAAATTACTTAAGTGTTATACTTCATTAGAAACAAACATTTAACACATTTCATTTCTCATCCTCTCTAAGAACCGAGAGCTTTGCTCAAAGAAAACCTTGAGTCCATTTCATTTCCTTCTTCAAAAACCTTGATCTTAAATCATCCTTCAACCAATCAAAGCCGTTAACGAGGTTAGATATCGAACATGCTTCGATTATACCTTAAGGCTCAGAGGGGGTCGCCATTTTCGCTTCGAGCTCGGTGGTCTTCTTCGGTTCAGAGAGGGAATCAGAATTTTTCGTGGTGGTTTTAGCTCTGGTTTTACGGGCAGTCATTTTTTTTGAAAATGGGGAGGGTTTCTTCTTTAAGGCTCGGGTGAGAGAGAGAGGGGGAATTTGCAGAGGTTGAGGCGACGTGGGTGAGGTAATTATGGAGTGGCCAGCTATAAGGGACGCTACGTCCTTTCTCCTGACAACCGCCTGCCACTTGTTCCAGAACTCACCCTCTTGCCCACGACGAATGTCAAGCATCTCATCTTGCCTCTTCGATCATGATCACAACTGCTCTCGTAGATTGACCAACACAACACCACACACGAAAACGGGGCAAAACAAAACAAAACAAAAGAGAAAACAACAACGAAAGCAAATAAAAATACCAGTTGCCTCCCGCCGCTTGGTTATCGCCGTGGCTCGACTGCACCTCTTTATTACTCTTCCCCGTCGAGGGCTTGCACTCGATGCAATTCCGGATCTATCTCGTGATGCCCATAGTAAACCTTCGACGCGTCCATCGACCTTGAAGATCTTCTTCGCCTTCGTGTCTCATGACCGATACCCATTCGAAAATTGAGTTTTTACTTCATATGGTCCGCACCACTTGCTTGTTAACTTGCCCGACATCAACTTGAATCGAGACTGGTATAAAAGCACCAATTGACCTTGCTCGAATGACTTGGCTTTGATAAGACGGTCGTGTGCCTTCTTTAATCTTTCTTTATATAGAACGGCATTGTCATAGGCCTCTAGCCTTATTTCTTCCAGTTCTTGAAGCTGAAGCTTTCTAGCTTGGCCATCACGGTCCCAATCAAAGTTGAGCTTGTTCACTGCCCAAAATGCCTTGTGCTCTAGTTCCACTGGTAAATGACACATCTTACCAAACACAATTCGGTATGGTGACATGCCCAAGGGGGTCTTGTATGCAGTTCTGTATGCCCATAGCGCGTCATCAAGACGAGTGCTCCAGTCCTTACCTGTAGGTCCCACTACCTTCCTCAATATAGTCTTGATTATTCTGTTGACAACTCCGCTGCCCATTAGCTCATGGATGGTAGGTCAGTAGTCACACGATGGGTTACACCGTATTTCTAACAATTTGGTGATAGTAGTGTTGCAAAAATGGGTTCCTCGATCGCTGATAATTGCCTTGGGCACGCCAAACTGTTGAAGATATTAGCTTTAAGAAAAGTCAAACTACCTTTGAGTCATTAGTGGCACTCGCTTGGCCTCAACCCATTTCGAGACATAATCCATCGCAAGGTGATGTACGCATTGCCCGCTCGAGCTCGTAATGGTCCCATAAAGTCCATCCCCATACATCAAAGATTTCGACGGAATGATAGGTATCATGGGCATCTCATTCCTCTTTGTGATATTTCCTTCTTGTTGACACTCTTTGCATTGCTTACACACCGTAGGCATCTTTGAATATCGTGGGCGTAAGAATCCACTGCCTATAACCTTTCTCGCCGCCTCTTGTGCCCAAAATGACCTCCACATTCTTTTGAGTGGCAATGATTCGTGATGTCTTTGATCTCGCCGCACGCAACGTCAGCAGACTTGGTCAAGACACTTCCTCCATAAATAGGGTTCATCCCATATGTAGGTTCGACAGTCTGCCTTGATCTTGTTTCTTTGATATGTAGTGAGCCCAACAGGGAGTTCTCCAGTGGTTTTGTAATTCACCAAATCTGCATACCATGGCTCGAACTCCGTCGTGCCACGAATGGGCATGATGTTCTTCAGGGAAGGTCTCTGCAATGGGCACCGGGTCTTCTCCCTTCAATATCCTACTCAAGTGGTCGGCCACAAGGTTTTGTGCTCCACTCTTGTCTTTGATTTCTACATCGAACTCTTGGAGAAGCAAGATCCATCTGATTAGTCGTGGCTTTGACTCCTTCTTGCTATCGTGTATCTCGTAGGCGGATGATCGGTGTAGACGATTGTCTTGGCCCCGATGAGATATGATCGAAATTTTTCAAAAGCAAAGACGACCGCCAAGAGCTCTTTCTCGGTCGTGCTGTAGTTGCATTGGGCTGCATTGAGAGTTCTTGAGGCATAGTATATAGCATGACTTTCCTTTCCTCTTCGTTGTCCCAAGACGGCTCCCACGGCATATCCGCTTGCGTCGCACATAACTTCAAACGGCATGCCCCAATCAGGGGGTTGAATGATCGGTGCTGTGATTAAGTTATTCTTCAGAGTTTCAAAAGCTATCTTACACTCTTCATCGAATTCCCATGGTACATCATTCTGGAGTAGTCGTGTCATGGGCTGGGCGATCTTTGCGAAGTCCTTCACAAATCTTCTCAGAGAACCAACAGTGCCCAAGGAAACTCGCACTTGCTTTCTCGTCGGATAGGCAATTTGGCGATGATCTCTACTTTAGCTCTATCTACTTCTATCCTCTTTCGGATACCACGTGCCCAAGAACAATCCTTCTTGTACCATGAAATGACATTTCATAATTTAGGATCAAATTCTTTTCGACACATCTCGTAGGACTACCTCTAAATTTGTCAAGCACTCATCGAATGATTCACCATAGACGGTAAAGTCGTCCATA
The DNA here is from genome assembly GCA_036937905.1 of Salvia rosmarinus. NCBI lineage: Eukaryota > Viridiplantae > Streptophyta > Magnoliopsida > Lamiales > Lamiaceae > Salvia > Salvia rosmarinus. Next base: position 51,256,562 of record CM072822.1, on the reverse strand, counting down.
AAGACCTCGATGCATTTCTCCAATAGGTCCGAGAAGATGCTCATCATGCATCACCGAAATGTCCCCGGGCATTACACATGTCGAAAGGCATTCTTCTCAGAGCAAATGTCCCGAATGGGCATGTGAAAGTAGTTTTATCCCGATCACCTTGGGCAACCCATATCCGCATGTAGCCCGAGTATCCGCCTAAAAATAAAAGATTTTGTTTCACTAACCTTTCCAAAGATCTCGTCAATGAAAGGTAATGGAAGTGATCTTTTCGGTCACCGTGTTGAGCTTTCGATAGTCAATACACATTCTCCAACCCGTTTGGAGTCTCGTTGGGATCAGCCTCCTTTCTCATTTTCACTACCGAATGCCGACGACTTGGGCACGACGTGTAATCGGGTGACCCATTTATCGTCTGACACGGGATATATGATGCCCAAGTCGAGAAGCTTCAAGATCTCCTTCATGACTACCTCCTTCATAGCCGGGTTCAACTTCCTTGTTGATCGCAGATCGGTTCGCTTCTTCTTCCATCGTAATATTGTGAACGATATGGAAGGGCGATGCCCTTGATGTCGGCCAATGTCCATCCAATAGCTTCCTCAGATTGCCCAATAACACTTCTCACGCCTTCCTCGACTCGGACCGAGTTTAGCATTGATGATCACGGCAAGGTGTCGTTCTTCCCTAGAAAGATGTACTTGTGGTAAGGAAGAGTCTTTAGCTCGAGTTTCGTGCTCTCATAAGGGATGGAACGAGCTTTTCTTCTTCCTTCAGCTTGGGCATGTTCCGCATATTGACCACTGAGTCCCTCGCCCGCTCCGCAACAAAGCAGGCCTCCCGACATTGCCCATAAGTCGCTTTCTTCGTGGGCGCCATCCTCCTCAAGACCACTTTGAATTGTCGCATCCAAATGGATCTTGTAAACCTATCTCGGGCAGATGTCTCCCACCATGGGTTCAATGTGATCAATGAATTCCACGACCTCGGTATCAATAGGATGCTCCATGGCCTTGAAGATGTTGAAGGTCACCGCCTCGCCGTCAATTCACATGATAATTTGCCCGTGTCGCAATCAATCCTAGTTCGGCCGTCTTCATAAATGGTCGACCCAAGAGCATAATCGAGGATTTATTACCCATCGTGCCCATATCCGTAACGTAGAAGTCTGCTGGAAATATGAGTTCCTCCACTTTGACCAATACGCTCGATGATTCCTTCGGATAAACGTTGACCCGTCTCGCTAATCGATAACCACTGTGTTGGCTTCGTGGTTCCCACCTTTAATTCATTGAACATTGACAAGGACATGACGCTTATAGATGCCCCAAATCTAGCATGGCCCTTTCGATCCTCGTATTGCCTATTACGCAGGAATGAAAACATCCTGGATCTCCACACTTTGGGCAATTTCATTGCAAGATCATGGATACATTTTCTCCCACTTGAATTTTGCATCATCTTTGTATTTCACTTTTCTCGCACAATTCTAGCATGAACTTTGCCCATTTTGGCATCGTGCCCAGAAAGCGATGATGAGCGGTATATTAATTTCCACCTTCCGAAACACGCGATACATCTCGCCATTTCTTCCTCTCTCCTCGTTCTTGGCCAATCTGCTCGGAAGGGAGGTAAAACCTTAGGATTAGGTTTAACATAGGTTGGCTCAATGATTGCCTCTTCTTTTCTCGCTTTTCCTTGCGGTTCCTCTTGATCATTGTCATCTTGACCATTGTGTTCTGTGAGATCTTCCACTTGTGCATGTCTCGTCGTCGCCCTAGGCATGAAAACTTTCTCGACGCCTTCTTCCCACTTCTCGTACTACAGAGATTCGTTGGGCTAACTCGTTTACCTCTACTTGAGGAGGTAAATTTCCTTGCTTCTTCTCAAGACGCATTACGGCGGCCGTCAATTGGGAAACTTGGTTCCCAAGGCTCTGGAGGGCTCCTCTTGTCTCGACCTTGAATTCTCGCTCTTGTTGAGCCTTCACATTTTCTCGTGCCATAGTGTGCACAAGTTCGCCAACGATGGCCCACCGCTTTAGTCACGCTGATTATTTCGTATGGTCATGTTGTTGTCTTGCCTCCGCATCGCTTCTTTGTTGTTGTCCCGCCTTTGCCGGTTGTTAGACCACCTAAAGTTTTCGTGGTTCCTCCATCACGGGTTGTAGGTCCGAGAGTTCGATCATATCTCCTCTGTCAGATTGCCCATTACCATTCTGACCCACTGCATTGACTTCTTCTTCTTCAAACAGTGTGGGGCATTGATCCGTATGATGTGTCACGGCAGCGCATATTTGGCAAACTTTAGCTTTCTTTTGCCCTTGCCCTGGTCCTGGTCCTGATCCTGTGTTGGTTATGAACTTGTCGAATAGGTTACAGAGTTTATCCAGCTTGGTCTCCACGGTTGAAGAAGTAGCGGCAGCTTGCCTCGGAACTTCTCCTCCTTCGTCTCTGTTTTCTTCGGCCATCTCGCCCAACAGTCTAAAGGCCTCACTGGGAACTTTATTCAGTATTGATCCTCCACAAGCTGCATTCACCCAAATTTTCTCTCCGCCCTCAACCCGCCATGAAATATTGGATCGATCATGATCCGAATTTGATGTTGAGGGCATTTCGCTTTCAAATGCTTAAACCTTCCCCAAGAATCATAAAAGGTCTCTCCCGTGCCCATTTTGATGTCGCTTATCCTTTTCCTCATGTTCGAATACGGCGGCGAAAGTACTTCTCGAGGAACTTCGGTGAAGTTGTGCCCACGTGGTCACACTTCCAACGGCAAGGTGTAGAGCCATTCTCTTGCCCCATCATGCGAGAGAGCGGAATGATACTAATCTCACATATTCTCCAAGGTTTTCATTGCGAGATAGTCCCACACGCCATCTCGAAATCTTGTAAATGCCTTTGTGGATCCTCCCGGGCATGTCATCGAATCGGGGAGGATTTGGATGAAGAATGCTTCATCTCCCGCCATTGATCGCGGGCAAAGTGATGCCCGCTGGCCTCGTGTTCGGTTGTTAGGGAACACCATTTCTCAATGTCCGCTCCACTAGCGGTTGTTCACCCATCGATTGACCTCTGGGTTCTCTTCGGATTAGCCCTCGCGACTTGTCGTGCTCTCCGTCTTCGCCGCCTCCTCGCCTTGCGTGCTTTTCGATCTCGTGATCGCATAAAAGTCCTCCGCCTTCCCCGCACGGTTAGGTTGTAGCATACAACAAAGAAAGCAATATAAATTCAAGAAATAGAGATACTCTTGGAATGCGCAACTCACAGCAACGGCGCCAATTCGACACGCTATCGCTTAGCTGCTCAAAATAAATTTATAACCTATTGCCCATCACAGCGTAGCCGCCGATAAGTATAGGGTCGATCCTCGAGGAGTTGGTGTAGCAATCTACGATGTCACGATGTCACTTAAAAGGGACGAGAGTGGTGTAATTATCTTGATCACTATAGATAAGACTAAAGTAACTCAAACAAACTCAAAGGAATATCAAATAATAAGACGAGTCCGGCTTGGGCAACAACCGTGAAGACGATTAATACTCGGTCCTAGGTGCAAAGGTTTTCTACACATGACATGCATCAATCGGTTATAAGAGACATACGTCGTGACCTCGTTGTCACGCGTCACGCCCACGACGCACCCCTCCAAATCTATCCTTTCGTAAAGAAGGCAAGGGACACCCTATGCAAACTATCTAACACGTAATGCCCACGCACGAGGAGACCTCAAGACATGTAAACCTACGAGCAAATAAGTTATGATCTAGATGGACCCGGTATTGGCAAAGGCAAATGCTATGACTACTCCAACTCGCCCACACCAAGAGTACTATTTGGGGTGCGACACCCGACACCTTAATCCAATTATTACTTGCAACCTTCCCTTACCCACTATGTTATTTGCAACTAACACACCGAGTTTGGTTGTTATATAATGCCCAGGACCTAGTGCTTGGGAACACACGCATGCGGATCGTAATGCCCTACTTAGACCTCTCGAGTTATATTAATCATGCTCCACTTAGTCACGCCCAAACCGTAATAAAGACTTAGCTAGACATAAAATAAATAAATATGCAATGCTTAATCAAACCATAATTAAACGGAACCAACTTACTATTAATTGAACGAAATAGAAACGGCGAGCCCAAAGTGCCGCCAAAAACATACTGAATAGCAAATAAAAGTGTTTGCCCGAAAGGACTTAATATATGTGGTCACTGGATGAATTTGATAATGAGAGAGAGTTTGAACGCGGAAGAGACGCACAAGTCGCGCCTTCATCCATATATATAGCCTGTGGGATATCGACGATGGTGTTGGCCCATGGGCTGGATAACTGTAGGTTTTCCTTGTTAATCGGCACTCTTTCCTTGCCTGCACGGATCCGAGGTGATCTCCTCCTGATTTCATGAGATTCGGTGTCGTAGCGATCCTTTCCGGATTTAGCGAGATCCGCCCGCATCTCGCAGATCTTGCCCATTAGCCTCTCTCCGCCTTCTCTTGCCTCCTTCTTCTTCTCGTCTTTGCTCGCTTTACTCCGCCGCCCATTAGCCTACCCTTCGGAGATCGAACTCAGGCGGTCTCAGAAGGAGGTCACGCCGTGAAACCAACAGCTAACGGAGTTTGAAGCCCGGTCGTGAGCTAAGCTCCTTGTGCCCTCGAGGCATCGTATCTCTATTCACCCGCCAAGCAAGTTCCACTCCTTCTTGCCCATTTCGCCTGCCTTGTTCCTCGCAGACCAACGTGTCCTCCCGCACACAAAACACAACAAGAAAGACACAAAAGACTCGATCTGACCTAGACAAAACACGTAAAAAGAGCACAAAACTTGGGCTCGTCGAGATATTCTTATAAAAGTAATACGTTTTTCACGTATTAGCATATTTAATGAACGTATTTCGTACGTCAAATTCAAAAGTCAACAATTTTGACTTTTCTTAACAATTCTTTAATAAATCACATTTTTAATGTCTAAATTCAATATAAATCGATTTTCAATCGATTTCTTTTCACAAAGCCCTAATTATCGATTTTTCACGCAAATCGATAAACTTGATTAATATTTTCTTTCAATATTAATCTTTTAATACATTAAGCATTATTTTATATTTCTAACGTTATTTAATATAACGTTTACCATAAACATAACATACTATGTTTAATAATTCTCGAAAATTTTAATATGTCTAAATTAATTTCTAGACATATAATGTATTATTTTCTTGATATTAAGGATTCAAAATCCTTAATATATATTTACAAGCTTTCGGTTTTAAGTTTATAAATTCATTCTTCTTCCAAAATTCTTCTAAATTCATATAGTGTACTATTTTATCATAGTATCACTAATATGAATTAATATTAACTATAGAAAATTTTGAACATTACTTATTTGATCTCATAGGTCACGGCTATTATCAAACTTTTGTCCAAATAATTTTCTAAAATTCTAGTTAATGTATACAAGGTCTCAACATTGATCTATATCATAATTATAACCTATAGTCCAACATTTTCAATTTCTACATCAAGAAATTAATGCTCAAGGTTTCGGTTCCTACACAACCATACACTAAACATTTTTGTAAAATTCTAACAAAATTACACAATACATATTTATCATTCTATAGTATAATACATCATAGTATTTTAACAAAATTAACTTATACATCATGTTCCCAACCTAATAGCTCTCGGCTATTCAATATATGAACTCATTCTTTTCTACAATTTCTATTAATTTTTGTAATACCCCGAATTTTTGAGTATTAAATTTCAAAATAAGAAGGAATATTACGATAAATCTAAATATGAAAATGAACGTCGATAGTTGTCGATTTTGAGTAAAATCAAAATTTCTTAATCTTTTTCGCATAAAATAAATTTTAATAGTAAATAAGTATGTTTTTAAGCATATGTGGAATATTATTACACTAAGGAAGAAAAAGAAATATTTTCTCATATTTGTTTCATTATTTTCGAAATTTATGTGAATATATGATTAAATTGTGATCAAGATCACTTTATTTTATGTGCTAAGATGTTATTTTGTATATATAGGATTTTAAATAGATAAGTATTACTCTAATAAAGAAAAATTATATTTTCTTTTGTATAATCTATAGTTTTCGAAAATTATAGATATGCATGGAAAAATTGTGATCAAGTGTGAGATCACATTATTATTAATGTGATAAGGTATTATTTTTGTTTGTATATGAAAGATATTTATTTATGTGATAAGGTAGGATAGTGACCTTTAAGAGATAAGATAAGGTTGAAAGTGACATTTTGTGATAAGTTTCATGATTTCAAGATATTTTTATAAAAGATAAGATAAGGTTATGATTAACTAGAAAACCCAAGTAAGAGAATTAAATCACCCCAAACACCCCCCATGCGTCGCCCATCATCACCAAACAAGGCATGAGCTCCACCTCTATTTTGACCAATGCATGGCTTACCTTTTAAACCTAGCCTAATCATCACATAATCCTCATCATTGCTACAGATTTTTCTCCCAATTGTTGGCTGAAAATCGTGAGAGAGAGAGGTAGTATAGGGAGGACTCTTCCCATTCAAGCCATACACTCCTTACACATTTTCAAACAATTAACACTCCAAACACTTCCATTTCTCTCCCAAAACTCTCAACAAATACCAGCCCTCTCCTCTCTATCACGATTTTTCTTCTTCTTTTTCTCCATTTCTCCTCCAAACCTCGATACTATATTGTTTCTTGTTAATCCTATACCATTCCAAGGTAAACATGGACCATAAGTATCGATTCTTACCTCATTTATTCCAGAAAAATCGAACATGTTCTTATATCTATGTGTGTATGTTTCGAATGCTATATGTATGTATATGTATGTTTTAATGTTCTAGAGCATAAGATATATTGTTCTTGATGATTTATATTTCCAAGTATGTGACTATATGTTAGAATAAGCATATGGTAGTGTTTATTTAATTTTTGAATAGATCTAGTGTTTGTTCATAATTTTCTAACCATAAACCTTGTTTAAAATAATTTTTGAAAATTTTATAAAATAGCTAGTGATGACCGATTTTATTTAAACATGTTCTAAGCTTGGATTATTGATCTATGATATGATTTAAGACTATGGTATGTTAATTAAAATTTTTGGAAAACCCTAGCTATTTATTTCATGAATGCCGTGAGCTTCTCAAATGGGTACCATGGTGTATAATTTTTATTCCAAGCTTGTAATGACATATTAATGCTTTAGTGTGTTGTTTATATGTTATATGTTTTAATTAGAATTTTGGAAAAACATTTGCTAATTATTTCAAGAGGGCCGAGAGCATATGGTATGTATAGGTTAATGTATGATTTTATTTTTGAACATGTAATGGTGTTTTAATGCTTTAGTATATTATTTATGCATTGTGTGAACTAATTAGAATTTTTGGAAATCATTTACCTATTTAAATCAAATGTCGTAAAGCTTACATGCTTTATGAGGTGATGATTTAATTAGTTCTTGATGATTATATGATGTTATATTAATATACTATAGTGTATGTACATAGTATATAATTATTGAATTTTGAAAATCAAATAACATAAGGAATCAAAACCGAGAGCTCTTGAGCTCCATATGGTGATGATTCAAATGTTTTTGGTTGATGTTATGATGTTACAATGTTATAATATAATGTTTATTGATGTTGGAATTTATTTAGAATTTTTAGAAATTGTTTGCTATTTATTTGGTAATTATCTTATTATTACCGTGAATATTGTTACATATTGTGAAATAAATTGTTATAATGAACTATGGGTTATATAAATATTATATACTGATGTTGGGATATTATTATAAGTACATATCAATTTTGGGAATTTTTGGATGATTATTCCCTATTATTTGAAATTACCGTAAATATATATAGGTATATATATAAATAAATAGCAAACAGTATTATATGAATTTCATAAATTCATATTCTGGACCATAGTGTATAATAATGCACTATATGAATTTAGAAAATTTTTCAAAGGTCAATTGACATTTTAAGTTAATTATCGGAATTATCGATAATTAATAAGGATTTAAAAATCCTTTTTAAAACTGTTTATTAATAAAATTTTTGGTAAAATAATATTCTGATAGTTTTAAATGTTACAAAATTTTATAAACATAGATTGCTATGTTTGAGTGAAACCAGATATCGAGATAATGTTTATCTCTTAGAAGACGCGATCAATCCACTAAGGAATTACCACATCGATATGTAATATCAAGTAAAAGTATGATACACATCATAAGAGATAAAATCTTGTCCTTAGTCTATGTAATTTTCGAAAAAAGGCTATGATTTTATATGATATTTATATCAAATAATTTATTTAATTCCACAACCTTTAATACTTGATAAATATCATGATTTCAAGATCAATCTTATCTCATAAACATCATGTAAATTTCGAAATTCATGAATTAGGGCAAGAATGGAATTTTGTGAATTTAATTCCTAGAAAACCCTAGTTTTCGAAAAAAAAAATAGGAAAAATGCTAGAATTATTCAAAGAATTTATTTTATGATACAAGAGCATTACTTTTATGTAATCCTTCATGAAAATAATATTAGTTATGAAAAGAATAAAGGTTTGATAATTTAATCTTAATTTCTAAGAAAAAGCTGATAACTTCACTTTAGTACATAGAATTGATCTTAAATAAATTTTCTATGATTTATTTTATCATCTAAGATCTATATTATGTCACATAGCTATTAATTAGAAGAAAATAAAATTTATAACATGTTGTTAGCATAAAGTACCGAAAATTGTGTATTTTTCATATCTTTGGGGTATTAAATTATATGATTATGATGTAGAGATATTTTTTGTGTTAATATAAGGTGAATGATTAAATATACAAATGGATATGTTAATTATATGATAAGGGCCGAAATTGTTGACTAAAAATAGGTTAGAAATAATTTTGAAACTCTTTGAAAATGACATCTAATCTTGATAAGGTTATAAATTAATTAAATAAACTATAGGATAAGATAAATATTTGTCCCATATGCAAGTGGTATGGACCGAAAATCAAGGTGATAATGTATGAGTTGTAAATTTTGATTTTTATGCTAAGATATTTTATAAAATCATGATTAAACTACTTTATAAACTCTATAAATAGGAGGCCACCCCTCCCATAACCATATGAACGAAATTAGGAAGAAAAATAAGAGAAAAATAGAGAGAAAAAAAATAGAAGTGTTCTCCAAGAGTTCTCTTCAACCTTAGATAGAAAAACGTTGTTGGCGCCGATCAAAACCGATCAAAAGGTTAGAAATTACACAAGTACTTTTATTCATGCAAAAATATTAGAAATTCATACATGATATGTTAAGTTATATGCTTTTGATAATTATATGATATATGAGAAATTATGCTACATGTTTAAAGTTGTTTATTAAATATGTTTATATGACGTTTATAAGCATGTATTATGAATTTAGTACAAAATTAAACATGTTATAAATTCCTCATGAAAACCGAAACCATGTAAGACATATATGTTGATGGAAATAAATTTTAATTGTTGTTTTGAGCATGAAATGATAATAGTTAGTAATATTCAAGTATGTAAGAATTAAATCATAAATTTTGGAAAAATATGGAATAATATGACATGATGATTTCGAAAATAACCAAGCATGATATATTGATGTACAAGTTGTATATAATGGATATTATGTCATATTATTGATATATGATGATAATAATATGTTGTGAGAATTAATTAGAAATTTTGGAAAATTTTAAATAATTATCTATATTTTCGAAAAGTATGACATAAAGAACTATGGTGTCTAATTTTCTATGTCTAAGGTTATTTGATATTTAGATCCAAAAATATGTTTAAAGTATGTTATGATTTTATGTGATATTTTTAGATAAAGAATAATATGTTCACATCAAAATATTTGATAAGTGACGTAAGACTATGAAGTATAAAGTGATAGGTGAAAATTAAGTTCATACATGTGAACATATTGAGCATGATTGATTGTTAATGTGAAAAGTTGAGACTTATGGGAATATGAGTATTAATACGTTAGAATTTGAGTATATATGTAAGATGGAAAGTAAAATTAGTACGCGACGAAGTTAGTTATAAATTAAGGTTCGTACGTTATGCGGAATGATGTGAACTAAGGAAAGAATGAAAGAATGGAGTATTATATCTCTTCGAGACACGACGAATATAATAGTAGTAAAGTATGATAATAGGATCCTTAACATTAAAAAGGATTGATGTTAGTGAGTCTGTTGTTTCGGATCGATGATTATCGGAAAAGTATAGTGATGTACTAAACCTCGTTTGTCACGTTGATAAGGTCCGACTCGAAGGAGAAAAGGAAACGAAAAGTAAACTAGTGATGTAAGAACTATAAGTTCTCGAGGTGGGCTTTCTTATCAAAACCATTTACGAGCTTTTTGAAAAATGTTTTACTGTTATTACTGTACTATTTTACTGCAAAATTTTGAGATACGATATTGTCTGCCAGAAAATGTTTTGTGTTTTGTATATGTCCATTCGGGTTGCACAGGGCAATGTGAAGTTACTGGTTCGGGTCCTATGCTAGAGGAGTAAGGAGAAAGCTAGCTAGATTGTGTACACGTGTTGGGCCTCTGACAATTGGGCGGTCATGCTCGAACATTGGCGGTTAGTTGCGTCCGGTGTGGGAGGCCTCCTCCCGCCGCTTATCCATAGCCGACTAGGAATATATGTTGTAGTGATGTGAAAATGCTCGGCCGAGTGATGATTTTGAGAAATGAGAAAATGTATTTTGTAAGCACAAGGTATTTTTCAAATAAAACCCTTGTGTCTTACTGTGATGAGGGCAGTACAATATTCGTAAAGTAAAATGTTTTCGGCATGTGTCCACTGAGTGCATCTTTGTACTCAGCCCTGCATGTTTGTTTTTAAATGTGCAGGTTGAGCTGGTGACGGAACGGAGCATGAGTTGAGCGGAGTTCTTTTTGCAACTAAGTATGGAACATTTTGGTTCACTTTGAGAATGCATCTTCACATGCATGTCTCACACGTTTATTCCGCTGCCAAACTCTTGAGATTCCTTTATATCTTGTTACTATGTTAAGCTCTTGAATATCCTGTTGAAACCTTGTAAAGGTTACTAGTTGTTCAAACTTTCGTATCAACTCTTTATATAAGATATTTTGCTCTATCCTTAATATCATTCATGCTTGGAAATCCATACTTCTTCGTAGATGAAATGAGTTGAAAACCTTATTCTTTTTATATTTAACCCCAAGTCACGGTCCGGTAAGGATTAGCCAAACCGGGCTGTGACAGAGTGGTATCAGAGCCGAACCTCTCCCAGTACGGTGTGGTTCGGGACAAACCAAGCAGTTGGTGGGCATGTGACGCCGGGCGGAAATGCGGAGTGATCGCCAAGGAGGCATGGACAAGGAAATGTCTGATTAAGGCTTCAAAGCGAAGGTGTACATGAATGAACCAAACGCACCTAATGAGAGGATTTTGAGAATATGCGGTATGGACTGCATATTCGAGGAGAGCTTAAAGGATTTGATATGTGCTACTCATACCAACAAGATGCATCTTCTTTCGAGTCCATCTCATAAAACTCTAAAGTTAAGCGTGCTTGGCTTGGAGCAATTGTGGGATGGGTGACCCAGGAAGTTTTCTCGGGAGTGTGTGAATGAGGACAAGGCACACCGAAAAGACTCGTGTTGGTCTCGTGGGGTCACCACAATCCGAAGCCGGGTCGTTACAATTTTCCATAGTACTTAAATAAGGCCCTATAACATTAATATGTTATAATCTCATTCAAACATAATTTTCACATCAACATGTAAACCTTCACAAATTTTCGGTAACTTCAATACTTCAACATAAAATTTCCCAAAATTTTCTAATACATCATATTGAACTCCACTGCCAACATAAATCATAAATTCATTAACATATGAACTTCAAGAATTTTCGATCAACACTTATAAATTTCATAACATGCTTAGTTTGTACTTAGAACATCATAAATGAAGTACATACACTATACTAAACATTATTAACTAACAATTAAACATGTTAGCATAATCTTTTGCTAAGAACACATGCTTATAACATAAGATCGAACCATCGAAAATTAAAATCTTAATGTATAATCGAAACTCGTTAAATTCCTAACCTTTTTACCGGTGTCGATTAAGTGCAAAGGATTTTATCTCAAGGTCTAGGAATTAGAAAATGAGGAATACTTTTCTTTCTTTCCTCTCAAACACTTTCGGTTCTTTTTAAGATAAGGGAATGAAGAGGCTTTGCTATTATATTTATCTATCACTTGGCACACTTAAAAGACTAAACAAACAATACATAAATTTTTATCACCTCACGGTTCCAACACACACAACAAGTAAGCAAGACTTTTTATTTAACTTTGTGACTCATCACCTTTTTAATGCCATAGTAATGTACATCTTACACACTTTATTGAATGGAATCAAATCTTATTCCTTGATACAATAAAGACGTCGGTCATCCCACTTGAACAAAGGATGAGTTGTATTATTTTTGTCTTGTTCCTCGATATTAAATCTCTACACTTTGTCTTGAACAAAACAAATGAATTCATTTGCTTTTGTGAGGTATGAGCCGTCGGCTCTCTTATTCCCAAAGAGGAGCAATTAAATTTATTTCATGACTCATCATGCATAGTTAAAGCACTTACACAAATTTAAAGGTTCTTACACAAATCAAAAGAATGGAATTAATTTTCTTTAACTTGATTTTTTCATTGCCGTGGGCTACCTCTCATTATACACAAGAGGTGAGTTTAAATATCTATACTCACATACTTAGTCAACAAAATCATGCTATGACACATCATGAAAGTTACTACCCTCTTACACACATTTCTTGATCAATTCAATGAAATATCTATTGCTTTAGGATGTTGAGAACCGTCGGTCACTCTTGTGCTCCAAGAGAAGAAATTTTAATTCATAACATAGCAAACAATTCACAAAGTTGAAGTGAACTTGCTATTCATATATATAATATCTATGCTTTTACCAATGTAATACATCACCCATAGTAAAATATCCCTTACACAAATTAAAAGCTTCTTACAACACCTTTTATTGAACAAAACAAAATGAAAGTGATTTCACACTTTGGAAACCACCGTCCATTCTCATTCGTACAAGGAAGATACATGAATTTTGCCTATGACTCATTAATGTATATGTCATCATAGTTAATGTATCTTACACAATGTAATTAAGTCTTCACATTACCAAATGTGAGTAGGTCATCAAAAGGTATTTCAAAATTCCTTCTCACCTTAATTCCAAACATTACACACGGCTATTACACAATACAAGCATTCCTCTTGATCTCTAATTGATTCTCTTTGTAAGTGTGTAAATAAATCCTACTTCTATCCTTTAATCACATAAAAGCAATGCAAGCCCAAAAGTTGACGTGAATTTGTTGCACACAAATAAGCTCACGGCACTTTCCTTTCTTTAATTGCTAAATTTTGATTTTGCTAATTATATATATATATATATATATATATATATATATATATATATATATCATAATATATATTTTAGATGATAAATTATATCATAGGAAAAATTATTGGTATCATTTCATGTGAAAACCCTAATTTTCGAATTAGGGTTTTCGAAAATTAGTACATTGTTCAATAATTAATCCATAATGTTCTAGCATTATTTTAATGCTAAATAATACTCCAATTACATATAACAATCATAGGAATTTAAACATTATAATTCCTTGATCATTAAACTCATTTTTCTATTCATCTCTAAACGTTAACGTTTGAAACGTCTCAAAACGTTAATTATCGACTCATCTCAAAATGGTCGTAATAAAGTCGTAATCACTTTATTAAATTATTCCATTAATAAGGAATTTAATTCTAAGCTTCATATTTAGAAAATTTTACTTAAATTTTAACTATCGATACTCAATCGACGTTAAAATTATACTGCCGAAATACTTTATAAAGTTTTATTCCTTAATTCACAATTCTTAGTGAATATAAAATAGGAATTCTTTTTCTCGTAATTAATCGAAATCATTATTCGATATATTATTAATTCATTTTTTTCGGCAAAACCCTAATTTACGAATTTTAAAAAAATCGTAATTAGGCATTTAATTCTTTGGGATATTACAGAAACGGAAAAGTAAAACCCTAGTGACATAAGAACTTTAAGTTCTCGAGGTGGGCTTTCTTACCAAAACCAATTACGAGCTTTTTGGAAAATGATTTACTGTTATTACTGTACTATTTTTCTGCAAATTTTGAGATACGATATTGTCTGCCAGAAATGTTTTATGTTTTGTATATGTCCATTCGGGTTGCCTGGGGCAACAGAAAGTTATGAATTCGGATCCTAGGCTGGAGGAGTAAGGGAGAAATTCCCAGCTAGGGTTGTGTACACGTGTTGGGCCTCTGAACCGCTGGGCGGTCATGCTCTGAACCGCTGGGCGGTTAGTTTGCATCCGGGTGAAGAGAGGCCTCCCTCCCGTTGCGTTTATCCATAGCCGACTTGGAATATACGTTGTGATGAGAAAATGCCTGCGCATGCGATGTTTTGTGAAAGTAATGAAAAATGTAATATTTTGTAAGCACAAGGCCTTTTTCTAATAAAACCCTTGTGTCTTACTGTGATGTGGGCAGTACAATATTTCGTAAAGTAAAAATGTTTTCGGCATGTGTCCACTGAGTGCATCTTTGTACTCAGCCCTGCATATTTGTTTTAAATGTGCGAGGTTGAGTGGTGATGGAACAGGCGGAGTTGAGCGGAATCTTTTGTCAAATAGTATGAAGTCTTTTTGGTTCGCCTTGAGAATGCATCTTCATATGCATGTCTCACATGTTTTATTCCGCTGCCAAACTCTTGAAACTCTTGATATTTTGTGACTATGTTAAAGTTCTTGATTATCCTATTGAAGCTTTGTAAGAGTTACTGTTTGTCCGAACCTTCATATCAACTTTTTATATAAGTTATTTTGGCCATCCCAAATCTCGTTCTGTTTGGAAACATCCGTATTTCTTCATAGATGAAATGAGTTGAAAACCTTATTCTTTTATGATTACTTAACCCCAAACCCCAAGTCACGGTCCGGTAAGGATGTAGCCGAACCGGGCTGTGACATTAGCATATAATTCTTTCAAAAAATTTGTGTACCTGGGAACTTGCTTGATAGCATCAATCAATGGTATGTTGATTTCTACCTTCTTGAATACCTCTAGGATCTCTTTTTCATCATCTTCTTTCTTATTTCGAATGAACATAGAAGGAAAAGGTGCATCAGTTAGTATTTTAGGATTTAAAATATTGGAATCGACACTTACCTTGGAAGACAAATGAGTTTTAGATTTTTGTGTTTCTTGAGTGGCTTCTTCTTCCTTCATTCCTACATGTTCGACTTCCTCTTTAGTATCATTCTTAAGGTCGTGCTTGACCAACTCCTTGCCACTAATTAGCGTGACTGCACAAACACTCCCTCTTGGATTAATCTCCATTTGAGATGGAAGTTTGCCTTGAAAACCCTGCAACTTGTTCATTTGAGTGGCTAACTGTGTGATCTGTGTGCCCATACTGCTCAACGTAGCTCGTGTCTCTTGCTGGAAAGCTTGTTGACTTTGCACCAAACTCTTCACAATTTCATTCAGGCTTGGTTCTGACCCGTCAGTATGGGCATACTTCCCACCATGCGGTTGCCTCTGTGTATAAACTTCAGATCCCTCTTGACTCCAACTAAAATTGGGATGATTCCTCCATCCCGGTTTATATGTGTTTGAAAATGGATCATTTCATATTTGCTTCTGCCTTTGTGCATCATATTACGCATCACCCGAACCATACCATGCTTGTTCGGGTTGGGGATCCTGCAAAGTAGGACCTGCAAAGTAGGACATGCTACTACAAGCTCTCGAACTAAGGATGTTAGAGCATCAATCTTGTTGTGCACATTCGAACTGATCTCTCCATTGCATTTACATGTATGTATCTATCATAATCCTCATCTTCATATTGTTGGTCATTCGAGACCATGTCAATGATGAGTTTCTTGGCATCGTCCAATGTCTTATTTGTTAATGATCCACCGCAAGCAGCATCGATAATTTTCCTATCAAAAGAAGACATACCACGTTAAAAATAGTTAGCGAGCAATTGATAATCAGAAAATCCGTGATAAGTGATCGCTCACTTTTCTAACACGAAAACGTGCAAGTATAAAGGTAAGTCGAGTATCGTATCCACAGGGATTATAACACGAAAATACAGAAGCTAACTCAACAACAAGTTATCATTATCCAAGGACAGATTTGGTTTTAAAAGATTTTAGGGCTTCGAATATTAAATCCAAAGCCAAAGGGTAACAACGCAAATAAAAACGAAAGCAATAAAAACACAAAGAGATAAAAAGATAGAAAGACTAACCCTAGGGATGCATTAATCCTACCCACAACGTATGTTTATCCTATTTCCTATTAACCAATTTTAATCCAGACAAGATGGAAGATCACATATGTAACCAACAATTTCAGTTACGACAATTGTGGCAGTTGATTACCAATTTTCCCTATTACTGTTACGTCTCTAGGTGAAAATTAGCAACTCCAAAAGGATCACAAAGAATATGCTTCCTACGAATGTTCCTATCTCAACTACGACTCAAGGTTTATTCGTATTGTGCATTCAAGATCGATTGACAATTAAAACGGTTAAGTAATTGACTGGCAACTAGATATGCATCAAGATTGATCAGAAATTAACACATATTATTAAGTACCAAGAATCACAAATCAATGCCTGGAAGGTAAATAGCAATAGCAGGAATCACAACACTTAGGATAGAATCATGCAAACCCGATGATTAGAAAAGGAATTTAGCTAGACATAATAATTGAAATAAAATAAGAATTAACCATAAAAATAAGAATTAAATAGATAAAACCCTTAGTGTAGCGTCGGAAGAATAATGGTTGGGTTCGTATCCAAACCCAAGAAGGAAACAGAAAATACGGAATTCGTTCGGATGAAAACGTTCCAAAGCGATAACAAAACGTAGAACTAATGTAAAAACTAATGCTTAGATGAATCTAAATCAATACTAGAGTGAAAATATATGAAAAACTAGAGAAAACTGATGAAAAACGTGTTGGAGAAGGTTGGGGGCCTAGAGCAATGCTTGGAGATATATATAGGTGCAGGAAAACCCTAATTTTTGCCCAGCCGCCTCGCTTCGCGGCCGTGAGCTCGGTCGTGAGTTTCTGGGTGTTCTGGAAAATTTCTCCCGGCCCCGCCTCGCGGCCGCGAGCTCGGTCGCTAGTTCCTGCGCGACTTCACTGTTTCGCTCCGTTCTCCCGCGTCCGAACTTTGAATTACGATCCATTTGGGCCTTTGGACTTCTATCGAGATGCTATTAAACATTATAAAATTTTCACATCCATATTTTTCATATCCATTTCATCATCTTTGGTTACATCTTTGCCTTGTGCATTGATTATCACCTGAAAAGTCTACAAAACACCAAAGAGGAACCCCAAGAGCAGTATCTTCCAAAAATAGCTAAAAGCATAAAGATCGACTCTATAAATGCACTTAATAGATCTAGAATCATCTAAATATATCATCAATAAACGGGTAAAAAGCGCGTTTATCACACCCCCAAACTTGAAGCATTGTTTGTCCTCAAACAAAACAGAACAAACGAAAGACAACAAAACGAAAGGGAATGAGTCGAACGACAACAGCAATAACGCCTTAAAACAATGAGCAACAAAAGATTCACATCAATGAATCAAATCACAACATCTTCGTTCAACTCCACATATCATAATAACCATAAGCACAAGCATTCTCAAACTTTAATCCTCACGGCATGGATATATATATAAGAATCTCAAACACTCAAGTGTATCAATGAGGATGTGTATACTCTCAAAGTTTAAAAGCACACGGAATCTACCATAAGCTTGCAAATCGTCAAATTCTCCATTGCTCAAATATGTGCTCAAGAACCAAGATCAAAAAGGTCTTTATAACAGGTTATAATGTAGGCTTTTTGGTAAGGTAGGATATATTTAGGCTAAGTGACTTATAATCCCATAATGAAAACACCATAAATATCATAAGACACAATTCTCAACTTTTCACAATATATTTCAATACTCCACACCAAAGAGTCATTTTTCTCTTAAGAACATCACACTAATAAGTGATATACTCATCTCAAGCACTAGCTACTTACCCATTTATGTTCTTTTCACACATACTTGTGCCATTTTTTTTATTTTCTTTTCTTTTCTTTTTGAACTTATACGGGTAAGCAACTATTTTTTATTATCACTTTTCATCATCTATTTTCTTTTTTCTTTCTTTTTCTCAACCCTCAATTCAAGTGGCCAAATCTCATACTATCCACATGACCCAACCCACGGCTATGAAAGAATAAGGTAGGCTCAAACGGGCTCATCAAAGGATAATATGAATAACATGTTAGTGTTTGGATAATATATAGGCTAAGAAAATAATGCTTAATATCATCTCCCAATTCTTAAGCACATCAATGCAACCTCGAAAAAGATCCAGAGCAAGTTCTAGAGAAACACATGCTATTTCAAACTATTCACACAGAAAGAAACAAGACTGCAAATATATGACAGTCAAAAGCTCAAGTCTCACATGTTTCAAAAATGTGATCAAGTTCTCAAAGGCTCAATACTTACAATAATCATAACATGTTTCGTCTCACAAAATATGTTGCAATCGATTTTCTAATAAAAGTAATTCTCATCATCGGCTGCTTATCATTCAACTTAAACCCAAACAGACACAAAACAACGCAAGAAAAAAAAAAAAAAAAACGAACAAAACGAAAACAAAACAGAAACGAAAGCAAAACAAAACAAAACAACGAAAAACATTGGGTTACCTCCCAACAAGTGCTTAATTTAATGTCTTTAGCTAGACCATCACATACCTCGATCAATCCGGTGTTTTGGCAACTGCCTTCTTGCCAAACTTGTGGTTGCTCTTATACTTTGCATTCACAGCAGACCACCACTGAGTGTGGAAGTGCCCCCCAAACTTGAACGAGTCACTCGGAGTTCCATGCCGAGTCCATTTATTCTTTGTAGCATCCTCATCGACTGGTCGGTTGACATTCAAGCGCGAGACTTGTCTAGTTGTGGCAGTGGTGATTGAATATCACTTCTCATGCTCTGAACTATCGTGTTGCTTGATGGCATCATATATTGAAATTTTTAGCTCATCGTCATTGACACGAAATGTGAGATCACCTTCCTGCACATCAATTAAAGCACGACCAATGGCTAGGAAAGGCCGACCCAAGATTAGTGGTTGATTCTTAAAGTCGGGAATGTCTAAAATAACAAAATCAGCAGGAAAGACAAAGTCCCAAATTTTTACCAACACGTCTTCAACTATTCCCTTAGGCTATGCGACTGACCTGTCAGCCATCATCAATGAAATTTTAGTTGACTTCAACTTTCCAAGCCCCAGGCGATTGAATACAGATAAGGGCATCAGATTGATGCTCTCTCCCAAATCACATAACACGTTGGGGAATGTATGCTCAACAATCTCGCACTCCAATGTAAAGCTCCCCGGATCCTTCTGTTTCAGTGGCAACTTCCTCAGTAAGATAGCACTGCATTCTTCTGATAAGTTAATTTTTTCAAATTTACCTAACTTCTTGCTTGCCAATGCATCTTTGAGAAATTTAACATATCCGGGCATTTTTTTGAGCGCATCAAAGAGAGGTAAATTGATTTCAACTTTCTGAAATATCTCTTTGAATCGGGAGAACTCCTCGTCATATTTCGACTTAGCTAGCCGACTTGGGAACGGGATCGGAGAAGTGTACGTTGGGTATTTCTTCCTCGGATCTGCCTCGCGGCCACCCTCGCGGTCGCTGGGGTGGTCGCTAGGCAGAAGAACTGCATCTGCTTTCTTCTAAACGATCGGGCTCACGGTCGCGAGCTCGGTCACATGCTCCTCGTTCAGCTCACGTTCGTCTTTTTCTCACTCGGGATGGTTCTGGCACTCTTTCCCACTCCTCAACTGGATGGCAAAAACACTGATTCTTTGGGTTTACCTCCGTAGTGCTAGGAAATTGGCCCGACTTTTGTTGCGCATTCAGCTGTGTGGCTATTTGACTGATTTGGTTTTCCATCATCTTCATGTGTTTCCCCATAGCCGTCACAGTGGACTCCAGATGAGTTATCTTCTGACCAGTGCTACTGATGAAGGCGTTCTGCTGAGTCACCAATTGTTGGTTGCTCACAACCAACTATTGCATCATCTCCTCTAAGCTCTGCTTTTTCGGCTCCTGAATCATCCCATTCTGCACTGCGAAGCCTGCTGGAGGTTGTTGGAAGTTGTTGGGGTTGGCATACGACAAGTTAGGATGATTCCTATTGTTAGGATGGTATGCCGAATTTTCCCCAGGACGGTTCCTCTAATTTATAAAATTAACCACAGTCGTTCTCTCCATCGGCCATTGATAGCTGTTGGCAGCCATCTCTTCTATGATTCTGCTGGCCTCCTCCACTCGTTGATTCAATAGGCAACCTCCTATCGATGCATCCACAATGCTCCTCATGTAAAGTGTCAGCCCGCTGTAGAATTGCGTGATCTGCTGCTCTTTGGAGAATCCATGTTGCGGGCATTTTCTCAATAAACCCCGAATCTCTCCCATGCCTCGAATAATGATTCATCTCCTTGTTGGCAGAAATGGGAGATCTCGGCTATTATCTTCTGCGCTTTAGCCGGCGGAAAATATTTCGAAAGAAACTTCTCGCAAAGTTTCCCCCAACTATTAATTCCAGTTCGATCCAGACTCTTAAACCAATCCTTCGCCTGGCTGCGCAGAGAAAAACCGAACATGCACATCCGGATCGTATCTCGTGGCATCCCATTCTGCTTGATGGTGTCACATATATCTAAGAATGTCTCCAGATGAGCATTTGGATCCTCAGTCACTCCTCCCCCGAATTGCTCTCCTTGTACCATACTTATGAGGGTCGGCTTCAACTCAAAATTGTTTACATTCACTTTCGGGCCCCATCCACCTCCTTGGAACTGCTCCGTTGGTGGTCGGTACATATAGGTCAACGATCTTGTCTCTACAGCAGGGAAGAGTCCCATGTTCATCATCTGGCACTGCATCTCTGCAAACTCTGCCAGAAGATGTGTAGCTTGCTCGGGAGGTACACTCCCGTTGTTCGGATTAGCTGCCATATCTTGCCTTCTTCTTTCTCGTCTTCTTCTCCTTTGACTGTTTTCGATTTCTGGATCTAAAAGTAGTTCGGGAGATCCCCGGGACCTTGTGATCATAAACTACCTGGAGAAAAAGAGAGAAATCAGCTCTGGCAAGAAATAAAAATAAAATAAAAAATACAACTTGAATTAATAATTCCAAATCGTCAAGTTATTCCTATATAATCTTAACAATCCCGAACGGCGCCAAAATTTGATCGCCACTTTTCTAACACGAAAACGCAAGTATAAAGGTAAGTCGAGTATCGTATCCACGTGGATTGTAACACTAAAACACGTGCTAACTCAACAATAAGTTATCATTATCCAAGGACGATTTGGTTTTAAAAGATTTTAGGGCTTCGAATATTAAATCCAAAGCCAAAGGGTAACAACGCAAATAAAAACGAAAGCAATAAAAACACAAAGAGATAAAAAGATAGAAAGACTAACCCTAGGGATGCATTAATCCTACCCACAACGTATGTTTATCCTATTTCCTATTAACCAATTTTAATCCAGACAAGATGGAAGATCACATATGTAACCAACAATTTCAGTTACGACAATTGTGGCAGTTGATTACCAATTTTCCCTATTATTGTTACGTCTCTAGGTGAAAATTAGCAACTCCAAAAGGATCACAAAGAATATGCTTCCTACGAATGTTCCTATCTCAGCTACGACTCAAGGTTTATTCAGACAGTATTCAAGATCGATTGACAATTAAAACGGTTAAGTAATTAACTGGCAACTAGATATGCATCAAGATTGATCAGAAATTAACACATATTATTAAGCACCAAGAATCACAAATTAATGCCTGGAAGGTAAATAGCAATAGCAGGAATCACAACACTTAGGATAGAATCATGCAAACCCTAGGATTAGAAAAGGAATTTAGCTAGACATAATAATTGAAATAAAATAAGAATTAACCATAAAAATAAGAATTAAATAGATAAAACCCGTAGTGTAGCGTCGGAAGAATAATGGTTGGGTTCGTATCCAAACCCAAGAAGGAAACAGGAAAATACGGAATTTGTTCGGATGAAAACGTTCCAAAGCGATAACAAAACGTAGAACTAATGTAGAATAATGTAAAAACTAATGCTTAGATGAATCTAAATCAATACTAGAGTGAAAATATATGAAAAACTAGAGAAAACTTATGAAAAATGTGTTGGAGAAGGTTGGGGGCGTGAGAGCAATGCTTGGAGATATATATAGGTGCAGGAAAACCCTAATTTTGTGCCCAGCCACCTCGCCTCACGGCCGGGCTCGCGGCCGCGAGCTCGGTCGCGAGCTTCTAGGCGTTCTGGACGATTTCTCGCGGCCCCGCCTCGTGGCTGCGAGCTCGGTCGCTAGCTCCTGCACGACTTCACTGTTTTGCTCCGTTCTCTCGCGTCCGAACTCCGAATTGCGATCCATTTGCGCCTATGGACTCCTATCGAGATGCTATTTAACATTGTAAACTTTTCACATCCATATTTTTCATATCCATTTTATCATCTTTGGTTACATCTTTGCCTTGTGCATCGATTATCACCTGAAAAGCCTACAAAACACCAAAGAGGAAACCCAAGAGCAGTATCTTCCAAAAATAGCTAAAAGCATAAACATCGACTCTATAAACACACTTAATAGATCTAGAATCATCTAAATATATCATCAATAAATGGGTAAAAAGCGCGTTTATCAATAAGGCACTTGCGACACAATTACTGGAATCGTTCCCAATAATCTTCAAAACTTTCTCCATTCTTTTGTTTAATACTACTAATAGCCATTCTTAAATTTGCAGCTCTTGATTCTGGAAAGAATTTGCGTAAGAAGTATTCTTCCAACTAGCTCCATGTTCAAACTGAACCAGGGGGAAGATCAAATAGCCGATCTCTAGCCCTGCCCTGCAAAGTATGAGAAAATATTAGCAAACTCAAATTATCATTGGTAAATCCTTGTGGGCGTAAAGTATAGCACACTAAATCAAATTCAGCAAGATGTTTATGTGCACTCTCTCCAGGCATATCTCCAAACTTGGAAAGAACTTGAATAAAACCAGGTTGGATCTCGGAGTTTTGGTTGATTTTAGGCAGAACAATGCACAGAGGGTGGCTACTCCTACGACGACCCAACTCTTTAATCAACGGCTGTTGATTTTCTTCATGGTTCCTGTCAATATTCATTCTCGCATCCATGATGATTGTAATAGCTTTCTTTCCTTCCTTAGCTACCTTTGTCGATTTGCGCGCAGTTTTCTCATTTTCTGGATCAAAGACTAATTCTCATGTACGAGAAGAACGAGGCATAAAAAAAAAAAAAGACAGAAAATCGAATAAATTACTGCTTAAAACTAATCGCCGGCAACGGCGCCAAAATTTGGTGTGTCGTTTTCACCAAAAATAAATCTGACCCTCGGTCAATATGCCCACACTGCACAGATAGCAATAAGCAAGATCTGACACTCGGTCAGTATGCCCAAACTGCACAGATAGCAGTAAGAAAAATCGTCTCCCAAATGATTGGCGAGAATTTCTCCAATTTTCCACCTGTAAAATAAGTTTTGGCAAATGACTAAACTATAAAATAGAAAATAACAGAACGAAAGGTATCCAGATGTTTGATTGTAACAAATATGATGAAAGTATTCCGGTTCCAATTAATTCCACTCTAGCTTAGACAAATTAGATCCTCGATGCAAATATAACTTTAATCATGCAAACAAACTAGTTATGCTCACCGAAGATGCTTCTGACGTAATCTTTGTCACAGCCCGGTTTGGCTAAACCTTACCAGACCGTGACTCGGGTTCGGGTTAAGTGAATATGAACAGAATAAGGTTTTCAACTCATTTCATCTATGAAGAAATATAGATGTTTCAGAAACGAGAATCACGATGGAGCAAAATAGCAAATATATATATATAGAAGGTTTCAAGGGTTCAACCAATAGTAACTTTTACATAGTAACAAAAAGATAACAGAGTCTCAAGAGGTCGACAATGAAATACGTGTGAGACATGCATGTGAAGATGCATTCTCAAGGTGAATCAAAATACATCATACGTATTGACAAAATGTTCCGCTCAACTCCCGCTCTGTTCCATCACCTGCTCAACCCGCACATTTAAAACAATATGCGGTGAGTACAAATAATGCACTCAGTGGACACATTGCCGAAAACATGTTACTTTACAGAATATTGTACTGCCTACTTCACAGTAAGACACAAGGGTTTTGTTTGAAAAGGTCTTGTGCTTACTAAATACATTTTCTTTACTTTCACTAAATCATCGCCGCCGAGCATTTTCACATCACAACGTATATTCCAAGTCGGCATATGGATTAACGCACGAGTGAGGCCTCCTTCACCCGGACGCACGATCGACCGCGAATGGTTCGTAGGTCAATCATCGACCATTACTCGGTTCGTGTCAAGTGTACACAACCCTAAGCCGAGATTCCCCTTCACCTCCAACTTAGGATCCGAATTGTAATACTTTTCCTGCCCCTGTGCAACCCGAATGGACATATACAAAACATAAAACATTTTTGGCGCATAATATCGTACTTTATCATTTGCGTAAAAACAAGAAAGTAAATGATTTTCCAAGAAAGCTCAGTAAATGGTTTTGATAAGAAAGCCCACCTCGGAACTTAAAGTTCCTACGTCACTAGTACTTAATTATCGCCTTCTTTCTCCTCGAGCACGACCGCTTTTCAATGTGAGAAATGAGGTTTAGTACATCGCTATACTTTTGATAGAGAAAATCGCCTCTAACATACTATGCATCAAATAAGGCTAACGCCGGACTTATATTGACGTTTCCTAATCAAAATGATGTCGATTATGACATCGCTCATTATATAAGAGATGTTCTATCTCTTTAGTATATAATGTACGTCTTAATGTACTTACGTAACATAAGTTACATTGTTACTAAACGTACTACGTCACATAGATCACATATTATCGAATTTCGTGCCCTTTGACCTTGGTCAACGTTTTTGGTCAACGTTTTTGACTTGGTCAACATTTAGTCAACAATTTTGACTAAAGTCAACATTTTGACTTTTTAATTCCTTTTATGTAATTCTATTATTTTATATGCAATTTTTGTTCTAAAAATTCCCATAAAATCATAATATGTTTAAAACATCATTTTGGATCATATTATGCAATTATATCTCATAAAATAAATTTATAACATTAATACTTATAACCTATTGTTTTTTAAAACCCTAATTAAACTAAGCAAACAATTTCCAAAAATTTCAATAAAATCACATAACACATACTCATTTATAAGCATCCTTACTATAACATAATTTTTATTTATTGCAAACTATTGAATTTAATCTTCCTAAGTCACTTTTGAAAATTTGGACTTAGGTCCAATAAATTCTTAACAAATCCGATAAATTCCTACAACACTATATTATGATTCTACTCTTTCAATATGTTATGATAACACTCAAACATGGATTATATCACAACCTACTATCATGTTTTAAAATTTTCGAAATTCATAGACTTAGGTACTAAGGTTTTCCAAATATTCTACATAAAATCATACAAGCATAATTAATACCCTAGATCATGATTCTATGCTCAAATCAATAATTAAAATCATAATCATCAACATATCATTCCCTAAAGTTTTCGGTCAATATATATCATTTAATATCATGCTTGATTTTGTGATATAATTATACCATATGCTTAATAACATCATATAAATACAATATCTAAACATATTGGCACAAGTCACATAATTTTTGAAAATTACACATATGAACTAAGCTTATAACATGAATTCTAACGTATATATGAAGCTCGTAAGAAATCTAACCTCTTAATCGGAGTAGAATTGATCGGCGAACGTTTATTTGTTCTAAGTTTGGGTTTGAAGGATTGGAGAACACTCTCTCTCTTTCTTTCTATATTTTCGGTTATTATGAGTTGTGAATGAGAATTGAAGAGCTTCATCCTATATTTATAGGCATATGCAAGTGGTATTATAATTATTACACCTAAAATATCTTATGTACACTTGTTATCCTTCATTAATTTTCGGTCCCCACTTGCATAAGGAGACAAAACTTTATCTTATCTTTACAACTCATACTTAGTTCACCTTATCCCTTAATTAAATGCATTGAACCTTAGGTGTCACATAGTATAAAGTTTATCACATAATATTTGTGCATGTGTAATTTTCGGTCCCCTCACATAATGCCACCTTATGTTACTTGTTTAATTTGATAACTATCACTACTTTACACCTAATACATGATAAGATCTTATCTTATCTCTACACAATTCATCACATGGTGTAAAACAATTTTTAATCACATAAAAGAGTGATATTTTCGGCCACTACTAGAAGTCTCCATAGGTTACTTGTTCAAATTGGCTTTTAACTCTATCTTACACCTCATAATTTGATAAGATCATATCTTATCCTTTACATTAATTAAGCAAGATTTTTATTCACAAAATCTTATAAAAGATTGCAAAATTTCGTCCCTTATGCACAAGTGTGCTTCCACTTGTGCAACTTGCTATAATATTATATATTATCCTTAATAATATCATTTTAATATAATAAATATAATAGGATCACAATTGGGTAGCAATTAAAATTACTTAACACATATAGTAGCACATTTCGAAAATTAGGGTTTCTATGTGCTAGACATTCTATTTTATTGTAACAATTAGCTAACACATATTTATGAGTCATATTATAATCATAGGTGATGAATTTAATCATAGAAAAATAATTAGAACAAAATTTAGATCACAAAACCCTAAATTTTAAAATTAGGGTTTTCGAACCCATTGAATAAGGCACGTCTTATTCCTAAATTTTCTAGCATTACTTTGATGATAAATAATGTTCTTATATTATAAAATAATCATAGGAATTTGAATTTTATAATTCCGAGATCATTTGGTTAAGTTATCGCATTATCTCTAAATGTAGACGTTTGAAACGTCTCAAAATTCCCATAGTTGGAACATCTCTAAAATGTTCAAAAATAAAGTTGTAACAACTTTATTTATTCCTATAATAATAAGGAATTTCGAATTTTAAGCTTAACTGCTTAAAAATACTGCAAGGCTTAACTGTCGAATTCATCCGACGTTCGTTTTCATTCTTGCTTCTATCGTAATATTTCTTCTTTATTTTCGAAATTTTTAAGCCCAAAAATTCGGGTTGTTACATTCTACCCCCCTTAAAGAAATTTACGTATTCTCACAGCGTTCTCTTTTCCTTCTCCATATTGCATTTTCCATTCCGACGTTGGTGCCTTGTACCCATTTATTCGTCGTTTGATCTTATCTTTCATTCAGATCTACTTAACTATCGATTCTCATAGAAGGTGAATCTTATGTTCAAATTTCAGTTTTAAGCAAACTTATGCTAACGTCGTATCTCCTGCCTTCGATGAAGAAGATTCGTATTCCTTCATCTTGTTTCGTGCTAAGTTCTAAAATACTTGCGTATAATATCGTGGTCTTGAACTTCCCATAGTAATAATATATTCACAAGTATGTTAAAAGTGTATTCGTACCTGTCGGGTTGTTCTGGTGTTCTTCAGTTTGTTGATTGAGAGCATAAGCCCTTGGTTGACGCGTTTGCTGCATTCCTCTTTGCGGTTGGGTTTGTCGTGGCGGGTTAGGCCTATCTATTAGCACTTGTCCTTGTTGTGGATGTTATTGGCAAATGCCCTTGTTGTCCACACCTAAAAGCAGCTTAAACGCCCGACTAGACACGTGCGGTGTGATACTTACGGCATCGTGGGCATTGAGGGCTTGTCGGTTGTTGCTTTGGTCGTTTACGCCTTGTCAGCGGTTGTTGGGCGACCTCGCCTCGCCTCGGGTCCATTGGGGCCTTTGATTATTTGGCCTGGCTTCCTTTCTCTGGCCGTAGTAATTTCCTTTAGGTTATCTTCCCACTTTCTCTTTCTTTGTCTGCTTGGACTACAAATGGTTTGTCCTCCCAAGATGCTTCATCTATATCCAAAGCCCTTTCGAGGCCTCGATAGGTCATTGCTCCATGGTCGGCAAGAGATATTCTAATCTCGTGCCTTAGTCCTGATCTAAACTTATCGACCATCTTTTCATCCAGATCCACTAAGTTTTGGGCAAACCTTGACATGTCACGTAATATCCGATCATATTCTCACATCGACTTATCTCCTTGTTTGAGGCTGAAAAACTCGTTTTCTTGTTTCTTTCTATAACTCTTGGGAATATACTTATCATATAATACCGTTTTGAAATCTTCCCAAGTAAATTCCTCCATCTGTTCTTCAGTCATAATTTTCCTTCTGGTTTCCCACCAGAAGTCTGCTGAACCTGTTAATTGAAAAGTAACGCAAGAAATTCTTTCCTGATCCGTACAATGCAGGAAATTGAAGATCCGTTCTATCGACCTCACCCAAAGTTCAGCTTCACTGGGAGTTCCAGTCCCATTAAATGTGGGCGGGTTTTGCTTGAGAAACAGTGCCTCTATCTTACGAGGCGGTGGTGGTTGTTGGAATTCCGGTTCTGGAGTTTCCTCTCCTCTCCTACGTCCCAATTCTCTTCTAGGAGGCATTCTTAACGTTTTTAAACAAAACAAACGTTACTTTCTAATTCAATATCTTAGCACATAACCTCTTTATGGTTCACAGAACATTATATCACACGTCAGATACTTTTCATAAGTCATGCAAACATCATGTGTCACCAAAATACATCAACGAGGACTTCTATATATATAAGTTTTATAACGATTTGTTTCTTTAACTTAGTACGTAGCGTGATATCATATTTACACCAAAATTTTGATACAACAAGACATACTTACTACAGAATGTCATCAAACTACGTTTACTTTACATACATGCTAACTATATCATGACTAATTTCATAAGCCTTACTACGTCTAAGTTTTCTATGCCTCGGATGGTCCCTCATTAGAATCGTTCTCTTTGTTAGGAAACTTTCCCGTCTCCAAGTATGTTTTTGCCTCCTTTATGAGACGATCCAAATCCTTCATAGTATGATCGAAGTCCTTTATAGTGTTGGTTTTCTTATTTCTCCAAGTAGTAGCCCTCGTCTCCACTGGTCGCTCTCCTAATCCTCTCGGGCGATAGGATCCTGTCCATTGCCCATTTTCATCTATCTCCTGCACAACTGTAGGAACATAACGTGGCCCGTTGTATGGAACATCCTGATACAGCCATTCCTTTATCTTTTCATGTTGTTCATCCAACACAGGAAAAAGGCCAGTCCCTATAGGTGCTTCTCCATACACGTTGTATGTGTATCTGAGCTGGCTGATAAACTCTGGTAAGTCTGCCAGAACCTCTGAGTTTTCTTTGTAGAAAACATATTCCCTTGCTATTTCTCTCGCATACCTTTGCCAATCTGTCGGCAAACGGCGGATGAGTCGCTGGATGCCATCCAAGTCCGTGACTCCATGGTTATGCGCCTCCGTCCATAGTTGTAGGAACTCGTCCAAGAATTGCCCTAGATCGGTGCCTATTTTGTAATAGAAGAGTCGATACTCCCTTGTGAGTTCTAGGTCAGAAACATACGTGTCCGTACTCTTTCCCTTATCATTCTCATTTCCTGCCATCTGAATACAGATAGTTCTAAGTAAGTCTATTTTAGACTTAAAAGCAATAGGGGGGAAAATTTAAATCATAAGGATCTCTTAAGGAACTAACTTCAGAAAACACAAAGTTTGTGAACATCTTTTAAGCGTAACTTCGCAAGTACTTATCACTTATCATTCTAATTCCCAAATTCATCTTATCGTTCTAGATTGCTTTGCGTAAACAACAGTCGATTTCTTCGCGTAGAATCTTAAGTGAAGAAACTGCGCCTTACGTTGCGAGTGACATTCGTTCGTCAAGCCCTTATTCTTCGTAGCTTTTCAATTTATTCGTCATCAATCGAACCTAAAAGCGTTCTAGGTTCTCAAGTTCTCGTGTTTCATCAAACACTACGTTATACATAGAAGAAAATTTCTTACGAGTCCGTTCAATCTAAGTTCTTCGTGAAACTTAGAGTTCATCTACGTTCTTTTGAAAATCAAACATTTTCACAATTCAACTACGTTTCATATACATACTTTACTGACATATAACTTCTTTATATGTCTATCATCAATACTCATATACCCCTTGGGTATAAGCTTTAATTTCTTTCATTTTCATATACCAATCGGGTATGAGCTTTTATACTTCTTGAACAACCCACTTGTTGTCTAATCAATGAATTATCAAAATTCAAAGTCGCATTTACTTTCCAACGGCATGTCCACTTTAAAACATTTTCATAAATACTTTCTCAAACCGTACATAACTTTCAAAGCTTTTAAAACCGTACCTTTTTACTTGTCAGAAACTATTTTTCCTTGCTGGTTGAGCGTGATGAACAGGAGCATTGAGCGGTGATGACTGTTTCATAGAAGGTCTAGTGATTCAAGCTAGACTTTGGATAGAAAGGATATTTTTGGTTCAAAGCAAACGAACTGCTCTGATACCACTCTGTCACGGCCGGTTTGGCTAAACCTTGGGACCGTGACTCGGGTTCGAGTTAAGTGAATATGAACAGAATAAGGTTTTCAACTCATTTCATCTATGAAGAAATATAGATGTTTCAGAAACGAGAATCACGATGGAGCAAAATAGCAAATATATATATATAGAAGGTTTCAAGGGTTCAACCAATAGTAACTTTTACATAGTAACAAAAAGATAACAGAGTCTCAAGAGGTCGACAGCGGAAATACGTGTGAGACATGCATGTGAAGATGCATTCTCAAGGTGAACCAAAAATACATCATACGTCTTGACAAAATGTTCCGCTCAACTCCCGCTCTATTCCATCACCTGCTCAACCTGCACATTTAAAAACAAATATGCAGGGCTGAGTACAAATAATGCACTCAGTGGACACATTGCCGAAAACATTTTACTTTACGGAATATTGTACTGCCTACTTCACAGTAAGACACAAGGGTTTTGTTTGAAAAGGCCTTGTGCTTACTAAATACATTTTCTTTACTTTCACTAAATCATCGCTCGGCCGAGCATTTTCACATCACAACGTATATTCCAAGTCGGCATATGGATTAACGCGCCGGGAGGGAGGCCTCCCCTCACCCGGACGCACGACTGACCGTGAACGGTTCAGAGGCTGAATCATCTGACCATTACTCGGTTCGTGTCAAGTGTACACAACCCTAAGCCAGGATTCCCCCTTCACCTCCAGCTTAGGATCCGAATGCGTAATAATTTTCCTGTTGCCCCAGGCAACCCGAATGGACATATAAAAAACATAAAACATTTTGGCGCGCATAATATCGTACTTTATCATTTGCAGAAAAACAGTAAAGTAAATGATTTTCTAAGAAAGCTCGTAAATGGTTTTGATAAGAAACCCACCTCGGGAACTTAAAGTTCCTACGTCACCAGTACTTAATTATCGTCTTCTTTCTCCTCTGAGCAGGACCCTTTTTCAATGTTAGAAACGAGGTTTAGTACATCGCTATACTTTTGATAGAGACGAACATCGTCTATAACGTCCTATGCATCAAATAAGGCTAACGTCGGACTTATATTGACGTTTCCTAATCAAAATGATGTCGATTATGACATCGCTCATTATATAAGAGATGTTCTATCTCTTTAGTATATAATGTACGTTTTAATGTACTTACGTAACGTAAGTTACATTGTTACTAAACGTACTACGTCACATAGATCACATATTATCGAATTTGGTGCCTTTGACCTTGGTCAACGTTTTTGGTCAACGTTTTGACTTGTCAACATTTAGTCAAAATTTTGACTAAAGTCAACATTTTGACTTTTAATTCCTTTTATGTAATTCTATTATTTTATATGAAATTTTGTTCTAAAATTCCATAAAATCATAATATGTTTAAAACATCATTTTGGATCATATTATGGAATTATATCTCATAAAATAAATTTATAACATTAATACTTATAACCTATTGTTTTTGAAAACCCTAATTAAACTAAGCAAACAATTTCCAAAAATTCCAATAAAATCACATAACACATACTCATTTATAAGCATCCTTACTATAACATAATTTTTATTTATTGCAAACTATTGAATTTAATCTTCCTAAGTCACTTTTGAAAATTTAGACTTAGGTCCAATAAATTCTTAACAAATCCGATAAATTCCTACAACACTATATTATGATTCTACTCTTTCAATATGTTATGATAACACTCAAACATGGATTATATCACAACCTACTATCATGTTTTAAAATTTTTGAAATTCATAGACTTATCATACAAGCATAATTAATACCCTAGATCATGATTCTATGCTCAAATCAATAATTAAAATCATAATCATCAACATATCATTCCCTAAAGTTTTCGGTCAATATATATCATTTAATATCATGCTTGATTTTGTGATATAATTATACTATATGCTTAATAACATCATATAAATACAATATCTAAACATATTGGCACAAGTCACATAATTTTTGAAAATTACACATATGAACTAAGCTTATAACATGAATTCTAACGTATATATGAAGCTCGTAAGAAATCTAACCTCTTAATCGGAGTAGAATTGATCGGCGAACGTTTATTTGTTGTAAGTTTGGGATTGAAGGATTGGAGAACACGCTTTCTCTTTCTTTCTATATTTTCGGTTATTATGAGTTGTGAATGAGAATTGAAGAGCTTCATCCTATATTTATAGGCATATGCAAGTGGTATTATAATTATTACACCTAAAATATCTTATGTACACTTGTTATCCTTCATTAATTTTTGGTCCCCACTTGCATAAGGAGACAAAACTTTATCTTATCTTTACAACTCATACTTAGTTCACCTTATCCCTTAATTAAATGCATTGAACCTTAGGTGTCACATAGTATAAAGTTTATCACATAATATTTGTGCATGTGTAATTTTCGGTCCCTCACATAATGCCACCTTATGTTACTTGTTTAATTTGATAACTATCACTACTTTACACCTAATACATGATAAGATCTTATCTTATCTCTACACATTCATCACATGGTGTAAAACAATTTTAATCACATAAAAGAGTGATATTTTCGCCACTACTAGAAGTCTCCATAGGTTACTTGTTCAAATTGGCTTTTAACTCTATCTTACACTCATAATTTGATAAGATCATATCTTATCCTTTACATTAATTAAGCAAGATTTTTATTCACAAAATCTTATAAAAGATTGCAAAATTTCGTCCCTTATGCACAAGTGTGCTTCCACTTGTGCAACTTGCTATAATATTATATATTATCCTTAATAATATCATTTTAATATAATAAATATAATAGGATCACAATTGGGTAGCAATTAAAATTACTTAACACATATAGTAGCACATTTCGAAAATTAGGGTTTCTATGTGCTAGACATTCTATTTTATTGTAACAATTAGCTAACACATATTTATGAGTCATATTATAATCATAGGTGATGAATTTAATCATAGAAAAATAATTAGAACAAAATTTAGATCACAAAACCCTAAATTTTAAAATTAGGGTTTTCGAACCCATTGAATAAGGCACGTCTTATTCCTAAATTTTCTAGCATTACTTTGATGATAAATAATGTTCTTATATTATAAAATAATCATAGGAATTTGAATTTTATAATTCCGAGATCATTTGGTTAAGTTATCGCATTATCTCTAAATGTAGCGTTTGAACGTCTCAAAATTCCATAGTTGGAACATCTCTAAAATGTTCAAAAATAAAGTTGTAACAACTTTATTTATTCCTATAATAATAAGGAATTTCGAATTTTAAGCTTAACTGCTTAAAAATACTGCAAGGCTTAACTGTCGAATTCATCCGACGTTCGTTTTCATTCTTGCTTCTATCGTAATATTTCTTCTTTATTTTCGAAATTTTTAAGCCCAAAAATTCGGGTTGTTACATTCTACCCCCCTTAAAGAAATTTACGTATTCTCACAGCGTTCTCTTTTCCTTCTCCATATTGCATTTTCCATTCCGACGTTGGTGCCTTGTACCCATTTATTCGTCGTTTGATCTTATCTTTCATTCGTATCTACTTAACTATCGATTCTCATAGAAGGTGAATCTTATGTTCAAATTTAAGTTTTTAAGCAAACTTATGCTAACGTCGTATCTCCTGCCTTCGATGAAGAAGATTCGTATTCCTTCATCTTGTTTCGTGCTAAGTTCTAAAATACTTGCGTATAATATCGTGGTCTTGAACTTCCCATAGTAATAATATATTCACAAGTATGTTAAAAGTGTATTCGTACTGTCGGGTTGTTACGGTGTTCTTCGCTTTGTTGATTGAGAGCATAAGCCCTTGGTTGCTGCGTTCTTTGCATTCCTCTTTGCGGTTGGGTTTGTCGTGGCGGGTTAGCCTATCTATTAGCATTTGTCCTTGTTGTGGACAGCTATTGGCAAAATGCCCTTGTTGTCCACACCTAAAACAGTTAAACGCCCGACTAGACACGCGCGGTGATACTTACGGCATCGTGGGCATTGAGGGCTTGTCGATTGTTCTTTGGTTGTTTACGCTTGTCCAATGGTTGTTGGGCGACCTTGCCTCCACCTGGGTCCATTGGGGCCTTTGATTATTGGCCTTGCTTCTTCCTTTTACTTTGGCCGTAGTAATTTCCTTTAGGGTTATCTTCCCACTTTCTCTTTCCTTTATCTGTTTGGACTACACCGGTTTGTCCTCCCAGATGCTTCGTCTATATCCAAAGCCCTTTCCAAGGCCTCGGAATAGGTCGTTGCTCCATGGTCGGCAAGAGATATTCTAATCTCGTGCCTTAGTCCGGATCTAAACTTATCGACCATCTTTCATCCGGTATCCACTAAGTTTTGGGCAAACCTTGACATGTCACGAAATATCCGATCATATTCACATTCATCGACTTATCTCCTTGTTTGAGGTCGAAAAACTTCGTTTCTTGTTTCTTTCTATAACTCTTGGGAATATACTTATCATATAATACCGCTTTGAAATCTTCCCAAGTAAATTCCTCCATCATTCTTGATCATAATTTTCCTTCGGTTTCCCACTAGAAGTCTGTTGAACTCGTTAATTGAAAAGTAGCGAAGAAATTCTTTCCCGATCCGTACAATGCAGAAATTGAAGATCCGTTCTATCGACCTCACCCAAAGTTCACTTCACTTTGGGTTCCAATCCCATTAAATGTGGGCGGGTTTTGCTTGAGAAACAGTGCTCTATCTTACTGAAGCGGTGGTGGTTGTTGGAATTCCGGTTCTGGAGTTTCCTCTCCTCTCCTACGTCCCAATTCTCTTCTAGGAGGCATTCTTAACGTTTTTAAACAAAACAAACGTTACTTTCTAATTCAATATCTTAGCACATAACCTATTTATGGTTCACAGAACTTTATATCACACGTCAGATACTTTTCATAAGTCAAGCAAACATCATGTATCACCAAAATACATCAACGAGGACTTCTATATATATAAGTTTTATAACGATTTGTTTCTTTTAACTTAGTACGTAGCGTGATATCATATTTACACCAAAATTTTGATACAACAAGACATACTTACTACAGAATGTCATCAAACTACGTTTACTTTACATACATGCTAACTATATCATGACTAATTTCATAAGCCTTACTACGTCTAAGTTTTCTATGCCTCGGATGGTCCCTCATTAGAATCGTTCTCTTTGTTAGGAAACTTTCCCGTCTCCAAGTATGTTTTTGCCTCCTTTATGAGACGATCCAAATCCTTCATAGTATGATCGAAGTCCTTTATAGTGTTGGTTTTCTTATTTCTCCAAGTAGTAGCCTTCGTCTCCACTGGTCGCTCTCCTAATCCTCTCGGGTGATAGGATCCTGTCCATTGCCCATTTTCATCTATCTCATGCACAACTGTAGGAACATAACGTGGCTCGTTGTATGGAACATCTGATCTGACCATTCCTTTATCTTTTCATGTTGTTCATCCAAC
This sequence comes from Salvia rosmarinus, assembly GCA_036937905.1. Lineage (NCBI taxonomy): Eukaryota > Viridiplantae > Streptophyta > Magnoliopsida > Lamiales > Lamiaceae > Salvia > Salvia rosmarinus. Next base: position 51,220,177 of record CM072822.1, on the reverse strand, counting down.
ACAGGAAAAAGGCCAGTCCCTATAGGTGCTTCTCCATACACGTTGTATGTGTATCTGAGCTGGCTGATAAACTCTGGTAAGTCTGCCAGAACCTCTGAGTTTTCTTTGTAGAAAACATATTCCCTTGCTATTTCTCTCGCATACCTTTGCCAATCTGCCGACAAGCGGCGGATGAGTCATTGGATGCCATCCAAGTCCGTGACTCCATGGTTATGCGCCTCCGTCCATAGTTATAGGAACTCGTCCAAGAATTGCCCTAGATCGGTGCCTATTTTGTAATAGAAGAGTCGATACTCCCTTGTGAGTTCTAGGTCAGAAACATACGTGTCCGTACTCTTTCCCTTATCATTCTCATTTCCTGCCATCTGAATACAGATAGTTCTAAGTAAGTCTATTTTAGACTTAAAAGCAATAGGGGAAAATTTAAATCATAAGGATCTCTTAAGGAACTAACTTGGAAAACACAAAGTTTGTGAACATCTTTTAAGCGTAACCCAAGTACTTATCACTTATCATTCTAATTCCCAAATTAGTCTTATAGTTCTAGATTGCTTTATGTAAACAACAATCGATTTCTTGGCGTAGAATCTTAAGTGAAGAAACTGCGCCTTACGTTGCAGTGACATTCGCTCGTCAAGCCCTTATTCTTCGTAGCTTTTCAATTTACGTTCACAATCCGAACCTAAAAGCGTTCTAGGTTCTCAAGTTCTCGTGTTTCATCAAACACTACGTTATACATAGAAGAAAATTTCTTACGAGTCCGTTCAGTCTAAGTTCTTCGTGAAACTTAGAGTTCATCTACGTTCTTTTGAAAATCAAACATTTTCACAATTCAACTCGCTTCATATACATACTTTCTTGACATATAACTTCTTTATATGTCTATCATCAATCTCATATACCCTCGGGTATAAGCTTTAATTTCTTTCATTTTCATATACCAATCGGTATGAGCTTTTATACTTCTTCAGACAACCCACTTGTTGTCTAATCAATGAATTATCAAAATTCAAAGCTGTTTACTTTCCAACGGCATGTCCACTTTAAAAACATTTTTCACAAATACTTTCTCAAAATTGTACATAACTTTCAAAGCTTTTAAAACCGTACCTTTTTACTTGTCAGAAACTATTTTTCCTTGCTGGTTGAGCGTGATGAATGTGGAGCATTGAGCGGTGATGATGATCGTTTCATAGAAGGTCTAGTGATTCAAGCTAGACTTTGATAGAAAGGATATTTTGGTTCAAAGCAAACGAATCGCTCTGATACCACTCTGTCACAGCCCGGTTTGGCTAAACCTTATCGGACCGTGACTCGGGTTCGGGTTAAGTGAATATGAACAGAATAAGGTTTTCAACTCATTTCATCTATGAAGAAATATAGATGTTTCAGAAACGAGAATCACGATGGAGCAAAATAGCAAATATATATATATATAGAAGGTTTCAAGGGTTCAACCAATAGTAACTTTTACATAGTAACAAAAAGATAACAGAGTCTCAAGAGGTCGACAGCGGAAATACGTGTGAGACATGCATGTGAAGATGCATTCTCAAGGTGAACCAAAATACATCATACGCCTCGACAAAATGTTCCGCCAACTCCCGCCTATTCCATCACCGCTCAACCTGCACATTTAAAAACAATATGCGGTGAGTACAAATAATGCACTCGGTGGACACATTGCGAAAAACATTTTACTTTACGGAATATTGTCGCTTACTTCACGCAGAAGACACAAGGTTTTGTTTGAAAAGCGCCTGTGCTTACTAAATACATTTTCTTTACTTTCACTAAATCATCGCCGCCGAGCATTTTCACATCACAACGATATTCCAAGTCGGCATATGGATTAACGTGCTGGGAGGGAGGCCTCCCCTCACCCGGACGCACGACTGACCGTGAACGGTTCAGAGGCTGAATCATCTGACCATTACTCGGTTCAGAAGCTGAAGTGTACACAACCCTAAGCCAGGATTCCCCCTTCACCTCCAGCTTAGGATCCGAATGCGTAATAATTTTCCTGTTGCCCCAGGCAACCCGAATGGACATATAAAAAACATAAAACATTTTTGGCAGACAATATCGTACTTTATCATTTGCAGAAAAACAGTAAAGTAAATGATTTTCTAAGAAAGCTCGTAAATGGTTTTGATAAGAAACCCACCTCGGGAACTTAAAGTTCCTACGTCACTAGTACTTAATTATCGTCTTCTTTCTCCTCTGAGCAGGACCCTTTTTCAATGTGAGAAACGAGGTTTAGTACATCGCTATACTTTTGATAGAGACGAACATCGTCTATAACGTCCTATTCATCAAATAAGGCTAACGTCGGACTTATATTGACGTTTCCTAATCAAAATGATGTCGATTATGACATCGCTCATTATATAAGAGATGTTCTATCTCTTTAGTATATAATGTGCGTTTTAATGTACTTACGTAACGTAAGTTACATTGTTACTAAACGCATCTTCGTCACATAGATCACATATTATCGAATTTCGCGCCTTTGACCTTGGTCAACGTTTTTGGTCAACGTTTTTGACTTGGTCAACATTTAGTCAACAATTTTGACTAAAGTCAACATTTTGACTTTTTAATTCCTTTTATGTAATTCTATTATTTTATATGAAATTTTTGTTCTAAAAATTCCCATAAAATCATAATATGTTTAAAACATCATTTTGGATCATATTATGCAATTATATCTCATAAAATAAATTTATAACATTAATACTTATAACCTATTGTTTTTGAAAACCCTAATTAAACTAAGCAAACAATTTCCAAAAATTCCAATAAAATCACATAACACATACTCATTTATTAGCATCCTTACTATAACATAATTTTTATTTATTGCAAACTATTGAATTTAATCTTCCTAAGTCACTTTTGAAAATTTAGACTTAGGTCCAATAAATTTTAACAAATCGATAAATTCCTACAACACTATATTATGATTCTACTCTTTCAATATGTTATGATAACACTCAAACATGGATTATATCACAACCTACTATCATGTTTTAAAATTTTCGAAATTCATAGACTTAGGTACTAAGGTTTTCCAAAAATTCTACATAAAATCATACAAGCATAATTAATACCCTAGATCATGATTCTATGCTCAAATCAATAATTAAAATCATAATCATCAACATATCATTCCCTAAAGTTTTCGGTCAATATATATCATTTAATATCATGCTTGATTTTGTGATATAATTATACTATATGCTTAATAACATCATATAAATACAATATCTAAACATATTGGCACAAGTCACATAATTTTTGAAAATTACACATATGAACTAAGCTTATAACATGAATTCTAACGTATATATGAAGCTCGTAAGAAATCTAACCTCTTAATCGGAGTAGAATTGATCGTCGAACGTTTATTTGTTCTAAGTTTGGGTTTGAAGGATTGGAGAACACTCTTTCTCTTTCTTTCTATATTTTCGGTTATTATGAGTTGTGAATGAGAATCAAGAGCTTCATCCTATATTTATAGGCATATGCAAGTGGTATTATAATTATTACACCTAAAATATCTTATGTACACTTGTTATCCTTCATTAATTTTCGGTCCCCACTTGCATAAGGAGACAAAACTTTATCTTATCTTTACAACTCATACTTAGTTCACCTTATCCCTTAATTAAACGATTGAACCTTGGGTGTCACATAGTATAAAGTTTATCACATAATATTTGTGCATGTGTAATTTTCGGTCCCCCACATAATGCCACCTTATGTTACTTGTTTAATTTGATAACTATCACTACTTTACACCTAATACATGATAAGATCTTATCTTATCTCTACACAATTCATCACATGGTGTAAAACAATTTTTAATCACATAAAAGAGTGATATTTTCGGCCACTACTAGAAGTCTCCATAGGTTACTTGTTCAAATTGGCTTTTAACTCTATCTTACACCTCATAATTTGATAAGATCATATCTTATCCTTTACATTAATTAAGCAAGATTAATCTTATAAAAGATTGCAAAATTTCATCCCTTATGCACAAGTGTGCTTCCACTAGTGCAACTTGCTATAATATTATATATTATCCTTAATAATATCATTTTAATATAATAAATATCATAGGATCACAATTGGGTAGCAATTAAAATTACTTAACACATATAGTAGCACATTTGAAAATTAGGTTTCTATGTGCTAGACATTCTATTTTATTGTAACAATTAGCTAACACATATTTATGAGTCATATTATAATCATAGGTGATGAATTTAATCATAGAAAATAATTAGAACAAAATTTAGATCACAAAACCCTAAATTTTAAAATTAGGGTTTCGAACCCATCAATAAGGCACGTCTTATTCCTAAATTTTCTAGCATTACTTTGATGATAAATAATGTTCTTATATTATAAAATAATCATAGGAATTTGAATTTTATAATTCCGAGATCATTTGGTTGTTATCGCATTATTCTAAATGTAGACGTTTGAAACGCCTCAAAATTCCCATAGTTGGAACATCTCTAAATGTTCAAAATAAAGTTGTAACAACTTTATTTATTCCTATAATAATAAGGAATTTCGAATTTTAAGCTTAACTGCTTAAAATACTTGTAGGCTTAACTGTCGAATTCATCCGACGTTCATTTTCATTCTTGCTTCTATCGTAATATTTCTTCTTTATTTTAAGAATTTTTAAGCCCAAAAATTCGGGTTGTTACAATCTTATTTCTCCTTATTTTATCGATAATTAGGAAGACGCTTCACTAACTATTTCTTTAATCGACTGACAACCGTAAGAGACACTCTATAGATTTAATGAGCCGATAGCTTTAAGAACTAGAGAAACCCGATTCAAAACCGATAAACTCTGACGTAAGATTATCAAATTAAGACTGTCAAACTCTTGACTCTGATGAATCACTTTACCACTAATCAAATATAAACCATAATTACGGATGGCCGATTCAATTAGCTACTAATTAATTCCGAACTACTAAATATTTACAACTACCTAGTAGAGACAAAATAATTAACGACAATAAACACATAGAATAACAGATGCATGCATAAAATTAAAGGATAAAACCGATTAGATCTCACGGAACGTGTCGCGCTTGAGCTTCCTTAATCTTCGCCGGAATGAAAGAGATTAGCTAGAACTCATAAATGAATTCAAGCTAAAAATCATAAGGAAAGCAATGAATGAAAGAAAATAATAATATAATTTAAAGCGAAACTTTTCAATTGGAATTCAATTAAAACATTATGTCCGTCCACTTTTTTCTTGAATGAGAATGAGAGAAAATAAATGGGATAAAAGCTATCCTATAAGAAAATCTTTCAAAACAAATCTAATCCCATAAAATCTAATCTAATCCCCTATTAAAGGGGAAAACCTATTCTAATATAATAAGGACACTATTAGACAATTTAAAATAATAACTAAAGAAGCCCAAATCAATATTTGAGGCATATTACATAATTAAACTTCGTTTGACATCACAAAGCCATCAAAAATCCATTTAATCCATGTTATTATCGTCCAGTCCCAGCGAAACAGTGCAGTATTGGCATACTGCACGACTTTCAGACAACAACTTTACTTTAGTTCTTTCATGCTTCAAAACTTAATCCAAAATAATGCCAAGAACTTCCATTTGCTTACCATCCCTATAAAATACCATAAAAACGTAAAACATTAATAAGTGCACCATGAAACCTCTATTTCGATCCAAAACATACCACTAAATATCCAAAATATGTAGCCAAAATATGCCCAATCAGCTATTTATTGGATATCCTAGGGGAACGAAAGGTGGTTATTTCTATAGTCCTAAGGATCAGAAGGTTGTTAGTAGCACCAACGCCCGATTCTTAGAGGATGACTACATGAAAAACCACAAATCCAAAGTTGAAATCATTCTTCAGGATAATCGTATTCCACCACCGATTAGGCCAAAGGTACGAGATGTCGTGTCTAGTGGGAGAGATCGACACCAGATACTTCAAGAAATTGAAAGGGGTCAAGTCTACTGGGGATACCGACTATACAAGTGGCACTTACCCACCAAGCTGTGCATGTAGAGAACCATAGATTATTGTACCCACCGTTGTCATTGTGCCAGTAGCGCCTCGTCATAGTGGGAGGGTTGTTCATCAACCGAGTGATATATGTTAATGGACGAATCTTCAAATTTAGTCCCAGGAACTGAACAGGCAGTAATCGACCCATGAACATACAGCAAGGCGATACAAGAAATAGATGCAGGATCATGGCACACCGTTATGGACTTAGAAATTGAGTCCATAACAGCTATGGATGTATAGGAGAAAACACCTCTAGCAGATGGCAAGGAAGCCATAGGTAGTAAGTGGGTATACAAGAGGAAGATAGATTCAGATAGAGAGGTTTCGGCTTTCAAAGCTAGGCTTGTGGCGAAAGGGTACACTCAGATTGAGGGCATCGATTTCGATGAGACCTTTTTGCCTATAGCAATGCTCAAGTCCATCAGAATTCTTCTGACCATAGAAGCTAACCTGAACCTAGAGGTTTGGCAAATGGATGTGAAAACCGCTTTTCTAAACGGTTACCTTGAGAAAGGTAGGGATATCTATATCCAGCAACCCGAAGGTTATGTGATGAAGGGTGAAGAGCATCTAGTATGGAAGTTTAAGAAGTCCATTTATGGACTCAAGCAAGCTTCCCGATCATGGAACTTACGCTTTGACGAGGTGGTAAAATGGATTTACCCAGTTTCCTAGCGAGAGTTACGTGTATCGTTTGGATGTCAACGGTGACGTGGTATTTCTTGCACTTTACATAGATGACATCCTTCTACTTGGCAAGAACGTGAAGCTATTATCAGACGTAAAGAGTTGGTTATCCGATCAGTTTCAGATGAAAGACTTAGAAGATGCACCATACATTCTTGGGATCAAGGTTTACCAAGATCGCAATAGAAAAATGTTGAGCTTATCTCAGGCGTCTTACATTGATACTATGATTACTCGTTTTAGCATACAAACCGCCAAGAAGAGATTGCAACCCTTCAGATATGGTGTTCCTTTATCTAAGGAGCAGTCACCTATGACTGTAAAGGAGATAGAGAAATGAGACAAGTTCCTTACGCTTCCACCGTAGGAAGTCTCATGTATGCGATGTTGTTTACGAGGCCCAATATCTACTATGCGGTAGGCATAGTAGCTAGATATCAGTCGAGATTAGACTCGGAGTATCGGACTCATAAGTTGAAGTTCATATATGAATGATGAAGGGATATAGTTTAGGAGTTGAAAATGTAAGATAATAGAAATTATCTTAAAACCATCACATGAAATCACAAAGAAACCCTAATTGTGAACTTTAAGTCGTAACTTATAACGATCATCGATCAATCAAAGGAATCTAAAAAAGTTATTTTCTTATGAAGGACCTGTTCGTACGGAGTTGCCAAGGAAAGAAAACCCCACCCTGCTTTGCTTAGAACGTATAACTCAGGACTAGCAGGTGGGCTCTCTTGAAATAAAATGATATGCATACCTCAAAGCATGATTTATAAAAGCTTTATGAAATATTATTGCATGAACTGTTATTGACTGCCAAATATTTATGTTTTGTTGTGATCCTATCTGAGGTTGGTATATCCAACATGGTATGAGAATGCGTTGGTCCACCAACGTTAAAAAATGGTAATGATCGAATCCGACTTAGTTAAGGACTAACTCGGATTGTGTACACGGGTGACTGTGTGTTAAGGTTAGTTGTCTCGACCGGTCACGGTGACTATGTGTAGGTGACCACCTCCATAGTTCGCACATGAATGAATGATTGATCAGATATGGAACAACGTGAATGGAAATAGTACGGTCGGACACTTTAGAAAATGATAAAATATTTTAATAGGCATGGGTCTTTTCAACTAAAATCCTCATGAGCTATCGTGGGCAGTTCAATGACTTTTAAAAAGAAAATATTTTCGACAATGTGTCCACCGAGTACTTTTGCATTCAGCCTTGCATTTGGTTTTTGATGTGCAGGTTGAGCAGGAGATGGTGATAAGTGTAAGGTGGTGCAGGGTGGCGAGTGTTTTGTTGTTATTTTGAAAGGATTTCTAGACCCTTGGGCATGCATCGTCATATGTATGTCTACACGTTTATTGTTGCCAAACTCTGATATTATTCTGTGCCTTTTGATCATGACTATTATTCACTTTCGTTATTGAACTTGAGGTCGTACACCATTCCTTGAATTGCGTCCTGATTGGGTTATATTTGGATATTGAATCTTTTTGACAAGCCCTTAGGTGACTTGGGTTTGTATTGAAATATCATATTCCTTTCAGTTCATGCATTACGAGTAGTTCGATAGTTATTTGTATTGATTCAGTTATATATACATATATATATATATATATATATCTTGCATTATCATATCAGTGGAGATCCGTTTAATCTGCATTTCCTTGAGAATTCGGGTCATCACGATTGTCTCGTTGTAGATCTGGAACCTAGTTGAGAGGTCCAATTGGTCACAACTTGAAGCTGCTAACATTTAAGGGGATGCCTCAGTAATGTTTTCATGTGAGTTCTCATGCTTGGTGAGTTGGGCAACACACCAAAGTAATCAAATTGTGTTCTAAAGAGAAGACTTTTAGAAAACAACTAATTAACTCATGAAAACTTCCTACACAGCTCGTCTTCTGCTTGTGCGATTTTCAAGGAAACATCTTAGATGATGGGAAATATGAATTTACTCATGCTCCCGATGATTTATCTTTGATGTTTATTCACTATACATTGATTATATTCCTAGCATGTCCTTATATAATTAAATGCAACACGTATGGATTTTCTCGTGTTTACCTATGAATTTCTGACACAAACGATAAATAGCAAACTTCAATTTTGATCTTTGATAAACGCGCATTTTACACGCTTATAGTTGATATTTGAAGATGAGTTTAGCTCGCTTAATGTGCGTTTATGTATCGATTCTTAATGTTTTATCTATTTCTAGAAGATCGCTCTTGGGTGTTCTTTTGGTGTTGTGTGGTCCATATGTAGAAAATCGAAGCAAGGAACGGCGCACGAGCCAAAATACACATCGACCTATTTCTAGCGACCAGCCTAGCGATCGCTAGGCTGGCCGCTAGCAACCCGCGAGAACCCAGCCGAGATCTCGACCGCGACCTCGTGCCCGCGAGCGAAGCCCAAATACGAGAAAGCTCTCAGACGATTTCTCACGACCGTGGCTAGCGACCGCTAGCCAGGTCGCGAGGTAACCATGCGAGCGCAAGGAGGCGAGCGCGAGCGAGAAGAGCGCACGCGAGACATACCTAGCGATCGACCTAGCGATCGCGAGGAGTGGTCGCGAGTCCGAGCGGCAGAAGGAGAAATTAGGGTTTGGGGTGTGCCTATATATATGGCAACACCCCCTCGCGCCCCCAAGTTCACACACACGATTCCAGAGCCTCTTTTACTCAGTTTTTCATCAGTTTTTCAGATTTTTAGCTTTAGCTTCCATCTATTTTCATTCTAGAGTTGATTTAATCATTGTTCTTCATTAGTTTTACGTTTTGTCTACGATCCGGAACGTTTCGTCCGGACAATCTTTGCAATTTTTCCATTTTTCGCTGAGGTTGGGATTCAAGCCCAACGATTGTTCATCAGATGCTTCAATACGGGTTTCATTTATATAATTTCTATTTTTATGGTTAATTCGTATTTTATTCCGTTTATTATGTCTGGCTAGATTTTCCTTCTAATCCTAGGGTTTGCATGATTCGATCCTATGTGTTGTGATTCCGGTTATCGCTATTTACCTTCCAGGCATTGATTCATGATTCTTGGTGCTTATTTAAATGTGTTGATTTCTGATCAATCTTGATGCATAAATTATGTCAATCGATCTCGAATGCATGATACTGAATGAGCCTCGAGTCGAATGAGATAGGATATTCGAAGGAAGCATATTCTTGTGATCTGTTTGGGTTGCTTGTTTTCACCTGTAGAGGCGTATGATAATAGGAAAACTAGTAATTTACAACCGCTTTTGTCGTAACAGAAATTGTCGGTTATATATGTGATCTTCCATCTTGTCTGGATTAAAATTGGTTAATAGGAACAGGATAAACATACGTTGTGGATAGGATTAATGCATCCCTAGGGTTAGTCGTCCTTATCTGTTTTTAACATCCGTGTGTTTATTGCTTTATTTTATTTTCTGTTTTGTTGCCTCTGCTTTGGATTGAAGTCCGAAGCCCTAAAATCTTACCAAACCATTTATGTTTCTTGGATAATGATGAATCCTTGTTGAGTTAGCTTCTGTGTTTTCGCATTACAATCCCTGTGGATACGATACTTTGCTTACCTTCTATATACTTCTTTTATGTGTGAAAAAGGGAGCGATCAAATTTTGGCGCCGTTGCCGGGGATTGTTAAGATCATATAGGAATAACTTGACAATTTGGAATTATTAATTCAAGTTGTGCTTTTATTTTTTATTTTTATTCCTTGCCAATCTGATTTCCTTCTTTTTCTCCAGGTAGTTTATGTTCACAAGGTCCCGAGGACCTCCTGAACTACACTTTGATCCGGAAATCGAAAATTCACAAAGGAGAAGGAGACGGGCAAGAAGAAATGAAGCAATGGCAAATCGTAACAATCGAAAATCATAACAACGGGCGTTCTCCCAAGTAGCTGCACGCCTGTTAGCGGATTTTACAGAAATGCAGCGCCAATTGGCGACTATGGGACTCGTTGTCCCTGCTCCGGAGGCAAGACCGTTGAATTATATGTACAGACCTCCTACCGAGCAATTTCAAGGAGGCGGATGGGGCCCAGAAGTAAACGCTAACAATTTTGAGCTCAAGCCGACCCTAATCAAGCATGGTTCAAGGGGCACAGCTCGAGGAGGAGTTACAGAGGATCCGAATGCCCATCTCGAGACCTATCTCGACATTTGTGACACCATCAAATGAATGGGGTGCCACAAGACACAATCCGGATGCGCATGTTCGGATTTTCTCGTGAAATCAAGCAAAGGACGGTTCAAGACCTTAGATCGACGGGCATCAACAGTTGGGCAACGCTGTGAGAAATTTCTTCAAGTACTTTCCTCCGCTAAGGCACGTAAGATCATAGCCGAGATTTCCCACTTCTCCCGCTTAGGAGATGAATCTTTATTCAGTCGTGGGAAAGATTCGGGGCCTATTGAGAAGGTGCCCACAACATGGATTCTCGAATGAGCGACCAGACACACGCTTTACAATGGTGACACCTCACACGAGGAGTATTGTTGACGCATCAGCGGGGGGCTGCCTATTGAATAGACGTGTAGACGAGGCCAGCCGCATCATAGAAGAGATGGCGGCCAACAGTTATCAGTGGCCGATGGAGAGGACACCGGTGGTGAAGGCTGCTACTATTGAAGGTGATTCGAAGTACGATAATATTATGGAGCAGTTCACCTTGTTGAGAAGCCAATTTGAGAAAGAAAGGAAAGGAAAGGTGTGGCTCAGATAAATGCTGCAGTCAGATATGAATGAGGCCGAGGACGTGAATTACATAAATAAGAGGAACAACCGTCACGGGGAATCCGCGACAATCCAAACAATGTAAATCACCCAAATTTCGTCGCCAACCCCAATAATTTTCAACACCTCGCCAGTTTCTCGATTCGAATGGAGTGATTCAAGAGACGAAGAAGCCGAGTCTAGAGGACATGATGCGCAGTTGGTTGTAAGCAACCAACAATTGGCAACGAATCAGAATTCGTTTATAAGCAACACCGGGCAGAAGATTAATCATTTGGAGTCCACTGTGACGGCTATGGGAAAGCATATGAAGATGATGGAGAATCAAATAAGTCAGATAGCCGCACAACATAATGGGCAGCACAAGTCGGGCCAATTTCCGAGTAATACGGAGGTAAACCCTAAAAATCACTGTAATGTCATTCAATTGAGGAGTGATGAGCCTATCAAAATCACGAGGAGATGAACGTGAAAACGGGCAAAGAGAGAGGATCTCGCGATCGAGCTCGCGATCATGAGCCCGCCGCGAGGAATCCTGATGGAGTTCACGAGCGGTTCACGTGGCGCGAAAAGTCAAAACGCGCCCGCGACAAGTCAGTCAGAGGGCCTAGCGAGCGACCTCGCGGTCGCTAGCAATTCTGAAGCGGCCGCGAGAAATCGTACAGAAGCTTCAGACGCAAACCTAGCGCCCGAGAAAGCGGCCGCGCGCGCGCCGCGAAGACGAAGGAAGATGGTGTTCAGTTGCCTAGCGACCGCACACGCGGTCGCGAGGCTGATCGCGAAGGGCTACCGGTGAAGAAATTTCCGACGTATGTGCCACCAATTCCGTTTCCAAGCCGTTTGGCCAAGCCCAAGTACGATGAGAAGTTGACCAGGTTCATGGAGATGTTCCAAAAGGTGCACATTAATATTCCTCTACTTGATGCGCTCCGAGACATGCCGGGTTACGTTAAGTTTTTGAAGGATGCCGTTGCCAATAAAAAGAAGCTTGGGAAATTCGAGACGATAAATGTCTCAAGAGTGCGAAGGTCAGATTGCAAAAGAAGTTGCCGCTCAGCGAAAGATCGAGCGACTTCACCATAGCATGTGTCATCGGAGGACGACATTCTCCAGGTTCGTGTGATTTGGGGCAAGCATCAACTGATGCCGCTGTCCATTTTAACAGATTGGAGATTGGGAGATCAAGCCGACCATCATAGCTCTTCGATGGCGAGACACATCGGTGACTTATCCGAAAGGAATAGTGGAGGACGTGCTCATGAAAGTTCGAGATTTCATCTTCCCACTTATTTCGTTGTTCTCGATATGCGGAGGATGGGAATACACCTCTTATTCTCGGGCGACCATTCCTAGCTACCGGCAAAGCAATCGATAGACGTGCAAGATGGAGATCTCACCTTAGTCAACGACGAGGAGATGAAAATATCTATATACGATGCTATGAAGCGACCGACGAGAAGACCATGGAAGACTGCCGAGTTATAGAGCGGCTATCGCCCACTCACTTTCAATCACCGATCCGTGGAGTTTTGTATGCAGAACTCGATTTTCTCACCCGCAGACCTTGACGAGGCGTGTGATGAGATTTTAGAGTATCTTGAGTCCATCGATGAAGTCAAGGCCTCCCGAGGAGTCAGTGCCTTATTTAGATGTGAGGAAGCCGATTGGAGGAGAGGACGCCGTGGTGAAGAAGGAAGAGACTACACCCAAGATTGAGTTGAAAGAGTTGCCGGACCACCTTCAGTATGCATTCTTAGGCGACGAGGAGACGTGCCCGGTGATAATATCTTCGGCTTTGACAGATGAGGAGACACAGAAACTGATGGTTGTGCTGAAGCAGTACAAGTCTGCGATTGGGTGGACGATTTCTGATATCAAGGGGGTCAGCCCCTCGATTTGCATGCATCGGATCCTGTTAGAGAATGAATATAAGCCAAAGGTGCAACCTCAACGCCGACTGAATCCGGCAATGCAAGAGGTCGTCAGAAAAGAGGTGCTGAAGCTCTTAGACGCAGGCATGATCTATGCCATATCCGACAGCGAGTGGGTTAGCCCTACTCAAGTGGTATCCAAGAAAGGGGGTATCACGGTGATCAGAGACGAGACAAACGAGCTTGTGGCAACAAGACTCGTAACAGGATGGAGAGTTTGCATCGACTATCGTGCTCGAACACGCCCACGAGCAAAGACCATTTTCCCCGCCTTTATTGATCGGATGTTGGACGACTAGCGGGTATGAGTTCTATCGTTTTCGATGGATATTCGGGTACAATCAGATTGCCATCGCCTCAAGATCAAGACAAGACGGCGTTCACGTGTCCAGATGGAGTTTTCGCCTATAGGCGAATGCCGCTTGATTGTGCAATGTTCCACCCACGCCCAAAGGTGCATGATGTCCATCTTCCATGGGTTGATCGAGAATATTATGGAAGTCTTTATGGACGACTTTTTCGTGTTTGGCTCTTCATTCGACCATTGTCTTCATAATTTGTCACAAGTCTTTGCAAAGATGTGAAGAGACGAATCTTGTTCTCAATTGGGAGAAGTGCCATTTCATGGTGAAGGAAGGTATCGTGCTTGGTCACAAGGTCTCGCCAAAGGTTTGGAAGTGGATCGAGCAAAGATAGTAGCTATCGAGAAACTACCTCCGCCTACAAATGTCAAATCAGTGAGGAGTTTTCTCGGTCATGCGGGTTTTTATAGAAGGTTCATCAAGGATTTCTCGGCGATCACGAAGCCATTGTGTGGATTGCTCGAGAAAGATATGAAGTTCGTGTTCACAAATGAGTGTTTGGGCGTTCGAGAAATTAAAGTTAGCCACGATCTCGACTCGAGATTGCTCTCCCGATTGGAGTCAACCATTCGGTGATGTGTGATGCGAGTGATTGGGCGATCGGTCTTTGTATTAGGCGTAAACGAGACAAGCTTTTCCGAGTCATTTATTATGCAAGTAAGACTCTCGACTCTGCTCAAATGAACTACACCACCACGGAGAAGGAATTACTTGTTGTGGTCTATGCTTTTGATAAGTTTAGACCTTATTTGGTGGGCACCCACACCATCGTACACACTGACCATGCCGCCATTCGTCATCTATTCGCCAAGAAAGATTCAAAGCCCAGACTGGTGAGATGGATCCTTCTTCTTCAAGAGTTCGACATGGAAATTAAAGATAGAAAGGGCTGCGAAAATGTGGTAGCCGACCACTTGTCGAGATTGGAGAAGCCAGTCGAAGGAGAGGATAAGAAGATTAGGATCAAGGAGAACTTCCCAGACGAGCACATCCTGAGCGTTATTGATCGCACACCATGGTATGCCGATTTTGTCAATTACTTGGTGATTGGAGTTTTACCTCCAACGTGCAAAGGTCATTTGAAAAAGAAATTTCTCCACGATGTTAAGTTCTATTATTGGGACGATCCTCGTCTCTACCGCCGATGTGCCGATGGTCTAATACGTCGCTGTGTTCCCCAAGGAGAATGGGAGAACATAATCCACGAGTGCCATAGTTCGTTGAATGGAGGCCATTTTGCGTGACAAGACAATGCAAAGATTTTCCACAATGGATTCTTTTGGCCTTCGATCTTCAAAGATTGCCAATCTTTATCAAGAGTTGTGATCGTTGTCAAAGAATGGGAACGCCACTAAGAAAGACGAGATGCCACGAAAAACCATCATGGAGGTGGAACTATTTAACGTATGGGGGATCGACTTCATGGGTCCGTTCCCCATGTCTTGTGGTTACACGTACATTCTTCTTGCTGTGGAGTATGTTTCCCGTTGGGTAGAGGCGATTCCCACTGTCACGAACGACTCCAAGGTAGTGATCAAGTTCCTTCACAAGAACATTCTGACTCGATTTGGAGTCCCGAGGGCTTTGATCAGTGATGGGGGGTCGCATTTTAATAATAAGTGGCTAGGCAACGTTCTAGCCAAATATGGTGTGAAGCATCGAGTCACCTCCCCCTACCACCCACAAGCAAACGGGCAAGCTGAGCTCACCAACCGAGAGATCAAGCAGATTTTAGAGAAATCGGTTGTTCATCGCAAGGATTGGGCCAAGCAGTTGGATGATGCTCTTTGGGCCTACCGGACTGCATACAAAGCTCCCATCGGGCTATCTCCATATCAAATGGTATTTGGTAAATCCTGCCATTTACCGGTTGAATTGGAGCACAAAGCATATTGGGCCACGAGGAGAATCAACATGGATTTCAAGGAGGCCGGTATGATGAGAAGTGACCAACTGTTGGAGCTTGACAAGTGGAGGAATGAAGCTTTTGAGAATTCTCGGATATCTGAGGAAAGAGCTCGAAATTCCACGATCTCCACATTCGTGCAAAGGATTTTCGCGGTAATGAAGTCTTGCTTTACAATGCTCGACTCCGTCTATTCCCGGGAAAGCTCAAGTCAAGATGGTCGGGGCCGTATATCGTTTACCGTGCACTTGCCAATGGGAGTTACGAACTCCTAGACTCGGGGGGCAACATTTTTAAAGTGAACGGCCAGTACCTCAAATCCTACTTCAAGTCACACTTCGACCGAGAAGTCAAGGTGACCAAGCTCAACGAACCATGATAAGAGGTACCGTCGAGCTAGCGACGATAATTCTAGCACTGGTTGGGAGGTAACCCAACAGTTTTACGTGCTTTTGTGTTTGTTGTTTTCGTTTTTGTTTTTGGTTGTGTTTCTTTGTTTGTGTCGTGTCTCGTTGTTTTGTGAGATCCCAAAGTTTTAATAGCTTTTTTTTTTTTTTTTTTAAAAAAAAAAAACAAGTACCTAGCGACCACCCTAGCGACCGCGAGGTCGTGAGGTGTGGTCGCGATTTTGGGCAGAACGCTTTTTTGTTTAAGCGACAGAGCTCGCGGCCAAGCTCGCGATCGCGAGCTCGACCGCGAGATCCATCGCGACCCGCGTCCTGACCCGCGCCTGCTTCATGACCCGCGTTTTCACTCTTATTTTCCCCATTCTTGTAACCTACACGCACACACACACATTTTTCTGAAAAATAGCAGCCCCCTTTCCCCTCTCAAGCACCCAAGACACCTCTCTCTCCAATTTTCTTGCGTTTCTCCATCAAATCCACTCAAGGTATGATATATTTGTTTCATTCTTCATGGGTTTACGTTTCTTGAGCATGATTTGGAAGGATTTGTTCCATTTATCCTATTGAAGTGGGTTTAATTAAATTTGAGAAACTAGGGCTTATTTTGTTAGATTTGTTTGGTGTTTGAGCATGGTTTGTCCAATGATAGGTTTATTAACGTTTATACACGTATATTGTTCGTCTAATGTTCCTACATTGTTGATTTGGGTTAAAATTTGAGAAATAGGCTTTATATTTCGTCGCTTCGTGTTCACGATCGCGATTCGCGGTCACCGGCTGTCTGCGCTGCGCCAGGCGCTTCACGCGCTATGCCGCGCGCCCCGTCTGAGCGGCCACTGACCTTGCTTCGCGACCACCCTCGCGACCGCGAGGTGTGGTCGCGAGAATTCGCCCAGAACGTCCAATTTTGCAAATTTTTGGCTGTGTGTGTTTTTCCCATTTTGTGTTGTCTTGCAAGATCATATGACAATATGGGGGAAATAATTTGACTAAGTTGATGTTTTGGGGGATCTATATTGAGCATTTTGGGTTGACGTTGTTTTGATAGTTTCATTCATACACGCGCTGACTTTGAAATTCTTTTTAGGTACAATATGCCGCGTACTCACGGTCACAAGCGCAATGGCAAGAGCATTGTCTCCACTTCCCACGACGAGACACAAGATGAGCTCCACGACGAGCTACATGATGAACCTCACGACGAACCACGCATGGCACCACAAGATGAATTCGATCCAGAAAATTTTGGAGTCAGACTGCCGAATGACTCGTCGAGAAGCCGTTGGAATCGATTGGTGAGACTACGGCATAGGCATTCTCGGTTCATGTGCATCAATACGTGTCAAGAGATGGGTATAGGCAATGATGTGACGTGGTTGGCCGAGAGATCCGGGCTATACTCAGTTATCACAGCCAACTATCTTACATACCGGATCCTGACGCTCGAATTCTTATCGACTATCCATGTCCACAAGACAAACGGCATGCCGGATTACATCATGTTCCAGCTTGACAATGAGCCCCGTCAACTATCCATGGACGAACTCAATGGAATAATCAATGGAGATCCGGAGGGAAACTACATAGGGGACGTCGAGTACACGGTCCAAAGCGTATGGCCAAAGATCATGGACTCCAGACTCGAGCACACTCCATACTATGATGCCTCGAGATCGAAGGCTAGCTCGATACGGAATCCAGCGGTCCGTTACTTCCACCGGCTCATCACGCTCACCTTACATGGCCGTTCAACGCCGCACCGCCCCTCTCATAAGATATGAGCATTCGATTGGAGCCATGTTCAACCAGAAGATGCATGCCGGCATGTTCCTAGCTCAGCACTTCCACATGCAGTCCACGGTTTCGGGTAATTAGAAGATATGCATAGGGGGATTCGTTACCCCCATTGCTGATTTTTTTGGGATTACGATTCGAGAGAGTCCGATCTCTCACGACATCTTCCTGGACAAGCCGTGCCTATACGTCCGATGTTCTCAAGAGGCACCCCGGGCGTTACCTGTGGCTGTTATATGATCAAAACGGTCAATCAGTCTTCCGCCTACCCAACCCAGAGCTCACCAGTATAAGCCGCTACTTTAACGCGGATGCCAACTGGAGTTTGAGCTCCTCTGCACATTATGCATGGACGCATTGCGTGAACGCAAGGCGAGGTCGAGGGCGAGCAACCGCGATGAGGAGCAAGCCGAGCCAAGTGGCCCACGAGACAGTGGCATATTGCACCCGCCACCCGCTCGAGGCGACCCCGGATTTATGATCGATTAGATCAAATAGATGGTCGCCTCAACCATATTGACGGAACGACCTCGATTATGGAGCAGCGGAAGCCCTCTACACCCAACACCGTGCACATCTCGAGCAACAACGTAAAATGATGGAGATGATGCAAAGAATGGAATCGATGGCGTAGATTTTATCCACCACCGAGAAGTGCAAGCATTCAAGGTAAGTCTTCTCTCCAACTACTCTTTTTCGCAAACCTTATTGCTTCCACATGTTCACAATAAGTTTGGGGGGAGTAGACGAGTTTGGTTGGTTAAGAATCCTATTTATGTTTCTGTGCTTTATTGTTAAGTTGTTATGCTTTGGGGTCTTTTGTCGTGTTTTGTTTTGTTTTCGTTTTGTGTGCGTCGATCAACGAGTTAAGTGAAGTGTGTTAATCCATGTGGCCAATGACGATAGAAATTTTTGGTGAAATTTAATGATAGTGCGTATGATATGTTAGAAAATGACGCATGAATGACGTGAGATGGCTTAGTCTTGTTGTTTTTCACCATTTGCTTATCCTGTGAGACTTGAGCTTCACTGTATACATATCTCGATACAGTTTCTGTTAATTGTGTGATATCATGCATGTGATTATCTTCTAGAACTTGCCGTTTTTCTGTGTCGAGACTACAATATGTGTTTCGAATTTGGAAAGGATAAAAGGCCATCTTTGTTAACCACATATTCACCCAAACACTAACCCGATGATATATACCATTTGTCGCCTTCTTTGAGCCTTTATTAGACATTTTCTTTCGATTAACCGGATGATAGGAGGTGATGATGGATATGGGAATCAAAAGGGGTTGAAATCTTGATGTAGTTATGACGAGAAAAGTTTCTTTTAGAAAAAAATGCATCTGTGGTGAAGAATAGTACATTTGTTGTGAATGATAAACCCTATAAGCTCTAGAAAAGAAAAGAAAAAAAATGATAAGTTCACTATGAGTGTTGAGCATAAAGGGTCTTTAATCAAAGTATAGGTACCTTCTGTGGCATAAAACGTTGATTTAGCACGTTGGGAAAGAAGAGGAAAATGGACAAAGTCCATATGTGTCGAAAAGTATAAATGGGGGTGCTTGGAATATTCTTGAGTCACTTAGCCATATTTTATCCTACCTTAACCAATGTGCCTACATTACAACCTATGAAAAGACCTCTTTGATCCTAATTTGAACACAATGACGCGGTGGAGATATTAGAGAAACGGCAAGCCTATGGTAAGATGTTGCATTGCATTGATCGTTGAGTGTATATACGTCCTACATTTCTTTATGAGTTGAGTGTATCCTATATTTTACACACACCGCCATGAGGTTGAATTAAATGAGTTTTTGCCGTCAATTGTTGTTTGTGTTGAGTTGACTAACGTCGTCATGTGCACTAATGTTTTTGAGCGTTGATATGTTTCTGAGGCCTAGAATGGTTATCATCTTTGCTACGCTCGTTGATCTTTTCGTTGTGCCTTCCTGTTTTGGTTTTGTTTGAGGACAAACAATGATTTAAGTTTGGGGGGTTTGATAAACGCGCATTTTACACGTTTATAGTTGATATTTGAAGATGAGTTTAGCTCGTTTAATGTGCGTTTACGTATCGATTCTTAATGTTTTATCTATTTCTAGAAGATACTGCTCTTGGGTGTTCTTTTGGTGTTGTGTAGGTCCATATGTTGAAAATCGAAGCAAGGAACGACGCACGAGCCAAAATACACATCTGACCTATTTCTAGCGACCAGCCTAGCGGTCGCTAGGCTGGCCGCTAGGCAACCCGCGAGAACCCAGCGAGATCGCGACCGCGACCTCGACGAAGCGAAGCCCACCCGAGAAAGCTCTTGTCGATTTCTCGCGACCGTGGCTAGCGACCGCTAGCCAGGTCGCGAGGTAACCATGCGAGCGCAAGGAGGCGAGCGCGAGCGAGAAGAGCGCGCGAGACATACCTAGCGATCGACCTAGCGATCGCGAGGAGTGGTCGCGAGTCCGAGCGGCAGAAGGAGAAATTAGGGTTTGGGGTGTGCCTATATATATGGCAACACCCCCTCGCGCCCCCAAGTTCACACACACGATTCTAGAGCCTCTTTTACTTAGTTTTTCATCAGTTTTTCAGATTTTTAGCTTTAGCTTCCATCTATTTTCATTCTAGAGTTGATTTAATCATTGTTCTTCATTAGTTTTACGTTTTGTCACGATCCTAACGCTTCGTCCGGACAATCTTTACAATTTTCCGTTTTTACCGAGGTTGGGATTCAAGCCCAACGATTGTTCATCGATGCTTCAATACGGGTTTCATTTATATAATTTCTATTTTTATGGTTAATTCGTATTTTATTCCGTTTATTATGTCTGGCTAGATTTTCCTTCTAATCCTTGGGTTTGCATGATTCGATCCTATATGTTGTGATTCCGGTTATCGCTATTTACCTTCCAGGCATTGATTCATGATTCTTGGTGCTTATTTAAATGTGTTGATTTCTGATCAATCTTGATGCATAAATTATGTCAATCGATCTCGAATGCATGATACGAATGAGCCTTGAGTCGTAGCTGAGATAGGATATTCGTAGGAAGCATATTCTTGTGATCTGTTTGGAGTTGCTTGTTTTCACCTAGAGACGTAACAGTAATAGGGAAAACTAGTAATTTACAGCCGCTTTTGTCGTAACAGAAATTGTCGGTTATATATGTGATCTTCCATCTTGTCTGGATTAAAATTGGTTAATAGGAACAGGATAAACATACGTTGTGGATAGGATTAATGCATCCCTAGGGTTAGTCGTCCTTATCTGTTTTTAACATCCGAGTGTTTATTGCTTTATTTTATTTTCTGTTTTGTTGCCTCTGCTTTGGATTGAAGTCCGAAGCCCTAAAATCTTACCAAACCATTTATGTTGCTTGGATAATGATGAATCCTTGTTGAGTTAGCTTCTGTGTTTTCGCATTACAATCCCTGTGGATACGATACTCTGCTTACCTTCTATATACGCCTTTTACGTGTGAAAAAGGGAGCGATCAATCTTCTGGATTTTGTCCTGGATGTTTGATCTCCAATACTGAGTTAGAGCAATCTATGGATAGTAATTTCAAAAATTACTATGATGCTTGGGATAATATGATTTTCTCCTACCTTGTATTTATAGAGCTCTCCCTAGAATCTTAGTGAGATAGGATTGTGGCACATCTAATAAATATAATAATTATCTTCTTCCCTAAAGATAATTCATTTCTAGAATAATTATCTCTTGATATCTAATATATGTCTTAATCTAGATAGATATTATCTGATATTATTAGATATCAAGATATAATTATTCTAGAAATGAATTATCTTTAGGGAAGAAGATAATTATTATATTTATTAGATGTGCCATAATAGGCCTGATGGGAAAGCCCATGGATCAAATACAAGGAATAATGATGGGCCTAAAATGAATTAATTATTTTGTATTAAGCCTAAAATATAAATTAATTCATAAACATTTATTCATTCCACTAGAGAATAAATGTTGACTTACCCATTTATTTCCGAAGTTGAGTCGGGCTTGTACTTAGACTTACGAATCCCCGTATTTAAGATATCACACGTCCATTAATTAATAATAGCACTCTGACTGCTCATAATAATTAATTTCTTTAATTTTGTAAATAGTACCACTCAATCTTATTATTATACTTGTGTTAACTCAACCTGCATGGTTTAGTACAATAAACCATTTGAGCACTTTAAGGGGATATCATCATACTAAACGGATACGGTGACTCGATACAAGTAATCAAAATTACATATAAGCACTACCACCATCCAAGATGTGGATAATCTTGGATTATCTCATGTAACCCTCACCATAACAAGTCAAAATGATGATTAGTAACTCTTACTCACCTGAAACCTTATCGAGGTTCAGATCAATGTAAAGTCACTGAGATCTAGTTTCTTCACGACGGTTCGATAGAAGAACTCATCTCATTGTGATCCATCAATACGTCAAGACGTGCCAGTATAGATAAACAAACAAGTCAAGTTACTTCTTATTTTTACTGTAGCCTATACCGACAACTCGTCTTCAAGTTGTCTCACTTGTGATTCTTTTTATATCTCAACTAGCTTAACCAATCAAACAGACTTCTGTGATCTTCTACACATTGTGTGATTTAACTTTTGTATGAGATAATGAGACAACATATGCAATCAAGTAAATAATTCAGATAGGAGATAGAAATAGTGGTAATATGAAACATTGTATACAAGCTCAATCATTTTACTTTCAGTATACAAATCCAACAATATCTCACTTATACTAAAACAAACTTTTAGTCTAATGTGTCTCCCTACTAGCTATTACAAACAACATCATCACTTTGTTTCTACCACTTATACAAAAGTTTTCTTTCTAAGTGGGGTCCATCTTGAGCAATTCATGTCCTCGAACGTGCTTGTCGTAGACTAATTCGATAGGCTCTTCATGAATGGGTCAGTTAGGTTGTCCGTAGTACCAATTTCCTCAATAAGCACGTCTCCTTGTTGTACGATTTCCGTATGATGTGGTACTTTCTCTCTATGTGCTTCATTGCCTTGGGGGGTTCGTGGTTCCTTCGAGTTAGCTACTGCACCAGAGTTATCACAGAACACTATGATACTCTTTGGCAAGCCAGGTAACACACCTATATCCAAGCAGTAGTTCTTAAGGCATACCGTCTCCTTAGCAGCCTCTGATGCGGCCACATATTCAGCCTCCATGGTGGAGTCTACAATGCACCGCTGCTTTGCACTCCGCCAAGATACAACTCCACCTCCCAAGTTGAACACATAGCCTGAGATAGACTTCTTCTTATCAAGGTCATCTTGGAAATCCGAGTCTGAATAACCCAAAGACATTAAATTTTCTGCAAGGTAAACTAGCCTATAATCTCGAGTCATTTTCAGGTACTTGAGTATATGCTTCACCACAGTCCAATGAGCTTATCCAGGGTTAGACTGGTGTCTTGCGACTATGTCTACCGTATAGTAGATATCGGGCCTCATGCATAACATCGCATACATGAGACTTCCTATGGCATAAGCGTAGGAAACGTGTCTCATTTTCTCTATCTCATTTGCAGTCTTCGGCAACTACTTAGATAAAGGAACACCATGCCTGAAGGGTAGCAATCCCTTCTTAGCGGTTTGCATGCTAAAATGAGTAATCACAGTATCAATGTAAGACGCTTGAGATAAGCTCAATATTTTCTTCTTGCGATCTCGGTAAACCTTGATCCCAAGAATGTACGTTGCATCTCCTAAGTCTTTCATCTGAAACTAATGGAATAACCAACTCTTTACGTTTGATAACAGCTTCACGTTGTTGTCAGTTTGAAGGATGCCATCTACGTAAAGTGTAAGAAATACCACATCGTCGTTGACATCTAAACGGTACATGAAACTCTCGTTTGGAAACTGGGTACAACCATAGGTCTTTACCACCTCATCAAAACGTACGTTCCATGACCGGGAAGCTTGCTTGAGTCCATAAATGGACTTCTTAAGCTTCCACACTAGATGCTCATCACATTTCTTCACATAACCTTCAGGTTGCTGCATATAGATGTCTCAACCTTCCTCAAGGTAACCATTTAAGAAAGCGGTTTTCACATCTATTTGCCAAACCTCTAGGTTTAAGTGAGTTGCTATGGCTAGAAGAATTCTGATAGATTTGAGCATTGTTACAGGAGAAAATGTATCATCATAATCGATTCTTTCTATCTGTGTGTACTCCATCAGAATCTCTCTTTCGCTTGTATACCCACTTACTATCTATGGCTTCATTGCCATCTGGTATAGGTGTCTTCTTGTATACATCCATAACAGTTATGGACTCAATATCTAAGTCCATAGTGGCATGTCATTCTCTCGCATCTATGTCTTGTATCGCCTTGTCATCCACGAACATATATCGATCGGGTTGTCGCACAACCCTCCCACTACGATGAGGCGCTACTAGCACAATGGCAACGGTGGGTGCAGTAACTTGTGGAGCCGATTCTTGCACAACTTGCTGGGTAGGAGCCACTTGTACAGTCGGTGTCCCTAGTGAAACTCGACCCACTTCAATTTTTTGATGTATCTGGTGACGATCCCTCCCACTAGACGCAACATCTTGTATCTTTGGAGGAATCGATGGTTGAGTACGATCATCTTCGATTTCTTGAAGAATGATTTCAACTTTGGCTTTTTTCATGTAGTCCCCCTCTAAGAATCGGGCGTTGGTGCTAATAACGACCTTTTAATCCTTAAGACTGTAGAAATAACCACCTTTCTTTTCTCTAGGATATCCAACAAGCTGTTTTGCATCAGATCTGGCCTCCAACTTGTCAGCTTGCTTGTTCAGCATGTGTACTGGACTGCCCCATATCTTTATATGGCTTAAAATGGGCTTACGCCCAAACCATAACTCGAAATGGGTCTTGTCGATTTCAGCAAATTGATCAAATATATCCACATTACTAATTGCAGACTTATATCCACATTACATATATACACCAAAATCAAATAAATTTTCTAAAACATCAAGTCACATTCAAATATGTAAATGAAATTATGCCATAATTAATTCCCCTCCCCTAATAAAAAAACGTTGAAATTAAAAAAAATTTGAAAGAAATGACACTTACATGTGATATCTCCGGTGGCAGGAGGTTGATCGTGAACGGACGGCGATTGGATGGCTGCGGCGGCACGCTCCAATCTGCAATTTAGCGAGAGAGAGAGAGACGATGACGACAACAGCTTCCGACTTCGGTGGCGGGACGGCTTCCAACGGTAGCAGCAGCGGGGCATTTGTAGCACGTAGATGAAATTAAGAAAGAAAGAGAATTGAATTTAATTAGGGCTTAACAACGGATGATATGTTCGTTGAATTTTATTTTTAATTTTCTCTTACGTTAGCCGACGGCCGCTTGTCCGTCGGAAGCTCCGACATCGGTAGTCTTTCGATAACTTCGTTGGTACACTATAGTCAAACGATAGTACTTTTCGTCATACTGTCGTCGGTTTTTACCAACGGATGTCATTCCACCGGAGGCTCTGCCGGTGTTGGGCCACTTTTTTGTAATGTATACACTAGTATAATTAATAACATTTGTGATATGGTATTAACATCAATTAGTTGAAACAGAACATGGGCTAAGTCTTTAATAGAAAGTCTTGTTTGATCTTGGATATATCAATTAAATTTTAGAAGTAGAAATATTTGGTGCATTAAGAGCCCACTAGAATTAATATATAAAAGAATAGTGACAGTATTTGTTGAATTGAGGAGAAAATGAGATGGTGAAGTAAGTAGAAAAAATATGTTGTTGTGAGCTATCATTGTGTATATACATTATCGAACAGTAGTATAAAAAGTTGAAAGAGTAAAACGTGCGAGTAAAAGAAGTTTCTCAAGAAGAGCTGGTTTCATTGTTTCCTTCCTTTTCTCAAATAAAACTTTTCTTAGTAAATTCTTGGGAACGTATAAGAATATTTATTAAAAGGCAGATGAAATATTCTTAATTTTATAAATTAGTTTAATTTTGTCCCACATGACAAATTCGGATATTGATTATCTAACTAGACTCATTCGTAATATATGTTCTTGGAGTTAGGATATCAAAAGAATGAAACTATGATGCTAGAAACATGTTTTATGACTGATCTTTGTCAGATATTCATTGTCTTAATTTTTTATGTGAGACAAAATTAAACAAATTTAATTACAAAACTCATGATATTGAAAAAATAAATTAAAATTAAAGGTTCTAAATAAAAAAAACATCTAAATTGCAATCATAACCTACTATTAATTGGTCAAATATATTCAATTTATGAAGTTTGTCAGCATTTTATTTTATTATTTATTTTGTTATCATAGAGCATACCATTAAAACATTTTGGGGGTTAAAAGGTATAAGGATTCAAAATTTAGGTTCATATCGATTTAAATCTGAAACTATTCTCGTTTTAGCAAATGCATTGTAGACCATCAAAAATATTTATTGAAAAATATCCATTTTAGTTCATGATTTTAATTAAACAAATTAATAGTTTTTTATAGTTCATTATATATTTTGATCAATTAGAATAATATATGATTTAAAGTGATATTTGCTCTTAGTATTATATCACGAGAATTTTTCAAATTAATTTATAAGAAGATTATTGCAATATAGATCCCAAACTTTGGACATTGTCTAGTCCTCAATTAATTATGAATTTTGACATTGGATGAATGTTTAAAGCTCATCTTCAAACTCGTATAAAAATAATAAAAATAAAAATAGACATATGACCAATTTACTAGAAACTGAAAGATTGAGTCTTTATTGAAAGACTTTAAAAGTTGGGTCTAACTTGAAACAAAATTCAAAATTTGGAATTTAAATATGCAATTATTATGTTTAAAAAGATAGTTTCAATCAAAACCATAGAACAAGCCTCTCAACACAAGCAACAAAACTATTCAATCTTTCTATAAGATTTTAACATTTCATAATCGAACCCCAAAATGTATTTCTCCAGCACTTATCAAAGAAAATGCCTCAACTCCAAGACAACAAAGATTTCTTAATTTCGACTTACATACAACAAAGCCATCTCAAATGCAGGCTGACACACCATATAACACCCACGGGCACGGCTATATACCTCACTGATTACTCCACAATTTGGATAATGATAGTCAATACTTAACTGTAAACATACTTTGATCAAATATAGAGAGGGATTAAGGAATCATAGGTCCCTTTGTGCAGAAGAGCAGCATACAAATGGAACCCAAAACGATCGTGCCTTCTTCTTCTCTTTCTTGATCTCAATCGGGTATCTTGCTGGAGAGTTCCACTCCTCGACGTGCTTGTTGTTATCCTGATCCTTGATCGTGTGTGTTTCTGAGACAACAACAGAACCCACATTGTCATCTTTAGTCTCAGCCTCGACTTTCTGATTTGCAACAGGCGCTTGCTTCGTATTTGGTGATTTCACTTCATTTAGAAGACTTTTCAGAGGACTGTGCTGTTGCTTTACTGGGCTCCAGTTTGTTACTTTGGCTATTATTTCCTCGTTCTTCTTTCTGCCTTCGGATTCATTGACCACATTTGTTAGAGAAGGGAACCAACTAGCTTGAAGAGCATCGGATTTTGGTTGTTGATTGTTCTGCAGTACCTCGATCTCTGTAGCAGCAGTAGCCTGATCTCCTTCACTTCCCGATTGAACCAAAGTCATGAAAGATGGAGGCTCAAATGTATCTGATTTGTTGGAAGGAGTTTTGTGCTTCCGGGAATTTGTTTCTAATATATCCGTCGATAAAATGAGAATAGCATCATGGAGTATATGAAAAAGTGTACTCAGTGATGTGTTAAACTGGAGTATACCAAGACATGAATATCACAGAATTTAATTTGTGGAGACTAGAAATCAGATCAAATAATACTACTATGCAAACAAGTAAAGAGAAAATTAGTTTTGAAGCAAACTATTACAATTGAGATGAGTAAGTGTACCTGAAACTACTGATCCACAGTTCGCTTCCAGACTGTCAGACCGGCTAGCTAAATTACTGGACATATCAACTGCAAATGCATCATCCATTTGTTTAGTAGACTTGCTACCAACTTCAGTATTCACAGACTTTTCACCAACCCTGTTGACATCTTCAACTTGAGTATTCACAGACTTTTCACCAACCCTGTTGATATCTTCAACAATGACGACAGACTTATCAACACAATCAGAAGGTGAAGGTACTGGCTGTTTTGAACTTGGAGCTTCAGAAGACTCAAAACATTCATCTGATTTAAAAACCTTACCATCGAAAGAATGTTCTGCACTAGAAATAATGTCAACAGACTTCAATGTGCTAAGATCATCACTTGAATGTGTATGCTTAACATCATTCAAACATGTGCTTGCGGGGAAAGCTCCTTCCACACTTGGGTTAGGGCTTTCTGAAATTTCCCGCGGTACAACATTGCTTTCATGATCTTCAGCAGCCACTTCAGTTTTGGCAATGGATTCTCCGATGCTGCTACCCTCTTTAGCAGTGCATTTGCTCAACGACACTGCATCACAGAGTGGTGGCGTAGATTCTTTTGAAATTGAGTGTTCAGGGGTTTCTCCTGATACTAAAACTGCATTATCATCTTCTAATTTGCTAACAGTTTCAGCAACATCTAGAGGCTCAACTTCAACAGAATTTGTTGCCACATGAACATTATTCGGCAGCTCTGAAGTTACTGGTGACACGGGGTGTTCCAAGGGGGGGAAACTCTTGTCTAGGGCATCACCAATTTCATTCACCTCGGAATCTGCTCCAGCTGCACCATCTCCTTTGATGGAGTTCTCAAAGTCATCGTCCTTGATTCCCAATGAACTTGAATTGTTTTCTTGTGAACTTTTTGCATCACCATCAGCTACACATGAACTTGGAAAATTAGTCGGTTTCTCTGAAGGCATTGTAGAATCAGGGATTACTTCTACTTTCGCAGAATCTCCTTCATCTTTTTCATTCCCAGTTTCCAAAGTTGTGATATTAGTGTTTTCTCCACAATTATCCACATCTTTTTTTCCCATTGTAGTGTTATTATCTTCACATGGAATAGCATTGTCTGTGGAGCCAAGGGCTGAATTTGCATCAACAGAATTCAAGTTCTCACATTCCAGGCTTTGGTTTTGACTTTCATAACCACCAATGACCTCAGACTTCTCTACATCACTTGCATCTGAGCTGGTTTTTGGCATATCTTCTTTGTCAATCGAAGAGACAATACAAGCCACATCAGAGTGCTCGGTAACATCTACAGTTTTTGTGGTCTCATTAGGCTTAATCAAAGACGTACTCAACAGACTTTCCTCAGGTAAAGTATTTTCATAAACAGATTCAGTGGACCCGATGTTTTCAGTAGAATGAAAGACCTCCTTATTCACAGCAGAAGCATCTATGCTTTCAAGAGTCTCATCCATGAGGGCAAACTCAGCCGTTTTGATGGAGATACTTCTTTCTGAAGAATGGACCACACTATTAACCTTATCAGAAGTATCCATTTGAAGAGATTCAGATGGAGGGGGTGAATCATCTTTGGCCCCTTCGGGAAGAAACTTATCACCTGCTGACATTGTTTGATCCAAAACTTTACCTTCTTCAGGGTCCAAAGAAACAGAAGCTGAACCACGTTCTTGCACTTGGATATCGGCATCATGTTCATGTATCAGCTCACCTGGAAGACCATGTTCAGGCTGTGAATCATTTAAGAGTCCAACAGAAACCATTTCTGCAGCAGTATCTGTTATTGGCGTGACGTTGTCCGGGTGGTTACTTCCGTTTGAGAGAGGCGCAGGGTCTGTAATTTCCTCACTCCTTGCATCATTGGATTGTTTAGTTGTTTCTGCATTCATTAGGACCAAATTTCAAGAGTAGAGCAGTTGGCCAAATAAAAAGCACCAAGTAGCTACAAACAGTTATCTGATAGAAGTGGCGATTCTAAAACTCAAGACTCTTTCATGAAAAAGTAATGAATACATCAACAAGATTATCCCTACCGGTGAAATTGAATAAACAAACCTCTTTCCCAAGAAGCAGACTAGCAAGTTGAAGTAATTTCCGAGCCAGTGTGCTTCAATATAAGCACAATGTCATGCAAATTTAGCTACTAATACTAATAACGTTTTGGCAAATAAAGCATCCGATTTGAATCACATGGCTTATGGACAAAGTGGATAGAAATAGAGA
Source organism: Salvia rosmarinus (assembly GCA_036937905.1). Taxonomy (NCBI): domain Eukaryota; kingdom Viridiplantae; phylum Streptophyta; class Magnoliopsida; order Lamiales; family Lamiaceae; genus Salvia; species Salvia rosmarinus. Next base: position 51,190,011 of record CM072822.1, on the reverse strand, counting down.
ATACTAATTTTTCCGACAATTATCTCCTTATTTCAGTATCCTTCTTCACAAAATTCACATGTCCAAAAGAAAAGTAATATCACAAAAACACTAAATTGCAACTTGGACACTTCTAGATTTAAAGTGGCTTATATATTACATATATCAAATGTTTTCAAGATTCTTCAACTCAAAATGAAGAATGGCCCCATTAGCTATAGCAGAATTTACTTGCACATTATATTCCACTCATATTTGTACCTTTGGCTACATGGAGATTCACCGGTTTATTCCCCAAAGCTCTACCCAACATTACATGCATACTCACTAAAATATAGGCACAAGCGTCTCTTTGTATGCATAGAGGCCAATTTTATGTCCTACTATATCCATAAAATTTTCCTTTTGACATTATTGAAATAAGCTGACAGTTAAACTTAACATTGTATTCACAAACAATTAAATGTCTACCAATCTAAAATATAGAAGATGGTCTTTCATATAGTTACCAGCAGCTTCCTCGTTCTCCAACTCTCCACTGCCATAAAGATCACCTTCCACGCCCTTATGCTCCGAACTCTTGCCCAATTCCTTCACACTCTCAAAGTGCTCCTCTAACTGAGGACTAATCCCACTGTCTGAAAAATCCAATGCTGCATCAGAAAAGACATCATCTTCCGATTTAGTCGACTTCTCACCTACTCTGCCACCGCTCTCAGCATTTTTCTTCACAATATTTGGACCTTCAATTAACACAAAACTCATAAGCACATACAACAAACATCAGTCCAAGAAAAACTTTTAAACAAAACCCCACAATTTAGAACCCACTGAATATGTTATATCGAATCAAATGTGCTCACTTGGGGTGTGATGTTCATCGTCATCAGAGGAATGATCATCATCTGAAAATGCCAAATAGTGATCATGGTCTTCTGAGTGAATGATTTTGTGGCCTTCAATTGTTCCACAAACCCTTTTGTGAGCTCTTCTGTGTTTAGAACTAGGATGTGGTTTTGGAAAAGGCCATCCACATCTGTGGCAATGATGCACTACATTCCCCTCGTGCCCTTAAAAAATCAAAACCATTTAAAATTGATATGGACTGCAAAGTATATAGGAGTTGGTACAGAAATTGAATGGATTTACAAAACACTCGTCGTTATCAGTTCATGTTTAGAAAATTAAATGGCCAAATAATTTAAGCAAACAGCAAACACTTATGTGAAATCAAGAAACAGAATAAGCAGGGCCAAAAACGACGATTACACTATCAGACACACACAAAGACAAGTTCTTTGTCCTTTTGTAGCAAAAAAATGTCCAGGCAAAAACCTGCTCAACTATGTAGAATTAATCGATGTATGTGTGTGTGACGGAAGAGACACATCTATCAAGAAACGAAATCCCAGCAGAATCCAAGAAAGAAAAGGAAAACCTACATAATATCTTGAACTTGAAAAAAAGTAAATAAACATGATTGAAATGCAGCAGACAAAGTTGTGGAAAACATAGCTAACAATATTTTCTTGAAAAGAGAGTAGAAGACTAAATACCCGCAGAAGTGGCAGTGATATTGTGGCCTTGAACATCCATATTCTCTGGAAATTCACTTTATTGTGAGCAGTGTGTGAGAGAGACAAAAGAGGACCAAACTCAATAACGGCAGCCTAGAGAGAGAGACAGAGAGAGAGAGAGGAGAGAGAAAGAAAAGGGTAAGACTTTTGATGGAGAGAGAGAGAGAGAAAGAAGGTGGTGCGGAGCAGAGTTATGATAGAGAGAAAGTATTAATGCAGTGGCACCATGTGCGCATGTTATCAATAATCCCAGACTTTTCTATGCATGGCTGACTGAAGGACTCATGTCACCTACGGTAAGGTGCAGGATTTCACTAAACAGAGAAGCTTACAATGCTTGTACCTTGCTTCATTTTCAACTCTTAAGCATAGACTTTCTTCTTTAGATTAGTACCATGTATTCATTTTTCAATTTCAACTTTCCTTTCAAACATTTACAAATAAATATCAAATCTTTCTAATGTTCGCATTTAGAGCTTCTTCAATTTTTACATCGATCGAAAAACTAGCGTGGATGCCAACATAAACCGAAAAGACGATATGGGCATCACTGATGACTAAAATGTTCTATAAGAGTAAACGATGTCGCTTAATTCACATTGACATCTGTCTTTCGAGATCCATACAGACGTCCATGCTATCTTCTCAATAGCCCAAGAAATAGGGAATCTCCAATTGTAAAAGTTATAAAAATTTGGTATTTATCTACAAATATTTGAAAATGATATTGAAATTGCAAAATAGTATAAACTCATGATTTATTTGCAACTAAAAAAACTTTCAATTTATTTACTGATTTTTCTTATTATAATCTAATAATTTATTTACTGATTTTCAACGGTTCGGGCCCTGACCGACGGTCTTATTATAATCAATCTCTCAAGTTCTCAAGCTCTCTCAATCTCTCATTCTTATTCTAAACTCTCAAACTTTCTCACTTCATCAATCATCATGTCTTTCTTTAAACGATTAAACAAGGGAAGGGAAAGGCCGCCATGAAGGAGCTCCATGAGGAGGAAACATTCCAACTCAACGTTCACGAATTAGCGGCGGAGGAAATCTCATTGCCGAAGGTTACAAGTCAAGAAGATGCTCGATTTTATGAAATGGTGCATCTAATAATTAATGAAAAAATTAAATGCTCCTAGAATTAGGGTAAATAAATAAGGCTTTTGCAATTGGATGAACAATAAATTAATATTTATAGAATTAATAATAAAATTAAATAAATTAATATTTTTTTTGGAATGGACATAAAAGGAAAACAGGCATATCTTAATGGAAAACCGTTTCAAATTTTATACTGTTTCCGTCCATGATATATAGTCTTAACTTTTATCTTGAAAAGAATTTAAGCGAGTTTTAATAAATGTAATGAATGTAAATAAATGGATTTATGTAATTTTACTCATCATTTATTAAAAATGCAAAGTGTTGACACATATTTTATATTTATACGTATTTTAACAAATGCAAAGTATTTACAAGTTCAAACATAAAAAAATCACTTACAAATTTAAAAATATTTACAAGTTTAGTAGTTTAAAATGAGACTAACATAATAAAATATGTTACATTAGTGGAAAAGGTGGGTCATGGGTAGTTTTTTGTAAATAAGTGGGTTGAGTGTAGGTAAAAGTTTTAACTTTTGGGTGGGTTTCATGTCTATAAAAGAAAAATGAAAGAATTTTGTGGACTTATCAAAATAAAATTAAATGAACAAAATGATCGGACGGAGGGAGTATAATAAAAGGGGAAAAAAGTAATCATGTTGACTGTCGTGTAAATGCTATATGAAGTGATATAAGTATTACATTTGCTGCAATGAACCAGAATATTAAAAAATGATTAATTATAGTTTATGACTTAATTTTTGTTTTTTTTAGTTTATGGTCTTAATTTTTAAATTATTTTATAATTTTTTAAATTTTGAAAAATGTACTAATTTATGTCCTAAAAACAAATTCCGACATCGGAAAATGCTTACTAGGGCGACAACTATTTTGAAGTGAAAATGCTTACTAGGACGACAACTTCGAGCTTAATCAACTTTCTTTCTCTTTTTCTTATTGATGCAATGTCTTTCTATTAATTCTTAATCATCTGCTAATCACTACTACAGGAATACAGGTTATTACAATCAGGTTCATGGACATATGATAATTTTCTATTAACCACGTTAAACTTTATGTGTTATTGCATATCTTCATATCATTTCAGCATATTTTAACTGCTCTAAATCACTAAGACAGTTTGCATTTGAAATGCCTAACTGCATGATTTGAATGTTTTAAGTCTTTGAATAATTTCAACACAAACCTAGTAAAACTAGCACCGCCATATTTCTCATAAAAGTTAAGTTACATATGTACCAATTGATAAGCTACTTAGCTGTCAGTAGGGCTGCTATCTGATATCGACTCACTCTTTACTTAGGCCGCATAACTTAAATTTTTTTTACATAAGATGTATTCTTCTCCCCCTATACATCTGAGTTTAGTCATATCGGGACTATCAAAGCCAGTTTTTGAAAAGCTTCATGGCAAAAAAAAAAATCTCTTTCCACAGTTTTAGCTGCCACATGTAAAATAAGTGTAAGTTTAATAAGATTATACATCAAATGAGCACAATATCTCTTCACTATTTCCTTTGTGAGTAAAATTAATTGTGAGAATTTCTCAATGATTCAACCTTGATTTTGTTTTATATTTGCTCCTACTTCTTTTTATTTTTTGGTGGAGCAAAAATAAATATTTTATAATTCAACACACATATATATAAGAGATATACGTAAAAAAAAGGATGCCTCACCAAAATCCAACCCTAACTATATATGAGGGAGAAGATAGGTGTTGGAAATCAATCTTGAGTGAAATACGACTCAAATTATTTCATTTGTAACCTAAGAGATGCTTATGTGCAGGAATGAAATGCTTGTCAGCAAGCTCCTTACAGTTTCCTTGTAGTGAAAATATGTATAACATGCAATCTGAGAGAGAGAATAGTGAAAATATGTATAACATGCAATCAGAGAGAGAGAGAGAGAGAGGTGCTTGTATCGAATTTATACTACACTTATGTTTAAAGTAATGGACATTGAAAACGGTGTTATTTGAATACGATGTGGCAATTTTTTGGACAAAAATTATGCGTATGATTTTGGTAAGCCACGTCAAATCTTAAATTCCAGAATTTCATAAAGATATTTTAAGGATCGAAATATTTTTAAAAGTAACTTTAAAATCATGATCTCCAAAAAATAAAATAAAACCTTTAAAAATCATATAAACCATATGTATTTGCTCATGTAGCATAAATTTTTATATTTAATTCGATAAATACAAAATTTTATACAAAATCGACATATTTTGGATCAAAGAACAATTATGTAAGTTCGATCTGTATTTATCCTCTGATTGTACTCTTCAATTTGAATTCTAAAACGATCATTAAATATTCTTCGAAGAATTTGGAAGGGATGTGGTTCACTGGTCTCCTTGAACTTGAAGTTTGGATGCGATGGTGTTGATTAAAAAGACCTTGATCTTGTTTTCAGATTGGCTGCTTGATTTGATTTGATGTGTTGAAGTGAAGTTGGGATTTGATAACGTCAATATGATGGACTCAGATCTTATTTTCAGATTGAACTTTGGATTCAATTTGATGTGTTGAAGAACACCTTGAAGATCTTCAACTTTGAATACCAATACAGAGGATTTTCACCTTGTTTTCGAATTGGACGTCATCTTTAGGATAATTTGATGATAGAATACTTTAAATATTAAAAAACGCCTCGAATGTTGGAGAAGATTTTATAGAGAATTCTCCCAATGTTTGAGCTCTTCAAATTTAAACACCAATGCGGAGGGTTTTCACCTTATTTTTGGATTGAACGTCGGCTTAGGATAATTTGGAGATAGAATGCTTTGAATATTGAAGAACTTCCTGAATGTTGGAAAAGACTTTGTAGAGAATTCCTCCAATGCTTGATCTCTTCAATTAATTTTGTGATGATTATGAACCTCTTAAACCCCTATAGTTATAGTTGTAGGAAAGTTTAGGGATGAGCTTTTAGGCTTAAGCTTGCAACTTTGGACCTAGGGCTGAGGTGGCATGATCTTCTTGATTTATTTCCTTTTATGCAGATTTTGATATATGATAATTTTTTACTATATCATAAATTCAAAAATTAAATACCAATTACATATTTATTTACTTTTAGAATTATATTCCAAAATAAATAATTAGACAGAAATTTAAATGCCTACAAATTGCCCCATCGAGGCTTGTTCATGGACAAGTTGTCTTAGAAATGGACATGTCTCAAAATTCATTTAGATAGTTTAAACTCTTATCGAGGAGTTCTTGGATTTTGAACTTATGAATATTTTATACTCGTATTTAGGAGTTCTTGAATTTGAATTTGTAAATAGTTTATACTCATATTTAGGAGTTCTTGAATTTTTAAGTTTGGTCTTTACAACTCCGATCCTTTTAAATGATTCTATGAGCAACAATATTGAATGTTATTGAAAGAAGAAGAAACATTTCAAGTCTCCAGAACCTATTGAGGACCATGACCAAAGCGACCACCAAAACCCGAATGTCTTTACAGATGAGGTATTATTCAAATATTTTCTTGTTCATTTGTTGATACTTCTTTTATCAAATCTATTTGAGTCCGATCACTTAAATGGGGCTTTTAACCTTAATGAGAAAGCGAGTGCTAAGCCAGTACTAAGAGTCGGGCCTATATCTGAATTCAATAGCAAGAACATCTTTGATACGGAGTTTAAGATATGTCTAAAAAATATTTGGGGTGTTCTTCGTAGCAAGACAATAAGGACACCATTACAATTATTATCATGAATTGAGGATGAGATACGAGATGACATGTCTCGTACAAAGAACTTTCAACATGATTTTGATCTTTCTCATCTTGAAGCAAGTATCAACAAACTTTTTGTCAAGGCTGCTACTTATGACAAGGCAAGATTAGAATCTTGTGACATCGGGGAGCATAACACCAATCATGACTGAACTTAGAAAAATCTATGTTTCCTACATACCCTTTTAAAATGGATCAAGTCAAAACATAGTTTAAAATATCAACTTATGTTTTGAAGAGGGCATCATACACAATTTATACTCTTGCGAGCCAAGAGTGACTAACTCTTTAACCACTAAACAGACAAAATGGGGTATATAATAGTGTAATCACATAGGTTTACCTTTTGGTGGGAGAAGTTTAATAGTTTAATCACATACACTTTCTTTGGTGATCATTGTGCACAATTTATACTCGTACGATTCAGGAGTAACATGAAATTTAAGATCGTGCTTCATGAACATGTCTTGTTTTTTAGTTTGATTTCCCTTGATGTAACATGCAGTTTAGGCCCGTGCATTATGGAACTATCTTTTTTTTTTGGTTGATTTTCGAACTATCTTGTTTGTTTGGTTGATTTTCTTTATTTCTCATTTTATTTTATTTTTTATTTTTTATGCTTTTCTTTTGATCTATGTATATATGTACATACTTTCACTACTACATTTTTAGGATAGTAGCACTTCAATAACTTTTGAGTTATTGCCCCAACTTCTACATTATCTTTCAAGATCGACTTATTGCGCTATTGAAGATGCAATAAGATAAAGCCGCCCTTTTGATAGTTATTCGAATGGGCACTTTTGTCATAAATCTCAAACCCACCTTGTTGTTTTTGGACCTCTTCATCATTTTTCGTCAACTGGGGTTTCAGTGTAGAGCTTTCTTGAGGATTTTATCTAGCATTGACGAGAAACTTGTATGGTTATTAACCAAAATGCTTGGTGATTTTACTATCTAAGAATTCTCCATGTTCGGTAGCATCACTTGTGGTGCCAAGGGATATTTATCCTTCGTGGTTGAATCCTTGAATCATCAATTGACTGTTAGATAGCTCATCTACTGAATTTCCAATTGCTTCGACATTATTATTGGCAAGATATTGACAGTTGACCCTCCATCAATAAGGATCCTATTGAATTTCTGCTCATGAGTAAAACAACTCACAAACAATGGCCTATTAAGTGGCTCAGATCAAAGTTGCAGATCCTCGTTAGAGAATGTGATTGGCAAGAAACTTTCAGCATCAATCACATTTGACTTGATTTGATCTCTTATTTGGTCTATCATGTCATACAATGCACCAATACCTTCCATTATTTTGTTAGATTCAGGGGTGACAAATATTTGTTGCAGCATTTTCCTCTTCGGGTGATATCTTTCCTTCTTGAGTTAGCCGCGTAACATTTTCTTTGAAATAAAAATCAACCGTGTATGGAATGCCCATTCAATTGGTTGCATTTGAAATATCTTGGGTCATCAGTTCATCATACCTCATTTGGTCGTTTCATCTCAGGCAGCTCGATGAGTTCTTTTCTAAAAAGATCGTCGAAGATCCTAGAGACTAGGGGTGAGATTTGGTTCGGTTTCGGTTAACCGAAACCGAAATCACCCAAAATAACTAACCGTAACCGATACCAATCGGTTAATCGGTTAACCGATTAACCGATTCGGTTAGTCGGTTCGGTTACCGGTTAACCGAAATTAAAATTAAATTTTTTAAAAAAAATAAAAAAATATACAAAATACAAAAATTAACCGAAAATAACCGAATTAACCGAAAATAACCAAAATTAACCGAGATTATTTCAAATAATTACAGAAATTATAATATTAAATTAAATAATTTTACTTAATAAATAAATAAATTAATTAATTAATTAACTAATTAATTAATTTTGGTTAATCGGGTATAACCGTCGGTTAATCGGTTATACCCGATAACCGAAATTCACTTGCAATGGGTAACCGATAACCGAACCGAAACCGAAAAAATCGGTTATCGGTTAACCGATAACCGACTTTTTCGGTTTCGATTATCGGTTAACCGATAACCGATACCCGTTTAAGCACCCCTACTAGAGACACCGGAGTCTACGAAAGGGTATTGTTTTGTTGCATTTCTTTTAATGCCAACCTTCTTTGTCCCATGTCTTGAGTAGGGGTGAGATTCGGTTCGGTTTCGGTTAATCAACCGAAATTTCCAACCAAACCGAAATCACCCAAAATAACTAACCGTAACCGATACCAATCGGTTAACCGATTAACCGATTAACCGATTTTAGTCGGTTCGATTATCGATTAACCAAATTAAAATTAAATTTTTAAAAAAAAATATACAAAATACAAAAATTAACCGAAAATAACCGAATTAACCGAAAATAACCGAAATTAACCGAGATTATTTCAAATAATTACAGAAATTATAATATTAAATTAAATAATTTTACTTAATAAATAAATAAATAAATTAATTAATTAACTAATTAATTAATTTTGGTTAATCGGGTATAACCGTCGGTTAATCGGTTATACCCGATAACCGAAATTCACTTGCAATGGGTAACCGATAACCGAACCGAAACCGAAAAAATCGGTAACCGATAATCGACTTTTTCGATTTCGGTTATCGGTTAACCGATAACCGATACCCGTTTAAGCACCCCTAGTCTTGAGGAAAAGTCTACTTGTCACTTTTTGTCATCTTTTTTTAGGAACTTGACAGGATTTGCTTTTGTCACCATTGATTATTCTTTCGAATATTTTCAAAGGACTTGGTCCCCTTCCTGAATTTTTGTGTCTCTTTAAACTTGTGAGGTTCTTGGATTGGAAGTCTTGTGATTTCGCTCGTTGTCATACTTGGCTCCATGTCATGAGCTCTGGTGGCTAATTTTTCAAATGTCTTGGGCTGAATTCCTTGCAGAATATATTGCAATCACCAATACAGTCCTTGGATGCACATCTCGATGGTAGATAATTCATGCAATCGATCTTTGAAATTAAGGCATAGGTTTCTCCATCTATTAATGTAATCGATCATTAGTTGTCCTTTGATGAATTGGTGAGAACTTGTAAGTTCCACTATGCTAACTGTCATTCTTATGCTATAAAAACAATTGAGGAACTCGTGCTCTAATTGCTCCTAGTTGTCGAAAGAGTTTGCCACCAAGTATGTGTACCAATCGAAGGAGTTTTCTTTAAGAAAACTAACAAATTGCTTGACCAAATGATCTCCAAATATACCAGTGTTGTTGCATGTTTCGACTAAGTGAGCTATATGTTGTCCTGGATTGTCTTTTTCGTCAAATTATTGGAATTTTGGTGGTTGATAACCATGAGGTATCCTCAAGTTGTTGATCCTTTGAGTGTACAACTTAGAGTAGATTAAATATGACTTGGAGCTTCCATCGAATCGGTTCTTCATTTTTACCTCGATGAATTCCTTGAGTTGATCTATCGGGATGAAACTATCGGATGAGACTTGAATGTTTTTCCATACGATTTTATTTCTTGTTTTCTCTCATGGGTCTCTTTATCCTTATCATTATTTTTGCTTCCTTAATCATTTATGTGGTTCGACTCTGTCTTTTCTCCCTTGAGCTTTGCAATCTAGGCATCTTTCTCTTGGATGTGTTTGTTTAAAGACTTGACCAACCTCATATGATTCACAAGTTGTTCTTCCATGGTGGAAGTGGTTTTCATCATAACAGGAACACCAAGCGAGTAACTTGTGTTGGAATATGGAGTTGAGGATGTGAAACCTCTTCCAGTACCATTTTTCCTTTATGGTGGCAAGGTTGTGCTCATTTTCCACGGTGAATTCTGACTTAGAAGCTTCTTTAATTTGTTTTTCTTTGCTTCATTTGAGGACACCAATACTTTTCAAAAAAGTTTTGGAAGCAACCATCATTCAAGCTTTGGTGAAGCGCACAGATGATAGGTAGAGAGGTCCCATTTGGCTTGCTAGAAATTTCTAACATAAATTTTTGTACTTAATTCGATAAACACAAAATTACATACAAAATCGATATATTTTGGATCAAAGTATAATTTTGTGAGCTCGATCTCTGTTTATCATCTGATTCTACTCTTGAATTTGAGTTCTTGAACGATCCTTGAATGTTCTCCGAAAAAATTAGAGGGGCATTGATCTCCTTGAACTTGAAGTTTGGATTTGGTGACGTTGATCTGAAGGACCTTGGTATTGTTTTCATATTGATTGCTGGATTTGATTTGATGTGTTGAAGTGAAGTTGGGATTTGATAACGCCAATATGAAGAACTTTAGTCTTGTTTTCAATCTGAAGTGTAAAAACCCTGATCGATCGGGCCGATCAACCCGACCCGCTACTTTTACCAGCTTTACACTTATTTATAAGAAAATTGAGATCGGTAATCACTTCACTGGAAGTCTAAAACAAGAAGTTCTTGAGGAAATAGGAATTCACATGTTATCATATTCGTGGCCGTATGTGTAATACCCCGGATATTTAAAACCAATTTTTGAATTATTAGAGGAATTTATTTACAATGAGTCCAAAAATAGAAATGAAAGTCAAGAACTTCCGACTTTGAGTGAATAGAAAATTCTATTAATTTTCTCGCATATAATGGATCATAATAACAAACAATTATGTTTTTAAATATATATGGAATATAAACTAGATAAGTAATACACTAATAAAGAAAAAAATATTTTCCTTATTATCCTTACCATTATTTTCGAAAATGAGATTGCATAAGGGAAAAAGAAAGAAAAAAATGATATGTACACATGGTTAATTTGTGATCAAGTGTAGGATCACTTTATTAAAGTGATGAGATATTATTTTATTTTGTTGTTTATGGAAGATATTTATTAAGAGATAAGATAAAGTTTGATAATGACATTTTATATATGATAAGAATTGCCAAAGATATTTAATTAAAGATAAGGTAAGGTATCTAATGAAATTTGACCAAGAGATTATATTTATCTCTTTTAATGTTTAAAAAAGACATTATATCATGAGTTGATAATATTTTGTCTCTAGCATTAAAGTTTTCGAAATTAATGCTTTATGTGTAGATATTTTTACCAAATAATTTATTTAATTGCACAAGCTTTAATACTTGATAAATATCATGAATCAATGTCAATCTTATCTCCTAAATATTATATGATTTTCGAAACGGAAGAGTAGAAGGAAAATTGTTATTTAATTTCTAAAGCTTGTAATTTTCGAATAAAAAGGGAAATTTTGCTAGATTGTCCAAGAAATTTATTTTATGATACAAGAGCATTATTTTTATATAAACCTTCATTAAAATAATTTTAGTTATTAAAAGAATGAAGATTTGATAATTTATCCTTAATTTTTAGTTATAATTCAATAACTTCACTTTAGTATATAGAATTGTTCTTAATTATTTTTCCTATGATTTATTCTATCATCTAAGATCTATATTATGTCATATAGATATTAATTGAAAGAAAATAAAATATGTAGCACACTTTATTCATAATGACCGAAAATTTCAATTATATAGTGTGAAAGGAAGAAAAAAATTCAATCTTTGTGACATTGATGTACATTATTATGATGTGGAGATATTATTAATGTTAAGATAAATTGAATTACTAATTAAACAAGTGGATGTATTATTTGTATATATATGGCTGAAAACTTTGACTAAAATAAGAAAGAAAGAATTTTGAAACTCTTTGATAGTGATGTTTAATCTTTGAAAATGATATGAAATTAATTAATGAAGTATAGGATAAGATAAAATTTTGTCTCATACTCCCACTTGATGACCGAAAATAGAGAGTATAATTAGAGGTGTAAATTGTTGACTTTTAAATAAGATAATTTGCTAAAATATGATTAAATATCTTATATCATCTAATTAATAAAGATCACTACCTTCTCATGTTCATAATAACCAAAAATTTGAGAGAGAAAAATAGAGAGTGTGTTCTTCAAATTTCTCTTCAATCCTAAGTAGAAAAACGTTGTCATCGACGATCAACTCCGATTAAAAGGTTAAAAATCATACAAGCTTCTTATATATGCAAAAATATTAGAAATTCATCCATAAAATTTCAAAATATTCGAAAATTATAGTATGAAGGGTTTTGATTTCAAATATTTCTATGTCTAATGTTATTAGATATTATTGATCATATGTTAATATAGTGTGTTATGTGAATTTATAGGAATTAATGGATAAGTTTTGAAAATAAATTAAAAAGGGCCAAAGATAAAGAAAAAGAAAAGTTAAAGTTTCAAATTTATTTTATTAGTTGTGATCGCATATTTAGGCCCAAAAATATGTTTAAGATATGCTATGAATTTATGGATTTTAAGATGAAGTATAATATGTTTACGTTGAAATATTTGTTAAGTAACGTAAGACTTTGAAATATAAAGTGTTAGGATTAAAGTAGTTTCATATGTTATTGGGCATGATTGAATGTTAAAGTGAATTTATGAGATTTATTGGAGTATGCTAAATAGTAAATTGGAATTAGAGAATATTATGCAAGATTTAATGTTTTATATGTTCTAAGGTGAATTATGAGAAATACATTAGTTTGAAGTTTGAAATAACGTGATTAAAGTACGAAATGCATAAAATATGTTAGTACGTGAGTAGAATTATGTTATTTCCCTAGCTAAATGTAAGTTTCTCTGATAGAATGAATAAGACGTGTAAGGTGGAAAATGAAGCGAGAAAATATTACTAATAAACCAGAGTTGTTGAAATTTCATATTGAGAATATTCATTAGTGCGCGACGAAGTTAGTTATGAAATTAGGGTTCATAATTTACACGAAATGATGTGGACTGAAGAAAAGAATGTAAGGATAGAGTACCATCTCTCTTCGAGATGCGACGAATCTAATCAACGTAATATAGTTGTTAAAGTGTGATAAAAGAATCCTTTAGTGTTAAAAAGATTGATGTTAGTAAGTCCGTGGTTTCTAATCGATGACTTTCAGAAAAAGCACAGTGATGTACTAAATCTCGTTTCTTACGTTGATAAGGTCCGGTGCAGAAGTGAAAGGAGACGGCAAGTGATCACTAGTGACATAAGAACAATAAGTTCTTAAGGTGGACATTCTTTTCAAAGCAAATTATGGGTTTTCTTGGAAAATGAGATTTTACGAAAATATTTACTGTTATTACTTTACTGTTTTTCTTATACTGCAAAGGTTTAAATACGATATTGTCTGCCAAAATGTTTTATGTTTTGTATATATTCATTCGGGTTGGCCGGGCCAACAGAGATTACTGGTCGGATCGTCTTGGTGAGATGCTAGTTAGGATTGTGTACACTTAGCCTCGAACTGTTCGCGGTCAGTCGTGCGTCCGGGTGAAGGGAGGCCTCCCTCCCGGCGCATTCTATAGCCGACTTGGAATATACGTTGTAAGAAAACGCCTGGCCAGGCAATGTTGCGAAAATGATGAAAATGTATAGTAAGCACAAGGCCTTTCAAATAAAACCCTTGTGTCTTGCTGTGATGGTGGCAGTACAATATTTTGTGAATGAAAAGAAAAATGTTTTCGGCATGTGTCCATTGAGTACTTTGTACTCAGCCCTGCATGTTTGTTTTTAAATGTGCAGGTTGAGCTGGTGATGGAACAAAGCGGAGTTGAGCGGAATTCTTTTGTCAACTTAGTATGGAACATCTTTTGGTTCACCTTGAGAATGTATCTTCATATGCATGTCTCACACGTTTATTCCGCTGCAAACTCTTGAAACTCTTTTGAATTCTATAACTATGTCAAGTCCTTGAATGTCTTGGTAGAAACTTTGTAAAAGCTACTGTTTGTCAGAATCTTCGTATCGACTCTTTATGTAAATTATTTTCTTCCATCCTTAATCTCGTTTATGCTTTGCAACATCTATGTTTCTTCATAGGTGAAATAAGTTGAAAATCTCATTCTTTTATATTTACTTAATCCAACCCCCAAGTCGCAGTCCGGAAGGTAGTCCTTCGGGACTAGCCGAACCGGGCTGTGACAGTATGAGAATTTGCTCTTAACCACGTTAAACTTTATGTGCTCCTACATATCTTCATATCTTAACTGCTCTAAATCACTCAGACATATTGCATTTGAAATTCCTAACTGCATAATTTGAATGTTTTAAGTATTTCAATAATTTCAACATAAACCGAGCAAAACTAGTGCCACCACATTTCGCATAAAAGTCAAGTTAGATATGTACCAATTGATAAGCTACTCAACTGTTAGTACGGTTGCTATTTGATACTGACTCATTCTTTACTCAAGCCATATAACTTGAAATTTTCTACATAAGATGTATTCCTCTTCCCATACACCTGTGTTTATTCGTATTAGGACCATCAAAGTCAATTTTTCACAATCTTCATGGCAAAAAAAAAAAATCTCTTTCCACAGTGTTAGTTGCCACAGGTAAAATAAATGTAAGTTTAATATGCCTATACATCAACAGAACACAATAGCTCTTCACCATTTCCCTTGTAAGAGTAAAAGTAATTGTGGGAATTTCTCAATTATTCAACCTTGATTTTGTTTTCTATTTGCTCCTACTTTTTTAATTTTGGTGGAACAAAAATAAATATTTTTATAATTTAACAAATAAATAGAGATGTATATATAAGATATACATAAAAAAAATTGATGCCTCACCAAAATCCAACCCTAGCTATATATTTGAGGGTCAAGAGAGGTGTTGGGGGTTGTTCCAACTTATTATCACCTAAGTTGCTCGCAATAGAACGAGGTCATTCTAGATTAATAAGCTAACCCAAGTCGTATCACAAGGAAGGCTAAACAGGGCTTTATCAACGTCACACACAATCAACAGAAAGAAAACTAAACACTCTAATCATGGTTTGGGGCTGACGTCACTCTTTAACTACCGATTAACTAGACAGGTATAACGAAAGCAAAGAAATAAACGTGAACAAGAACTATACCTAAAACAACAAGCATGAATTAAATACGTTTAAACCCTAACCTAATAAGATAGATTAAAACTGGAAAACATGGATCATGGAGATTATCAATTCAAAAGGATTCCAAAGCATAGAAATTACGGAAAGCAAGTAATAATGAATTGATAATTTAAAGAACAACGAGAACTCACAGATCGATAAATAAAGACGATAAACTGAAATTGATAGTCTTCCGAAGTAGAATCAATGTCGACAATCCAAAACATAGAAATCATTCAACATCAAAATAAATAAGACTAAGCTCTAAGGAAAATATCTAAACTGTTTTTGCTCCCGAAGAAGAACTCTCGTAAACCCTAGCTGAAGGAAAAAGGTAAAATCTCCTGTGTATCGCCCGCGGCTGAATGAGACCCTTAAATATATAAAAGAAAATCCGCCAAGGTAGCGGTCGCTAGGAGTCAGCGACCGCTGTCCATGCGCCCTGGAATGCGTCGACCAAAGAGAGGGCAGCGAGCGCTAGGGAATAGCGAGCGCTGCCCTTACGCGCTGGAACTTCACCGCAAACATGGGGCCAGAGACCGCTAGGTCTCAGCGGTCGCTGCCCTTGCTCGCTGGAGCTTCTCTGAAAAACAGGGGCCAGCGACCGCTAGGGCTCAGCGGTCGCTGCCCTTCTGAGCTGCAAAATCCTCATTGTCAAGTTCTTCAAAAGGGCGCTCTAATCATCCACTTTCGCACACTTAATACTCTGTTTCTTGATTCTCAACCTGAGATCATAAACATACAAAAACGAGAGAGAAAACAAGAAACAACGGGTGATAATAATCAAGAAAACAAAAAGGGATGCATTAAATGATGCACGAAACGCGATCAATATCAACCTAAACAACTCCCCTGCACACAATGCCTTGCTTGTCCTCAAGCAAGTCTTAGTTCAAATCGATTAGGGAAAGTCTATCATAGAACTTGCTCAATCATACATTAACATCAAATTTGTTGCGAAAGCTCAAAAGGGTTAAAAGATCATTACCAAGTGTTTCCCTCATTCTGCACCTTCAATCAGATCATAACTTAAGATAAGGGATGATGCGGGTTTTCAAAACTTGAAGACTAGACTCACATCAAACATCAGACGAAACCATTATTCTTTTTTTTCAACAAAGGATCAAAGGTGACCATTCGAGTCCGGGACAACAAAGTTATATGGCCAATTTTCACGAGATGAAAACATTTAGAAATCATCTAAAGTATTCTCGTGTGGTTTCCCATGCTCATGGTTTCCAGCAGAGCAGAGGCCTCTCAACTGAAACCTTAAACAAATAACACCTTTTATTTTAAGCAATAATCAATCACATTAAGGGAGAGGGTCGGGTTATATGGCAATATTTCACGAGAGAGAATCATTTAGAGATCATCTAAAGCGTTCTCGTGTGGTTTCCCATGTTCATAGTTTCCAGAGGAACATATACCTCCCAACTCAATCCCTAAGAAAGGAACGGACAATTTAATGCGAGAAACTAGCATTTCAAGATCATGAATACCCACATCATACATTATCTCTAGTTATTTCGTTAATCAGAATGCATAGAGGTGCCCCACAAAGAAGGCCAATCACCCAGACGAGAGAACACAACTCCAAATCAAATCAATTCATAATTAGAACAGTTTATGATCAAAACATATCCACTAAACCAATTTGAGACAAGAATGCCCAATAACAGCCAAAGCGCACCGAACAAACAAGGAGACATGTTCACATTCCAACCACAACAAGTGAGAACAATGTATGCACACAACACAACACATCCCATCCCCCAACAAAATAACAAACAATGCCCACATTGTACGAAAAACAATAAAAAGATCGAAATAAGACAACCCGTAATAGAGGAATAGGTTGTGGGAGGTGAGGGCGTTGACGAGCAAGTCCATAACCTGGAGACATCAAAACAGGGAAAACAAACCAAGCTACAAAACAGAGAAAACAAACCAAGCAGCAAATAAAAAACGCACTACTCTACTCCGGACACACACTAAATGAAAGATACGTACTGAGCAGCAGTGACAAATCACTGCTGATCGGGAGGTGGGGTAGGATCATCAAGGGCCCAATTGGACCACTGCTGGTTTAGTGCGGCCATCTGCCTGTTGTTTTCCAAGACCAGTTGATAGTGAAGAGCAGACTGTTCTTGAGAGAGTTGCAATAACCGAGCCTGTTCGGTAGAAGATCGTGAGAGGCTGCGACTTGCTGCTCTAAGCGGTCCTATCGCTGATATATGTCCGTCCTAAATTCCCCGAAATCCTCACGAAAAGATCGAAATCGGAAGTGAAAGACCCAAAAGCTTGCTGATAGACCCAAAATCCTGCTGAAAGGCATGAAATTCGTTTCTGTGCTCCCCAAACTCCGCTTGGAATGAATGGAAATCAGCAGTGAGTAAGGGGTTCGGGAGCGGGCGAACAAGGGCCATGGTCTTTGAGAACCGGATGCCATGCACATAGTGAAGGCATCTGCCATATGCTCGTCGTCATATTGAGCGTCGTCAAATAAATAGACATTCTCTGTTTCTTGAGTAGGGGCAGCTGGGGCAGCGGCAAGTTCATTGAGGTGATTGCGAACACACGGACGATGGCTCGGTTGACACCATCTATAATCAGCAGTTATTATCTTGGCCAACTTCAGCTCACTGAAATCGATGCGTGTGCAGAAGATAGTGTCACTCTGTTCAAGGTTGGAAGGATCGAAGACTTGAAAGTGACGACCGATGGCACACACAATTAACGGCAGAGTGGCGTGGTAGCGGGATGTCGCCAGCATATTCTTAAAAGTAGATAGGATAAAATACCGGGCGCACCCGAAAGTTGTTAACTGCACAGTGAAGCAGATAAAGCTCTTACTGATTGATCTTGTTGGCTTGTTCTTTACCAGTGATCGCATAAGCAAGAAACTTATGCAATATAGCCAAAACATTGTTGCGTAAGAACCCAGCAGGCATACCCCCAGACCTCCAATTATGAAATCCCGTAAGAGCGGTCCAGGCCGCATTAGGATTAAAATTAGGGGGTAATGCATGATCGCCCAGATGCGTAGGATGAAAACCCATAATTCTACATAGCTGAGACACAGTGAGCCGACGAGGTATCTCATGCAGACGAAACGTACAAGAACTCACATCAGCAGGTACATCAAGAGTAGACAAGAATTCATGAGTTAACACCTTAGAGCATTTAAAAGATAACTTAGCATATTTTGTCAATCCCAACACAGCTAAGTAACGCATAATTTCATCCACGCCATTCATTCGTGCCAATAAATCCCAATCGAGACAGTGAGGGGGTGTGATATCATACCGAGTCCATCGATCGTAGAAGCGACCCTCGAGCTTGGTATCAATGAGGAAGGAACAATTGTATTCCTCACGAAGGTCAATGGGCTCATCCGGTACTGCTGAACTGCTAGCATCACTCTCGCCGGGACGTCTCTTGGTCCTCGTCATGTTGAATAGCAAAGGCAATGAAGTAGAGCACAAAAAGGGAGGCGAGAAGCGCTCACTCGAACCCAACGCTCGCTGAAGAATATGGATCACGGAGACCTAGCAATCGCTGGGAAAAAGCGCACGGAAGACCTAGCGGTTGCTGGGACCTAGCGATCGCTAGGTCGATGAGACAGGAAGGAGAGACGCGGCGAGGACACGGCGGAGGAGCTGAGGAAGAGTCGACGGAGTTGAGGAGGTGGCACGGCGGGGGAGAGCTGAGGACGCGCAGTGCGGCGGATGTCAGAGGATGAGGCACGACGGAGGTGTCTGAGGAGGTGGCGGCGGCGGTGGAGATGAGGAGGCGGCGCGGCGGCGGAGAGATGAGGATAGGAGGAAGGAGTTCCTGAAAGGGAAGAAGAAAAATGAGGAGGTGCGGCGCAAAGGAAGTAATGTAAAAAAAAAAATTAGGGTTAGCCCCTTTAAATACGCATGTGGACCGGCCGGTCGAGAATCCAACGACCGCTAGGGCTCAGCGGTAGCTGCCCCTGCTCTCTGGAAAGGCATCATAAACGAGGGGCCAGCGACTGCTGGAGACCAGCGACCGTTGCCCCTCCTCTCTGGAATGACGTCGTAAACGAGGGGCCAGCGACCGCTGCCCCTCCTCCCTGGAGTTCCTTCATAATCGAGGGGCCAACAACTGCTGGGTACCAGCGACCGCTGCCCCCTCCTCGTAATTTCTTCATAAACGTGGGGGCAGCGACCGCTGGGGACCAGCGACCTGCTTCCTGTGTGATATGATTTCAACGTTGTCAGCACGGCTCCTTTATAACAAAATCCTATACTCGCGAAACAAAACATAATATCAGCTAAAACGAACGAGACAAAATAAAGGAAACAAAACAGAATGAAACAAAAGAAAAACAAGAGAAGATGTGGGTTGCCTCCCACGAAGCGCTTATTTAACGTCTTAAGCTCGACGAAAAGATGTTCAAGACGATGGTGGATCGATCACACGAGTCGACTCCACGGTGAGATTGTATTGATCTCCTATAATATAAGGTTTTACCCATTGACCATTTACCATAAAAGAGTCCACCGAACCTTCCTTGGTGAGTTCCACCGACCCATAAGGTTTCACATCTTTGACAATAAACGGACCACTCCAACGGGATTTCAATTTCCCGGGAAAGAGCTTCAAACGGGAATTGAACAACAACACTTTCATCCCGGGTTGGAGATCTTTGTGAACAATTCGTTTGTCGTGGAGAGCCTTGACCTTATCTTTGTAGATCCGAGCATTATCATACGCCTCATTACGCAGCTCGTCTAGCTCGGACATCTGAAGAAGGTGATGCTCTGCAGCTTTGGATAGATCCAAGTTGGAAGCCTTTATGGCCCAATAGGCCTTGTGTTCAACCTCCACAGGCAAGTGACACGCCTTCCCATACACAAGACGGTATGGGCTCATTCCTAAAATACTCTTGTACGCGGTACGATATGCCCAGAGAGCGTCAGTCAGCTTATTTGCCCAATCTTTCCTCGAAGGCTGCACGATCTTCTCGAGGATGCCCTTGATTTGTCGGTTGCTAGTTTCGGCCTGACCCGGCGTCTGAGGATGGTAAGGGGTGGCGATCTTGTGCGTGATTCCATTGTTCTTCATAAGTTTCTCAAACAGCTTATTGCAGAAGTGCTTCCCACCATCGCTAATTATTGCACGGGGAAAACCAAACCTGCATAAATTGTTCTCCTGCACAAACTTGAGCACAACATGAGAATCACATGTCCTTGTGGGGATAGCCTCAACCCACTTGGACACGTAATCAACGGCAAGTAAAATGTATTCGTACCCATACGACTTAGGGAAAGGTCCCATGAAGTCAATCCCCCACACATCAAAAATTTCGACCACCAACACATTATTAAGAGGCATTTCATTTCTTCTACCAATCGACCCAACCCGTTGACACCGATCACAGGAAAGATAGAAAGCATGAGAATCCTTAAAGAGGGAAGGCCAAAATAAACCTGATTGGAGGACCTTATGAGCCGTCTTCTGCCCTCCAAAATGTCCGCCACAATGGGCTTGGTGGCACATCTCCAACACTTTAGATTGTTCCGGTTCAGCGACACAACGCCGGATCACCTCGTCCTTCCCTAACTTGAATAGATAAGGATCTTCCCAATAGTATTGCCTGCACACATGTAGAAAACGCTTCCTCGCTTGGGAAGTAAGGTCAGGTCTCAGTTCACCACAAGCCAAAAAATTGACAATGTCGGCAAACCAAGGCTCAGCAGAGACACTATAAGCATGTTCATAAGGGAAAAACTCCGTGATGGAACCTACAGTAGACTGAGAAGGGGAACTATCTAATCGAGACAAATAATCGGCAACGACATTCTCACTGCCTTTCCTATCTCGAATCTCTAAGTCAAATTCTTGCAAAAGGAGCACCCATCTAATAAGTCTAGGCTTGGCCTGGGGTTTGGTCAACAAATATCGAAGGGCAGCATGATCACTATGGATTATGACTCTAGAACCAATGATGTAAGCACGAAACTTATCAAGAGAAAAAATCACAGCAAGCATCTCTTTTTCAGTGGTTGTTTAATTTACTTAAGCATGATTAAGAGTTAAGCTTGCATAGTAAATCACACGCAACATATTATCAACCTGTTGACCTAGAATAGCTCCAACAGCAGAATTAGAGGCATCACACATGATTTCAAACGGAAGAGACCAATTAGGGCCAACAACGACAGGGGCACTACACAATCTGTCCTTCAACGTAGTAAAAGCATTAAGACAATCATTATCAAAATGAAAAGGAGAATCCTGAGCTAACAGATGACAAAGAGGTTGACATATTTTGGAAAAGTCCTTAATGAAACGACGGTAAAAACCAACGTGACCCAAGAAACTCCTTATTCCTTTTACATCCTTTGGTGGGGGTAATTTTTCAATCACCTCCACCTTAGCTCTATCAACCTCTATCCCTATACTAGAAACGACGTGCCCCAACACAATACCACTACGGACCATAAAATGGCTCTTCTCCCAACTAAGAGTGACACTATGCTCAATACATCGACTCAAAACATGTTCAATCTTCCACAGACAATCATCAAAAGAGTTTCCTAACACAGAAAAATCATCCATAAAGATCTCAACAAAGTCACTAAGCATGTCGGAGAAAATAGACATCATGCACCTTTGAAAAGTACACGTGCATTGCGAGTCCAAATGGCATCCTTCAAAAGCATAAGTTACGTGGGGTTGGGTGAAGGCGGTCTTGAGTGATCATCGGGGTCGATGGCGATCGATAATATCCGGACAACCCATCCAGAAGCAAAAGAACTGTTCCCATGAGTCCGTCTAAAAGCGATCAATGAAGGAAGGAAAGTGATCTTTCTTGGTGGGCGTTGAGCTTCCTATAGTCGATGCACATCCGCCACCCAAAGGACGGATCTAGTGGACACCAACTCCTTCTTCTCGTTGAGGACCACAGTCATTCCACCTTTCTTAGGCACCACATGGACCGGACTGACCCATTGACTGTTGGCACATGGGCAGATTATTACTTCGACTAGTAGCTTTAAGATCTCCTTCTTCACTACCTCGCTGAGCACGGAGTTAAGTCTCCATTGTCCATCCTTCTTCGGCACTGCTCCATCTTCAAGTTGTATCTTGTGCATGCACATGGCAGGACTGATACCTCGGATATCTGCCAAACTCCACCCGAAAGTAAGCTTATGTCTTTTCAACACGGAAACCAACAGAGATTGTTGGTGTTCAGTGAGTTCAGCAGAGATGATCACGGGCTTCTGCTCATTGTCCTCGAGGAAGACATACTTCAAATTCTTGGGGAGCTCCTTCAACTCTAACTTCTCGATTTCAGGTGTAGTCTCCCTTTTCTCTTTGATCGGTTTTTTAAATTCGGCTTCTAGCATGAGCCTTTCTTCCATGTCTGCCGATCCTTCGAATACTTCCTCCAACCTGTGATCCTGCACAAAAGAAATCTCGGCCAAGGGATCAATCGAATCAATAAATGAACAATCTTCAATGGCATTAATCGATGGCATGGCCTTATTATTATGCATGGAAAATGAGACTGTGTCCCCTAAAACTGTCATCTTAATCTTACCATTCTTAACATCAATTAAAGTGTTAGTCATGGCCATAAAGGGTCTTCCTAACAACAGTGTATGATCCCTACCATTCTCATGCACTTCACCTATCTCTAAAACCACAAAATCCATGGGCACAATCAACCCCCCCACACTCACAAGAATATTCTCTAGCACTCATCTAGGATAACGAATAGAACGATCAGCTAGCTGCAAACTCATGCGAGTGGGTTTCAATTCACCTAACTCTAATTCCTTAAAAATAGAGTAAAGCATAAGATTTATTCCAGCTCCTAAATCGAGCATACTTGTAGCAGTCTTACCATTTCCCATAGCAATAGTGATAACGAAGCTACCTGGATCGCGTTGCTTCAGTGGAAGAGGCTGCTGCATGATAAAACTTGCTACCTCCGAAACCATGATAAATTTGTCATCGGCGAATCTCCTCTTCTTGGACGAAAGCTCTTTGAAGAAATTAGAATAAGCGGGGACATTCCGAATCACATCCAACAAAGGTAAGTTCATATGCACCTTGAACAACATAGAGTAGAAGTCTGAAAACTGCTTGTCGAGCTTGACGTTCCTCAAGCGACTAGGGTAAGGAACCGGGGGCCGATATGGATTGGCCGACTTATGGAGCTGAACATCAGGTTGTTCCTGTTCAACTTCCTCCTCTGTAACTATCTCCTTCTCAACTTCCTGTTCCTCCACGACCTCTGGGAGTTTCACTTTATTATCAACCATTTTTCCACTACGGAGAACTGTAATAGCTTGTGCTTGGTACGGTTGATGTCCTTGCCCCGGTATCTTACCCGACTGCTGCTGCTGCTGTATTTGATTCATAGAATTCAAAATCTGCCCAACCTGGCCTTCAAGGCGTTTAAGGGTCGCCTCTTGAGACTTAATGGTTGCCTCTTGAGCTTCTCTTGCTAACTTGCTCTCTTTCATGAAAGCGGCCAAACAGTCCTCTAAGAAAGTTTTGGGAGGAGCAGTTGGTCGTGGAGGAGAAGGAATCGGCTGCTGAAACAGCGACGGAGGCGGGTAGTACTGTTGCGGAGGTGGGTAGTACCCCTGCTGTGAAGGTGGATAGTACCCTTGTTGAGGAGTAGGGTAGTACTGCTGCTGAGGTGGATAAAACTGCTGCTGGGGTTGGCGAGTATGAAAATTTGAACCCGACCTTTGTCCTTGGTTTTGGCCCTTCCAAGCTGTACCGCTCTGAGATCTCCACCCCGTAGGTTGTTGGGGTGGATTCTGATCAAACGGTTGTCGTGGAGGGTATCCCTGAGCAGCAAAGACTTCTGCACCTCCTTCAAATGTCATCTCTCCCATTCTGGTACAGCTGTTCTCATCGTGGGAGGGATCTCCACAGATAGGACACGGTTCTGATTCCTGCTCTTGTTTCACCAAGAGTGAGGCCTTGCCCATCTTCAGCTCTTGGAGTTCTCTCATCATGTCAGTCATTTGTTTCCTCATATCGGAGCTCGCTCCAATTTCCTTGATCTCCACTCGTTTAGAACGAGTGGTCTTCTGTCGTGAATTAGCGGCTAGAGTGTCAAAAATCTCCACCGCTTGCTCCCCCGTCTTCTCAGAAATCTTTCCTCCAGCAACTGTGTCCACCATGAACTGATAAGTATGCTGCAATCCATTATAAAATATTTGCCACAACAGTTCAGGCACAATCTGATGATGTGGACACTGCTGAAGCAATTCTCTGAACCGGTCCAATGCTTCATGGAAGGACTCGTCTGCCTCTTGAGAGAACTGCATTATTTGAAGTCTGATCTCTTGCGTCTTGTGATTTGGATAGTATTTGAGCAAGAAGGTCGTGCTCACGTCTTTCCAAGAGGGCAGAGATCCTGCTGTGAGGGAGAGATACCACGACTTGGCTCTGTCCTTCAATGAGTAAGGAAAACACTTCCTCAGGAGTTCATCTTCACTAATGGTTAGTAACGGGATAGATTGCACAGCGGTGCCCGAACTCTCGGATAACTAACAAAGCATCTTCATTTGGCATCCCATAGAACGTGGGCAGCATATTCACGTGATTGTGCTTGAGCTCATAATTTCTCCCGGCGAGGGAGAGGACGATAGCTGATGCCGTGACCCCGTAGGCTGGTCTGGCAAAATCTCCCAACGTCTTAGGTGCATCATTCGATGCCTCGGCCATGATCACAAGCTTTTCTTCGAACAGTAACGCTAGATTGTAAACGTCACGAAATCTCTCCTCAAACACACTGTCTCTTCTGTTGATATTGTCGACGAAGGGTGCTAACGTTAGTTTCAAACTTCGACGACCTAGCATAAACAACACCAAACAAAAAGATCAAACGCACCTGAGGGAGAGAAAGGGTAACCAACAAAAAATAAGTAATACGGAAAAAACACAACGCGAATAAAAGCCAAAAGCCTTCCCCGGCAACGACGCCAAAATTTGTTCCAACTTATTATCACATAAGTTGCTCGCAATAGAACGAGGTCATTCTAGATTAATAAGCCAACCCAAGTCGTATCACAAGGAAGGCTAAACAGGGCTTTATCAACGTCACACACAATCAACAGAAAGAAAACTAAACACTCTAATCACGGTTTGGGGCTGACGTCACTCTTTAACTACCGATTAACTAGACAGGTATAACGAAAGCAAAGAAATAAACGTGAACAAGAACTATACCTAAAACAGCAAGCATGAATTAAATACGTTTAAACCCTAACCTAATAAGATAGATTAAAACTGGAGAACATGGATCATGGAGATTATCAATTCGAAAGGATTCCAAAGCATAGAAATTACGGAAAGCAAGTAATAATGAATTGATAATTTAAAGAACAACGAGAACTCACAGATCGATAAATAAAGACGATAAACTTAAATTGATAGTCTTCCGGAGTAGAATCAATGTCGACAATCCACAAAATAGAAATCATTCAACATCAAAATAAATAAGACTAAGCTCTAAGGAAAATATCTAAACTGTTTTTGCTCCCGAAGAAGAACTCTCGTAAACCCTAGCTGAAGGAAAAAAGTAAAATCTCCTTTGTAACGCCCGCGGCTGAATGAGACCTTTAAATATATAAAAGAAAATCCGCCAAGGTAGCGGTCGCTAGGAGTCAGCGACCGCTTTCCATGCGCCCTGGAATGCGTCGACCAAAGACAGGGCATCGAGCGCTAGGGAATAGCGAGCGCTGCCCTTGTGCGCTAGAACTTCTCCGCAAACATGGGGCCAGAGACCGCTAGGTCTCAGCGGTCGCTGCCCTTGCGCGATGGAGCTTCTCTGAAAAACAGGGGCCAGCGACCGCTAGGGCTCAGCGGTCGCTGTCCTTCCGCGCTGCAAAATCCTCATTGTCAAGTTCTTCAAAAGGGCGCTCTAATCATCCACTTTCGCACACTTAATACTCTGTTTCTTGATTCTCAACCTGAGATCATAAACATACAAAAACGAGAGAGAAAACAAGAAACAACGGGTGATAATAATCAAGACAACAAAAAGGGACGCATTAAATGATGCACGAAACGCGATCAATATCAACCTAAATAGGGGTCAATCAAGAGTGAAATACGACTCAAATTATTTCATTTTTAACCTAGGAGATGCTTATGTGCATGAATGAAATGCTTGTCAGCAAGCTCCTTTGTTACAAATTCCTACTAGTTTTGACACCACAACGCTGTAGTGAAAATATGAATAGCATGCAATGTGCTGGAGAGAAAGAGAGAGGCGCTTATGTCGAATTTGGAACTGCACTTATGTTTAGTGTAATAGACATTGAAACGGTGCCATTTGAATACGATGTGGCAATTTTTTGGACAAAAATATGTGTATGATTTTGGTAAGCCTCATCAAATTTTAATTCCAGAATTTCAGACAGATATTTTAAGGATCGAAATAATTTTAAAAGTAACTTTAAAATCATGATCTCCAAAAAATCAAAGAAAACCTTTAAAAATTATATAAAACATATGTATTTGCTTCTGTAACATAATTTTTCGTATTAATTTGATAAATATGAAATTGTGTATAAAATCAAAAAAAAATTGGATCAAAGTACAATTGTTAAAGTTCGATCTCTATTCATCCTCTGCTTGTACTCTTCAATTTGGGTTTTTGAACAATCATTAAATGTTCTTCGAAGAATTTGTAGGGGATATTGTTCATTGATCTTCTTGAACTTGAAGTTTGGATTTGATAGCGTTGATATGAAGGACATTGGTCTTATTTTCAGATTGACTGCTAGATTTGATTTGATTCGATGTGTTGAAGTAAAGTTGGGATTTGATAACGGCCATCTAAAGGACTTTAGTCTTGTTTTCATATTGAACGTTGGATTTGCTTTGATGTGTTGAAGAACACCTTAAAGATCTCCAACTTTGAGCACCAATACGACGGGTTTTCACCTTGTTTTTGAATTGAACGTCGTCGTTAGGAAAATATGGAGATAGAATGCTTTGAATATTGAAGAATGCCTTGAATGTTGGAGAAGACTTTGTAGAGAATTCATGTAATACCCCGATTATTTAAACTCCTAATTACGAAATTAATTTCGTCAATTAGAATATTATCATAATAATTTGATTATTTATATATCGAATAATGATATCGATTATTGTTGGAATAATAAATTCCTATGTTTTATTCACAAATAAATGTGAATCGAGAAATATGAATATTTAACGTATTTCAACAGTATTATTTCTACGTCGATTACGTATCGATATTTATATGCTCGTGATATTTTCTAAGTTTTTAAGCTTAGAATTTAATTCCATTATTATTGGAATTATTTAATAAAGTGATTATAGCTTTATTTCGACCATTTTGAGATGAGTCGATATTTAAACGTTTAAGACGTTTCAAACGTTAACGTTTTGAGATGACTTGAAAATCAAGTCTAACTATCAAGGAATTATGATATTTAAATTTCTATGATTATTTTATATAATTGGAATATTATTTAGCATTGAATTAATGCTAGAAATTTTGGAATTATATTGTTGATTATTTATGATTCTCGAAAACCCTAAATCGAGAAATAAGGTTTTCTACCTATGGATTACTCCAATAATTTTTCCTATGATATAATTTATCATTTAAAACATATATTATGATATATATATATATATATATATTAGCATGGAAAAACAAATATTAGCTCATGAGGAATGAAAATACCGTGAGCTTTGTACTAAATAGGTGGTTCACGCCACTTTTTGTGTATCCATTGCAATGTAGTGAATTAATTCATCCAAGTATGATCTAATTGCACTCTAATCAAGAAATGAACAAGTGGGATATATAATTGTGAGAGAAAGCCGTTTATTTTGACTAGGAATCCCCTTGATGATGTATTGTATATATATATGGGATAGAGTGTAGGATTATATTCTTGTAATAAGACAAATGAAATTATTTTGCTCCTCTTGTACACAGGGCCGCCGACTCTTAGCTCTCAATTGCAATGGATTGAATTGTTCAAGAAATAATTGTGTAAGAGTAGTAAATACCATGACATGATGAATTATGAGTCACCACAAGAATCCTTGTGTATTTGGGAGTAGTCGACGGCTCATAGGTCTCAAATGCAAAGGATTAAATTGTTTTAATCAAGAAAACTTTATTCATGTAGTTACTACATGTAAGAGATATTCTCTTACCATGACCTCACACTTTGACTAATATGTTTCATTGTGTTTGATCCGTGAGAGTTGAGAGAGAGCCGAGGGTACACATTGGTGTGTTGTTTCATTTACTTGTAATTGCCTAAGTGTATATATATATTTATTCTTTGAACCACGAACACTTCACACTTTCTCATTCCATTTTCTTTATCTGCCGTGAGCACCTCCAGTAGAAAACCAAATATTTTCCTTCTTCTTATATCTCCATTTACTTGAATTCAATCTATCCTATAACCGATCGACTCGATAACGAGGTTAGATATCGAACAAGCTTCGATAAAACCTATCTTTTCAATAATCCTACGGTTTAAATTATTATTTTAGCATGTATTAATTATGAAATAAATCGTGTTAGCATGTTATAAGATAGAAATTATGTTACATATATCAATATGTGCATAGATTATTTATTTCCTAAAGCTTAGCAATTTATTTAAATTATTCTAGTGATGCTCGATTTTTACTAGGATGTTTTTAATGTTGGATTATTGATCTATAGTGTTGTAGGAATGCATGGTATTAATTTAGAAATTTTTGGAAATCATTTGTATAAAACTTCAAAACTGCCGAAAATACTTAGGCTTTGATCTATGGTGTATAATTTTTATATGCTTGATATAATAGGATATTATTGATCTAGGGTATTGATTAGGTGTTGTAGGAATTTATTAGAATTTTTGGACATATATAGCTAAATATTTTCAAAAGTGCCGAGACCTAGAGCTATAGAAATTATGGTTTGTAATGTGTTATTACATGATATTGTGATGTATGAGTGCTATATGATAACATATAAGCATAGTGTAATTTTATAGGATTTTATAAAAATTGTTTGGTATTTATTGTACTATAGTAGCCGTGAGCTACTTTGATGGTTTCTTGGTGTATGGTTTGATTTTATCAAACTATAGGTTATAATTATGTCACATATTAATATTTGAGGCTTGTGTATAATTATTGGAATTTTTGGAAAATTAATGATATTATTTTGATAAAAATCGAGAGCCTATAGTATATATATAGGTGTGTTCCAAATTTTTCTATAGTGATATTAATACATATTAATGATCATAGTGTAAAATAATACACTATATGAATTTAGAGGAATTTTTGAAACAAAGTTTGAGGAATTAGTGTTATAGCCGTGAGCTATATGTTGAAAATAAGGAATTTTAATTCCTTTTTAATCAAGAATAATAATTTATTATATGTCTACAAATTTTATTAGACATAATTGAATTTTTGAGAATTATTAAACATAGAATATTATGTTTACGATGAAAAATTATATTAAATAACGTTAAAAGCATAAAATAATGCTTAATGTATTAAAAGATTAATATTGAAAGAAAATATTAATCAAGTTTATCGATTTACGTGAAAAATCGAGGATTAAAGCTTTATGAAAAGAAATCGATTGAAAATCGATTTATATTGAATTTATTCATTAAAATATGTTTTATTAAGAGATTATTATGAAAAGTCAAAATGGTTGACTTTCGAAATCAACGTACGAAATACGTTCGTTAAATACGCTAATACGTGAAAAACGTATTACTTTTATCTGAATATCTCAATTGTGAGAAAAAGATTTCATAATTGAAATCGTTTTATTGAATAACGTTATTATACGTTAATTATTTAACCTAAAAGGTTAAAATGAGACTGTAGATCATATTACGTCTCTCTCGAGATACGAGAATTATTTTTATTGAAATACGTCGTTTCAACGTATTAAGATTTATCCAAATGCCGAATTATTATTTTATTTATCAAAGTTGAATGAACTTTGAAAATCTCAAAAAACGTGCCAACGTGCTAAACGTAAATTTTTGCATAAAGGTGGGACGTGAAACTCACGCCTGTGAGGAGAAGAACACGCGTACCGAGATTCAAGTTTAAAAGTCGAGGTGGGCTTTACTATACTCAAATTGATAGAACTTATCAAATGATTTATTTATGATGCTTTATTGCAAGCAAATATTTATGAACTGATTTATTTAATTACCTGCCCAAAATGTTTATGATTTATGTATATATCCAATCCATGATTATTGATGCATAACGTTGGGTAGCTCCCACTTTATGACATGCTTGAATTCGTATCCTTGTAAGTACCCACAAGGATGATGGAGAATCGTATCTGTCTTGAGATGGCTGGATTTTGTGCACCGATTATTTGTGATTGTGTCTTTGAAAGGGTGATCGGCGGTCGTGGCGTCTGTGAGAGGAGGCCTCTCTCCAACAAGGGAAATGTGTTGGATGAATTATTGTGGTGGATGTGGATCATACATACGTGGAAAAATGTTTGACAGCGATATTTATGGAAAATGACGTAAAATATTTAGTAAACACGAGTATTTCAAATTAAAACCTCGTGTGTTCTTTGTGAATAGGCGAGTAATTCAAAATTAATAAATTATTTTGGCATGAGCCATCGAGTGCATTATTTGTACTCGACCGCATATTGTTTTAAATATGCAGATTGAGTTGATGATGGTGATGGGCGGAGATGTTGAGTAGTCGAGGTCTTTTGGTATTTATATATATTTGAAAGAAAGAACCATTGGGTGCGTATAAATCATATATGCATTCACATGCTTTCATTGCATATTTTGAATATTATTGTATGTTGATGTTGTGACCTTTTTTGTCAAACTATCGAACCTACATTAAAGGAACTTGTAGCCTTTACATACAGAAATGACTTTTCCTTGTAAATAAGGTTTGAATTGCTTTTGTCTTGTAAATAAGGTTTGATTATCGAAGTTCGATAAGTATTATTTGAAATCTTTCGATTATTCTTATTAATTGTTTTGTAATCACTGTTCCAAGCTCCGGTTCTCTCTAATCTGTCCTTTGAATTAGAGGGGCTGTGACAATTCCGCTAATGTTTGATCTCTTCAACTTTGAACACCAATGCAGATGGTTTTCACCTTATTTTCGGATTGAACGTCCTCTTAGGATAATTTGGAGATAGAATGCTTTAAATATCGACGAACTCCTTGAATGTTGGAGAAGATTTTGTATAGAATTCCTATAATTCTTGAGTTCTTCAATTAATTTTGTGATGATTATGAACCTCCTAAACCCCATTTTTATAGTAGTAGTAAAATTTAATTCAAGAAGTTTAGGAATGGACTTGTAGGCTTAAGCTTATAGAGTTGAGCGTAGAGCTGAGATGACATGAGCTACAACGTGCGTTGTATATGAAGACAATTTCCGTATAACAATTATCTGTTTATCAGATGTGTTTGGATTGTTTATATGCTTTATAGACCTGTCCAGTTATCCTATTTGCTTAGATGCGTTAAGTTTATTTTTATCTGTATATCGGATATCTTTACTTAGTTTATATTTTGATCGTTGTCTATGACAGATGGCCAGGACTCGACACACCACTAGACGGAGGCTAGGACCGAGGGCCACCCCAAAAGAGATTATTCATAGGTACCGTGGTTACCAGATATGCTGGGGAGATGATCTCGGAGAGTTTC
The DNA here is from genome assembly GCA_036937905.1 of Salvia rosmarinus. NCBI lineage: Eukaryota > Viridiplantae > Streptophyta > Magnoliopsida > Lamiales > Lamiaceae > Salvia > Salvia rosmarinus. Next base: position 51,157,870 of record CM072822.1, on the reverse strand, counting down.
TCATGCACTACTTTCGTCATTGGAAGGAGGCGCACGAGTATGGAGTGACTGATTTCGATGGCGTGAAGCGTGTTCAACCAAAAGTAAACTCTCAATTGACTCGCAATCGTACGAGGTGTTATAGTAGGGAAAGTTAACCCTAGTCGTCTCTCAAGGAAAACTTAAAAGGGCCTAATGTTCGTGTTGCTCACGTAAAACGATTAAATCCTAAACACTCTAATACCAACATGAGTTTTTGAGACATACGAGAATTCAAATCGAGAATCAAGCAAACCTAAGCGGGGTTTGTCGATCACGAGCTAAACTAATTAAGCAATAGATCTAAACTAGAGGTTGTCAAACCTAGATGATAAACTACTAAACACGAATCGGAAACAAATCAAAAGCAATTAAATAAGATCTCCAAACAAGAAGCGATGAGATTTAACGAAGAGCGATTAATCATGAAATCGAGTTCAACTCCACTTGCATAAAATTGATTATTAAAACCGGAAAGCAAGAACGATCAAGAGCCCAACAAAGCGAGAATTAAATACATGCGGGATGAATCGATACGTAGATGAAACGATCGAAAACGGCGGAATAAAATCTTGATAAATTCATCGATTCACGTCCAAAATCACACAAGGTATTGCAAGAATCCGTAAATAAAATTGAAGAGAACTAAGTACCGATTACGGGATGTTAAACCAATGTTTGAATTGACTAAAATTGAAGAACATATCGATCTTTGTTCAGCGCGATGGCAAACGCAACGAAGAAAATACGTAAAATCGAACTTGGAAATAACCTAAATAACGTATATATATATAGGCATTGGCCGGCTGAAACGAGCGCTTGAGAGAGAGGGGCGCTGGCGTCGGCGCGTCTGTGAGATGGCGCGGCAAGCGCCGTGGCGAGGCGGCGGCGTCGGCAGTGGCGGCGGAGGTGCGCGGCGGCGCTCGCGTCGGATGAGCTAGCGCTCACTCGAGCAGCAGTGAAATGGGAGCACGCTCGGAGTGAGCCGGCGTTCAGCGTCAGCGGGCGCGCACGGCGTCGCGGACGGAGGACGCTAGATGCTCGGGCGTCTTGCGCGGGCGTGCGGCGTGTGTGCGCGCGGATATCGGCCATGCGACGGGGCCGTGCGCGACTTCAACAATTCGTCTCGTTCTCCTTCGTCCGAACTCCGAATTATGATCTGCTTTCGCCTATGAACTCCTATCGCGATGCTCTTCATTATAATTGATCCTTGGTAGATTCATTTCATCCTATTTAATGCCGATTTTCTGTAAAACATTGAAACGAACAAAGTAAGTCAGAAACGAAAAATAATAATCGAACTAACGGAATAAATGGGATAAACTAATGAAGAAAACATGCAAAACAATACCAAGAATCAGCACAAATTCATACCAAACAACTCCCCACTTATCCATTTGCTTGTCCTCAAGCAAAGTCTATACTAACAAGAGTAGAAAAATAACTCATACGACTTTAACTCTTAATCCAATCAATCAAACCTCTATTTGAAATTCCCCAACATGATGAATACGTAATCAAGTTAATCTGAAACAAATCTAAGATTGTGAGAAGTCAAATAAACAAGAGGATCATTTTGCTCGGACCCGACTCTCCGTTAGGGGTGAATTAACTAAAATGGTTACCTTTAGCAACAAGTTTCTTTTGAGAACACAAAGAAAATATTATGATTTTGGAACAATGTTAGAAAGGTGAAGTCTCGATAAACTCGAGTCTCCTATCGTGGTTTCCATGCCCATTTCTCAATTCACGAGAAAGAGGCGAAACTCCATCTCCATTTATATAATCTCAACAATAAACATAGAAAGTCTTATGATTTTGGAACAATGGTGAAAGGTGAATTCTCGATGAACTCGAGTCTCCTATCGTGGTTTCCCATGCCCATTTCTCAATTTACTAGAAAGAGGGGCAGAACATCCTCCATTTCAACAATCTCACATAAAAACATAGATTTTTTTTTTTTATATATATATATATATTTTTTTAAAGAAACAAGTATATAGGTAACTACTGTTAACACTCCCCTAACATTAGTCGGACAAATCACATCAATAACCCTTGATTTAAGATCAATTCTCACAACCCGTCAATTCACATTACACTTCAAAACGTAACAACAAGATAAGCGGGAACACATCGAGGTTCGACCAATACCACGAGTTCGGTGCACAAATCACAATCTAACTTATTCAGATAGACAAAAACTTGAGCACGGATACCAAAGTAAGCATAGATCCATGGTGTCGATCATGCACATACCCCGAGCACAACATATACAACATATCATCAACAACTCCCCACATAGATGAGCACCGTCCCCGAGCTCTAAACATGAACAACAAAATAAGGCGAAAGAGCGAGACTTCCACGATAACAATGAGAGAAAGGAGGTCGGGCGGACATCGAGTTCGAGGATAGTCTGCGGCAAGCACCGGAAAAGACGAGGAAAACAAACAAACCACAAAAGGAAAACTACGAACCACGAAAAAGGGCGAGAACAAAAAGAAATAAGGAATATATACATACTCTCAACGGTGAAGCTTCATTGTTGGTCAAACAAATGGTGGTGGTGGTGGAGAGGCTGTGTGGGATAGGGACCGGGCGTCCCACCGGGCTTGAAGGTCGCCAAATGCTGCTCATGGGTGTCTAAGCGGTAAACATCTTGGCGGAAATCCCCAAGCGCTGCTGTGAAGATTGGTGAAGGCGTTGAACTTGCGATTTTAGGCGTCAAGACAGCGATATACCTCGATGCGGAACTCTCGAAACCACAGGTCAAAGATTGGGTGAACTCGTGAATTGCTGACCCATACATTGTCGATACCTCTCAAAGTTCGATTCGGGAGGAGCTAAAGTCCCCAAATGGCGTGAGTGGCTGCTGGGCCAGCAAAGCTGGAATCAAAATGCGCCCTAAGGTCACCGGCGTCGCCTTGGGGCCCGATGGGAGGAGGGAAAGCCGGGAAGGGGTGTCACGAGGTCCGCTTTCTCTGCTTGGTACCGGATCCTCGGGGACATCTTCATCCATCGGGGTGGCGGTACCAACAATAGACCCAGACGGTTGGTTACGCTTGAGCGTGATATACTCTTGGACGATGCGCCCGTGCTTCATAAGGAAGCAAAGTTGTCGGTCGAAGCAATCAACGAAAATCACTGAAAGTGATTGGAATATTCTCGATGGCCTTTGAGCCCAAAATAGGACCATCTTCACTAGTGATTCCCACAAAATACTTGGCTAGAATGAAGGGTATTGGCTCGAGGAGAGTTTGGCCTTACGGTGCCACCTCATAAACTCAAATCGGCGTCATAAGAAGGTCTTTGCAAACCTTCTTGTTATTCACACACCACAAGAGGAAAAGCTCTTGAGCACTCACTTTATTAGCTGCTCTTTCCTGTTAGGTTGTACGCTAGGAACTTATGAGCTATAACCAAGCGGGGTCTGAATAAAGGCACTAGAAGTGCTGCGATGACAATTGTCAAACCGGTTAAAATCCTCCATGTCTCGACAAGAGGAAATCTCTTGATACATCGGAAAAAACCGCTAGTATGAAAACTCAAAACATCACGCATGACCTTAGGTGTAATAGCGTATCTCGTCTCCCCAACCGACCGAATCACGGACTTAAAATCATCAACGGGCTCTAGTGTCGTACAAAACTCCTAACAATATTCTTAAAACCATCTTACGGTTCCCTAGTTGCCAAACCAAGCGAGACCCATAATTTCAAATATCGTTTCACGGATCCATCAACACCCAATGAAGCTAAAATATTCCAATCAAGCGAGCATGGGTGGTGATATCTTCGAATGAATAACGGAGTAAAGATACCTTCTTGGGGCGTAAAAATCGCGAATGGGGTATTGTGGTTCGCCCAGAACTTGGGTTGTTCACCCGATCGAAGCACCTTCATCGATTCTTGCTCGTTTAGCGAAAGGCGAGAGGATTTTGTGCGAACCATGCTTGAAATGCTAGGAAGTAACTTGGGATGGTCGGTGGCGGTTTGCTCGAGGAGAGGTGGCGTCGGCGAGCTTCTTGAGCAAACCGAGTGCGGGGCGAGGAGGCGGAAGGCACAGCACGCGGAGGAAAGGCTGCGCGTTGGGCGGGCGGGCGGACGAGCGAACGCCGATCGGCGGGCGTGCTTGGAACAGCGGGAGGCGGGCGTTCGTGAGCAGCGGCGTGAGAGAGCGCTTGGAGCGGCGGGCGGGCGTTCGTGAGCGCTGGCCGAGAGCGCGCGGGAAGCGTGGCGGAGCGGGCGTTCGTGGTTCTGCGCCACCAAGAAACGCTTCGAGGTGAGCATGCGGAGATCGCGGAGGCAGCCTGGCTGTGGAGGCAGGCGGAGGGAGAGCAGCGCTCGCTCGAGCGAGCGGCGGCTGGTGTACGGAGCGCCGGTGGGAGAAGGTGAAAACGAGGGAGGCGGCGCTGAACTTCAGGATTTTGGAACGAAATAGGGCTTGGTGTCCCAACATAGTCCCCGGCAACGGTGCCAAAATTTGTTCAACCAAAAGTATACTCTCAATTGACTCGCAATCGTACGAGGTGTTATAGTAGGGAAAGTTAACCTGAGTCGTCTCTCGAGGAAAAGAGTTGTTGATGATATTTGTATATGTTGTGCTCGGGGTATGTGCATGATTGACACCATGGATCTATGCTTACTTTGGTATCTTGTGCTCAAGTTTTTGTCTATACGAATAAGTTAGGATTGTGATTTGTGCACCTGAACTCTGTGGTATTGGTCGAACCTTGATGTGTTCCGTTTATCTTGTTGTTACGTTTTGAAGTGCAATGTGAATTGGCGGGGTTGTGAAATTGATCTTAAATCGAGGGTTATTGATGTGATTTGTCCGACTAATGTTAGGGAGTGTTAACAGTGTGGTTACCTATATACTTGTTTCTTTAAAAAATATATATATATATATATAAAAATAATAATCTATGTTTTTATGTGAGATTGTTGAAATGGAGGATGGGATTCTGCCCCTCTTTCGCGTAAATTGAGAAATGGGCATGGGAAACCATGATAGGAGACTCGAGTTCATCGACAATTCACCTTTCGACCATTGTTCCAAAATCTGTTAAGACTTTCTATGTTTATTGTTGAGATTATATAAATGGAGGATGGAGTTCTGCCCCTCTTTCTCGTAAATTGAGAAATGGGCATGGGAAACCACGATAGGAGACTCGAGTTTATCGAGACTTCACCTTTCGAACATTGTTCCAAAATCTGTTAATATTTTCTTTGTGTTCTCAAAAGAAACTTGTTGCTAAAGGTAACCATTTTAGTTAATTTACCCCTAACGGAGAGTTGGGTCTGAGCAAAAATGATCCTCTTGTTTATTTGACTTTCTCACAATCTTAGATTTGTTTCGCCTTAACTTGATTACGTATTCATCATGTCGGGGGAATTTCAAATAGAGGTTTGATTGATTGGATTAAGAGTTAAAGTTGCATGAGTTATTTTTCTACTCTTGTTAGTATAGACTTTGCTTGAGGACAAGCAAATGGATAAGTGTGGGGGAGTTGTTTGGTATTAATTTGTGCTGATTCTTGGTATTGTTTTGCATGTTGTCTTCATTAGATTATCCCATTTATGCCGTTAGTTCGATTATTATTTATCGTTTCGGACTTACTTGGTTCGTTTCAATGTTTTACAGAAAATCGGCATTAAATAGGATGAAATGAATCTACCAAGGATCAATTATAATGAAGAGCATCGCGATAGGAGTTCATAAGCGGCGGATCCTAATTCGGAGTTCGGACGAAGGAGAACGAGGCAATTGTTGAAGTCGCGCACGCCCGTCGCATAGCCGACATCCGCGCGCGCACACGCCGCACGCCAGCGCGCACGCCCGCGTGTCAGCGTCCTCCGTCCGCGCACGCCGTGCGCCGCCCGCGCTGAACGCCGGTTCACTTCGGCGTCGTTCCCAATTTCACTCGGCGTTCGGAGTGGCGCTCGCTCACCTCACGTGGCGCTTGCCCACACCTCGCTCGCTCACTCGCCGCCCGCCTGCTAGCCACAAGATGCCCAGCGCACTCCGTGCGCATGACGATCTTGGCTCACTCACGGGCGTGCGTTCCCAATTTTACTCACGTGCTCGAGTGGCGCTCGCCGCCTGCCTCGCTCGCCCGCCGCCTCGCCTCGCCCGCTCACCAAGCGCTTGCGCGCGCCATCTCAGCGCTCGGCGTAATGTCCCTCGCCCTCCGTCGCGCGCTCGTTTCAATGCCGGCCAATGCCTATATATATATCGTTATTTAGGTTATTTCGAGTTCGGATTTTACGTATTTTCTTACATTTTCATTCGCCATCGGCGCTTTGGAACAAAGATCGATCATTCTTCAATTTTAGTCAATTCGGACATTGGTTTAACATCACGTAATCGGTACTTAGTTCTCTTCAATTTTATTCTGATTCTTGCAATACCTTGTGTGATTTTGGATGTGAATTGAGAGTAATTTATCGATATTTTGTTCCGTCGTTCTTGATCGTTTCATCTACGTATTGATTCATCACGCTTGTATTTAATTCTGTTTTGTTGGGCTCTTGATCGCTTGCTTTCGGTTTTAATAATCTGAATTTTATGCAAGTGGAGTTGAACTCGGTTCATGATTAATCGTTCTTCGTTGAATCTCATCGTTTCTTGTTTGGAGATCTTATTTAATTGCTTTTGATTTGTTTCTGATTCGTGTTTAGTAGTTTATCATCTAGGGTTTGACAACCTCTAGTTTAGATCTATTGCTTAATTAGTTTAGCTCGGGATTGACAAACTACGGCTTAGGTTTGCTGTTTGATTCTCGTATTTGAATTCTCGTATGTCTCAAAAAACTTATGTTGGTATTCGAGTGTTTAGGATTTAATCGTTTTCTATGAGCAACCCAACATTAGGCCTGTTAAGTTTTCCTTGAGAGCGACTAGGGTTAACTTTCCTACTATAACACCTCGTGCGATTGCGAGTCAATTGAGTATACTTTTGGTTTAACAAATTTTGGCGCCGTTCTTGGGAAAACTTTAAGCGTATTGTTTGTGTTGATTTGTTTTCCGTGTTTCTTTTGTTTTATTTTGTTATTCTCCGGTTGCGTGTGATCTTTTCTTGTTTGAGTGTTTTGTATGCTAGGTCGCCGCGATCTAAATAGACCGCTTGCTACCCGTTGGACCACGCTCGAAGAACTAAAAGGTCGCTTTTTCATATCGGAGGAGTTTGGTACCACTTACGAGTGGTGAGCAGTCGAGCGATTTATCACGGATCAACCAATTGTTGAATATACTCCCCGTTGAGAGAGATGGGTGAGAATACACGTGCTCTGCGTGATTTTTATAGGCGGTGATTGGGGCGCTGGTCCCCAATTGTTCTTGGACCGCGGCCGAGATTACAGTTGAAACCGAACCATTTCTCACTCATGCCTACTTTCCATGGGCTTGCTAGTGAGGATGCTTTGGGCTTTATAAGAGAGTTTTGCTCGGTTTTGCGTCCTTCATTTGGGAGGACTAAATGAAGATCGGTGAAGATGCGGTGTTTCCGTATACCACGAAGATAGAGCAAAATCTTGGTTCGCTCTCCACGCCAACTCTCTGCGGGCTGAGCGCCATGGTCGACAAGTTCATGACGAGTACTACCGAACAAGAAGAGTCGAGAGTTGAGGTCACAGATCATGACTTTCAATCAGACGGTGACGAGCCATTCCATGAAGCTTGGGAGCGTTTGGGGACTTGTTGCAAAAGTGTCCTCATCATGCCTTGCGGAAGAAATTTTGTATCAATTCTTTTATGATGGATTGACTCGAGTTTCCAATACATGGTGGACAACGCTGCGGGTGGAGACATCGGTTCTAGGGCGGCGATGGATATCGTCGACATTTTGAAGCCATGGCTGCTACTTCACAACGAAGTCCAACGGTGGGAGAGCAAGGCTCATGCCGTGAACCCTTCATCGACATGACTAAACAAGTGGTGAGTTGATGAGGGAGTCTGAGAGCTGAAATTGAGAAACACGATCAACCAACCCGGCCACGAGGAATTCTTAGAGCCTTGTGGTATCTGCAATGAAACCGGGCATAACGTTGATACGTGCCGGGATGGGGAGCTAACTCGTGAGGCGGCGGATGCCTATGCCATGCAAGGATTCCAACCCAAGCGGATTCGAGTCTAATCGACCAGCATTTGGCTCGGGGTGGAGGAATCAATCTAACGTGGGATTGAGAAATCAGAGTCGAGGCGAAATTCTAATCAGGCGCCCGTTGAAGACCTCCACAGCTCTGACAATTTCAGCGTGAGGCAATATCCACGGCGGCAACCCAACCCCCACAACAATAGTTCGCGGCGGCAATACCCGCGGCGGCGGTATCAGCGGGCACCTCCGCGCCACCTCGAGACCAGCATCGAGGATGTGGCGAACCAAAGATTTGATGTTCTAGAATCCACAATCAAGCATATGGAGCGCAAATAGGACAGACTTGCTAGCTCATTTGAGCAGTACTACGATGAAAAGCGTTGGGGAAGCTCCCTTGACCCGACCCGACCAGCTCGAGGCGATTCTGATTTTGAGAAGTGGTCGTGTGATTGAGAATGAGGTGGGGAGAAATCCGAGCGGCTGAATTCTCAAGATGTAGAAACTAAGAAGGATCTTGAGGTCCGATGCATAAAGCGACAAACCTTACACTCCTCACGATACCTTTCCGCACCTGCTAAGAAATGAGAAACAAGATCGGCGGTTTAACGAGTTCTACAAACTCTGTCCAAGGTGAATGTCAATTTGCCTCTTTTGGACGTGATCGAAATGCCGACCTCGTCAAATTTTTCAAGGCGGCTTCAAAGAAAAGGAAGTTTGGAGAATATGAGAAGGTCTTGGTCTCCGAGGCGGCCAATTCCATCCTGCAGCATCAGTTACCTCCCAAACTCCGGGACCCAGGTAGTTTTATCGTTAAAATTGCTCTAGGTAATGGTAAGGAGGCTTCTGGCATGCTTGATTTGGGGGCCGGGATAAATTTGATGCCTTATTCGATTTTCAAACAATTAGAATTAGGCGAACTTAAACCCACTCGCATGTGTCTACAACTAGCAGATAGGTCCGTCAGATATCCGAAGGGTATTATTGAGGATATTTTAGTTAAGGTTGGTGGGTTGATAGTTCCTGTTGATTTTGTTGTGTTAGAAATTGGTGAGGTTAGAGAAGATGGAAAGGAGCACACCTTTGTTATTGGGAGGCCATTCATGGCCACAACCAATACACTAATTGACGTTAAGAGTGACACTTTAAAATGGCCGTGCTTGGTGAAGCGTGTCTTTTACATTAGGGAAAGTGTGATGTTTCCTTCGTAAATTCCATTGATGATTGTGTTTTCATTGATGCTATTGATCCCTTGGCCGAGAATGTGTTGTTGCGGGAACATAGCATCGAGGAAGTTTTCTGAGGATCGGTGACGAGGAAGAGTGGGCAAGTGAAGTTGCTAGTATGCCCAAGCCCACTCTAGAAATGAAGGAACTGCGAGACACTTGAAGTATGTTTTCTGGAGGAGGAAATGAAAAGCGATAATAATCTCCTCTGAGCTTTCGATGTTGAAGAAACGGATCGATCTTTGTTCAGTAGCGATGGCGAGCAACGAAGAAAATCGTAAAATCGAACTTGAAATAACCTAAATAACGTATATATATATAGGCATTGGCGCGGTTGAAACAAGCGCTTGTGAGCGAGGGGACGCAGGCGTCGGCGCCGCTTGAGAGATGGCGCGACAAGCAGTGGCGGGCGGCGAGGCGGCGGCGGCGGGAGAGGCGGCGGCGCTCACTCTGGCCTTGAGTAAGTAATTGGGAACAGCGCCCGAGTGAGCTGCGCTGGTCGTGCGCCGGAGTGCGCTGGGCGTCTTGTGGCGCGTGGGCGTGCGGCGAGTGGCGGCGGAGTGCTGTGGCGGCGCTCGCGTGCGGTGGCGCTCACTCCGAGCAGCAGTGAGTGTGGGAACGCGCTTCGGAGTGAGCCGGCGTTCAGCGCCTGAGGCGGGCGCTGTCTTGTGCGGACGAAGACGCTGGGCGCACGGGCGTCTTGCGCAGGCGTCTGCGGCGTGTGTGCGCGCGGATGTCGGCCATGCGACGGGGCCGTGCGCGACTTCAACAATTCATCTCGTTCTCCTTCGTCCGAACTCCGAATTAGGATCCGCTTTCGCCTATGAACTCCTATCGCGATGCTATTCATTATACTTGATCCTTGGTAGATTCATTTCATCCTATTTAATGCCGATTTTCTGTAAAACATTGAAACGAACCAAGTAAGTCCGAAACGATAAATAATAATCGAACTAACGGCATAAATGGGATAAACTAATGAAGACAACATGCAAAACAATACTAAGAATCAGCACAAATTCATACCAAACAAAGCGCCTATTGACGCGGTTGCCGGTCGATTGGGAAGATTATGCACGGGAAGTGTCAGGAGATTATATCTACCGTTATGGTGGTGACTATGACTTGATAGAGGATCTACCGAGATTTGTAAGCCATTTGACGTCGTCTTGATATCTGAGGTAGCAGAGAGGACCATACCTCACTCAGGAATATCGTGGCGTGACGAGTCACCCGAGTGGCTTTACTTGGAGGTACCTCGTCAGTGGACCGGTAATGCCCAATTCACGGAGGGCGAGGTAGGCTTGCGGAGGTAGAGAGGGCGTCTCGACCTAGAGCTTTGGGGATGCCAGTGTTTCCCTTTCTCAATTGGACACCCCATACACCCACCGCTTCCGATCTTACAACCCATGGCGGCGCCACCACCAGATGAGCCGTGCTGACGCGACGGCCGGGATGAGAGTGTCGGATGCCCGTGATGACCTCGGTCCGATCCGCGACATTCCTATGGTTGGGGATGATGGCGGGGGACCATCCAGTCTTGCGCCGTGAGGGCGACTCGGATGATGACTCGATGATGATTCGAGGCGATGAGGAAGATCACGAGGAGGATCGGTATGATGATGAGTGAGATACACGATGACTGTTTAGCTAGGTTTTAGTCCGTATGTATATAGTCCAGTGCGTGTGTAGGTTGCTTTTGTGTTTTGAAAAAGGGAAGTGAACTTTGTATTTTGTATTATTATGTAATCCCGTATGTTGTTATACGGGTTAAGCTTTTGAAATGCCATCTATTGTACATTATCTCTTTTGTATCAACTGTTAGTACAAATTAGTCCTCATTGAGGCACAACTTTTCTGATGTATATATGATAACCCCGAAACGGGCTTTTGCGGCAAAAATGATATTTGTGATAAAGATGAATGGCTTGGTTTAAAGCTACTTTACAAAAGGATTGTATGATGATATTATATATGTTAATTGTGAAAATAATTTCCAATAATTATGTTGTGTTTAAACAACAGAATGCCGCCAAGAAGAGACCCTGCTCAAAGAGGTAGGGGAAGGGGAAGAGGTAGAGGCAGAGGAAGAATTCCTGTACCAGAACCTGCTAATATACCACCACCACCTCCACCCGATCGTAGGATCGAGGAATTATTTCTTAGGCAGAACCCACCTTCTTTTGATGGGAAAGGAAGCCCGGATAATGCCGAGCAATGGATAAGGGCTATGGAAAGGATCTTTGATTTTCTTGATGCAGTAGCGAGGCAGGCATCTGTATTACCTTTCAGTGACGGGACACTGCCGACTTTTGGTGGGAAGCTTGACGGAAGATCTTCTTGCGGGATCGAGATAAATGAGTTCACTTGGGAAGAATTTAAAGAGGAGCGATGAGAAATACGTTCGAAAAGTTATCGGAAAAGGAAGGAACAAGAATTTTATAATCGAAGCAGGAAAAGATGTCAGTAACAGTTATGATCGCACTTCTGCGATATGTCGATATACCCCGATCGGTGAATCTGGAGTTGAAGATGGCGGAAAAATTTAGGTGCGGATTGAGGTTAGAGATAAGAATGTCTCTAGCGATCATGGAAATCGACTTACACCAAGCTCTCGGACGAGCTTTGGACATCGAGCGACCATGCGGAAGAAAGTCAATCGAACGGACATCGAACATAGGGGACAAAGGGAAGAAAATTGGAAGGAAATTTTGGAAATAACAACCGGGGAAGTTTTGAGAATACCAATAACAAGCGGCCTTGGAAGGGAAACGTGGCGCCGCAAGGACAGGGATGGAAGAAACCAGTCTTTACCCCTCAGACAGGAGGACCACAAGAGCAGGCGAGGACAACTCCTTGCCCAAAGTGCCAGAAGTTTCACAAAGGAGTTTGTCATTTGGTAAATTGCTTTAGGTGTGGAATGAAGGGGCATTACGCAAATAGTTGCCCGGGGATACGCACGGGGACAGTGGGAAGGCCGAATCAGCCCGGCAATGCCCAACCCCTCAGGGCTATCCAGTTTCAGCCGCAGCAACAGCCACCACAACAACAGTGGCAACAACCTCAGCAGCAACAGCAACGACAACCACCGCAGCGGCGTAATCAGCAGCGACGCCAACAGCGGCGACCACGGCGAGAATCAATAGAGGCAGGCGCCCGTCGGCCTCGGTAAGCTCGAGCGAGCATATGCTCTGCAGGAGCAAAATGAACAAAACCGGAAACACGGCGGTATGGGAACACTTTTCAACGTACCTGTTATACTTTTGTTCGATACGGGTGCATCACATTCTTTCATAGCAAGAACATGTGTAGATCTATTAGAACTTAGATCTGAAAAAGCAAACCAGGATATGAAAATCTCTTCACCCATAGGAGGGGTTATGACAGTTACTCATATTTGCTCGAACCTAGAGTTGAACTTAGGATCACTTAAGGTTCTGACAAACAACAAACATAATACCCATGGGTGATGTAGATATAATTTTGGGAATGGATTGGTTAGCGAGAAAAGCATGCTACGATCTGTGTAAAGAAAGGAAAATTTCATTCCGGTTTCACAGTCGAAGTTAGCGCATTTCATGGAATCAACATGGGAAGGAAGATTCCAATAATATCGACATTGAAGGCGGAGTATGATAAACAAGAAAGGATGCCATGCATTTCTTGTTTATTTGAATGGAGAAGATCGAACAACGTTAAATGTTGAAGATGTAGAGATTGTACGAGAATTTTCGGATGTTTTCACGAAAATCTACCGGGCCGCCTCACGATGAACAAGCTGCAGTTTACCATTGATTTGGAACTGGATCGGCTCCGGTGTCAAAGGCACCGTCTGAAATGCTCGAAAGAGCTGGAAGAGTTGAAAATTCAAATCCAAGAGCTATTAGACCTAGGTTTTATCGGACTAGTGTTTCGCCTTAGGGAGCACCGGTGTTATTTGTAAAGAAAAGGATGGTTCCTTGAGGATGTGTATAGATTACGAGGCTGAACAAAATGGCGCTAAAAACAAGTATCCACTTCCAAGGATAGATGACTTGTTTGATCAGCTAAGAGGAGCTAGCGTGTTCTCGAAAATCGACCTCAAGTCAGGCTATCACCAACTTAAAGTGCGGCCTGAAGATGTGTCAAAGACTGATTTTCGAACAAGATACGGCCACTATGAATTTATAGTTGTGCCATTCGGATTGACCAATGCGCCGGCGGTATTCATGGATCTCATGAATAGGGTGTTCCACCCATACTTAGACAAATTTGTTTTAGTCTTCATAGATGACATCCTCATCTATTCAAAGAATGAAGAAGAACACAAGGAACACCTCAGAACAGTACTGCAATCTTTGAGAGATGAGCAGCTTTTTGCTAAGTTTAGCAAATGTGAATTTTGGCTGAAGGAAGTAATGTTCCTTGGACACATTGTGTCAGCCGAAGGGATTAAAGTTGATCCGGCCAAAGTAGAAGCAGTCCAAGAATGGAAATCGCCGAGGACACAAAATGAAATTAGAAGTTTCTTGGGATTGGCAGGTTACTATCGGAGATTCATTGAAGGATTCTCAAAGATAGCAAGGCCAATAACCCATTTGCTCGAGAAAGGGATTAAATTCACATGGGTGATGAGTGTGGGCGAATTTCAGGGCGCTCGAGGAAAAGTTAACTCGCCCTGTGCTAGCAGTTCGAGCGCGGCATCAAGAGTGCGTGGTCTATCTGGATGCTTCCAAAATGGATTAGGCGTGTGTTAATGCAAAATGGAAAAGTGATAGCATATGCATCTCGACAAGCGAGACCGCACGATTGAATTACCCAACACATGATGCGGAACTAGCGGTGATGTACATGCCCTAAAGATATGGAGACATCGTCTCTACGGAGTAAGATGTGAAATCTTTACCGATCACAAAGTTTGAAATACTTTTTCGAGCGAGAGATCTAAACATGAGACAAAGAAGATGGCTCGAAATGGTAAAGACTACGGTTGTGGTATAAACTATCACCCGGCAAGGCAAGCGTTGTAGCCGATGCCTTGAGTCGTAAGAATCAAAACCAATTGGGATGTCTCCTCAAAAATGAAGAAAAACTCATTGAAGAGTTTGAAATGATGAAGATTGAATTGATTAAACAACGAGAGGCGATCACGAGTTGTATTGCTACACTCACTTTGACGTCGATTTAAGGAAAAGAATCCTTGAAGGACGAAGGATGGAGGAAAAGTTGGAAAAGCAAGGGCAAAAGTAAGGACGGAAGGATGAAAAATTTTCAAGAAGCACGAGACAATGCTTTATTATTTGAAGGAAGATTGTGTATCCCAGACAACAACAACCTTGGAATGAAATCATGAGTGAAGCTCATGACACACCTATCTGACCCATCCAGCGATACAAAAATGTACCAAGATTTGAAGAAAAAGTTACGGTGGGAAGGTATGAAAAGAGACATAGCCTCTTTTGTAGGCTGTTGTCTTGCTTGTCGACAAGTAAAAGCATTACACCAGCGTCCTTACGAAAGCTACAGACCTTTGGCAATACCCGAGTGGAAATGGGAAGATATAGCTATGGACTTTGTTACGGGTTTACCAAAGTCTAAAGAGGAACACCGCTATATGGGTAGTAGTGGGCGGACTCACCAAATGTGCACATTTTACGCTAATTGATTACCCACGTGCGATAAGCTAGCCCGACTATCGTAAAGGAAATTATGCGCTTTGCATGGAGTGCGAAAACTATCACCGATAGAGATTCAAAATTTACTTGAAGATTACGGACTAGCTTGCAAAAAGAATTGGGCATGAAGTTAAATTTCGGCCAACTTTTCACCCTCAAACCGATGGACAATCGGAAAGGGCGATCAAACACTCGAAGACATGTTGAGAATCGTAGTGTTGGATCGAGGTGCCAAATGGGAAGAGGTTTTACCTCTCATCGAATTTGCTACAATAATAGTTATCAAGCAGCGATCGATATGGCCCGTATGAAGCCTTATATGGATGAAAATGCCGATCACCGCTTTACTTTGGGATGAAGTGGGTTAAAGAAGAATCTTAGGGCCTGACGCTATAAGCGAAATGATTGAGATCGTTCACCAAATTAGGCCGAGAATAAAAAGCTTGAGATAGATGTAAGTCTTACGACACGGGAAGAGGCGAGCTACATTTGAAAATGGAGATAAAGTCTTTTGAAGGTCTCTCCATCTAAAGGGATTATAAGGTTTGGAGTAAAGGGAAAATTAAGACCCGTTTTATTGGACCTTATGAAATCCTAGAAAGAATAGGCCGATCGCCTATAGGTTGGCTCTTCCGCCAAGTGCGGGAAGCGTACATAATGTTTTCACGTATCACGACTCGGAAAATGCGTGTGCGATCCGAAGCATGTGATCCATCAAGGCGGCGTGATCCTCAATCCGGATATGAGCTATAATGAAGAACCTATGACCATTCTAGACCACAAGGTTCGGCAATTGCGAAATAAATCGATTCCACTAGTCAAAGTCTTTGTGGAAACATCATGGATAAGAGGAAGCCACGTGGGAGCTTGAGGGCGCAATGAAAGAAAAATACCCGATCTTTTAAGGTATGTAAATTTCGGAGATCTAAATTTCTTTTAGGGGTAGAATGTAATACCCGATTATTTAAACTCCTAATTACGAAATTAATTTAAATCGATTAGAATATTATCATAATAATTTGATTATTTATATATCGAATAACGATATTGATTATTGTTGGAATAATAAATTCCTATGTTTTATTCACAAATAAATGTGAATCGAAATACGAATATTTAACGTATTTCAACAAGATTATTTCTACGTCGATTACGTATCGATATTTATATGCTCGTGATATTTTCTAAGTTTTTAAGCTTAGAATTTAATTCCATTATTATTGGAATTATTTAATAAAGTGATTATAGCTTTATTTCACCATTTTGAGATGAGTCGATATTTAAGCGTTTGAGGCGTTTCAAGCGTTAACGTTTTGAGATGACTTGAAAATCAAGTCTAACGATCGAGGAATTATGATATTTAAATTCCTATGATTATTTTATATAATTGGAATATTATTTAGCATTGAATTAATGCTAGAAATTTTGGAATTATATTGTTGATTATTTATGATTCTCGAAAACCTAAATCGAAATAGGGTTTTCTACCTATGGATTACTCAATAATTTTTCCTATGATATAATTTATCATTTAAAACATATATTATGATATATATGTATAATTAGCATGGAAAAACAAATATTAGCTCATGAGGAATGAAAATACCGTGAGCTTTGTACTAAATAGGTGGTTCACGCCACTTTTTGTGTATCCATTGCAATGTAGTGAATTAATTCATCCAAGTATGATCTAATTGCACTCTAATCAAGAAATGAACAAGTGGGATATATAATTGTGAGAGAGAGCCGTTTATTTTGACTAGGAATCCCCTTGATGATGTATTGTATATATATATGGGATAGAGTGTAGGATTATATTCTTGTAATAAGACAAATGAAATTATTTTTGCTTCTCTTGTACACAAGAGCCGACGGCTCTTAGCTCTCAATTGCAATGGATTGAATTGTTCAAGAAATAATTGTGTAAGAGTAGTAAATACCATTACATGATGAATTATGAGTCACCACAAGAATCCTTGTGTATTTGGGAGTAGTCGACGGCTCATAGCTTTCAAATGCAAAGGATTAAATTGTTTTAATCAAGAAAACTTTATTCATGTAGTTACTACATGTAAGAGATATTCTCTTACAATGACCTCACACTTTGACTAATATGTTTCATTGTGTTTGATCCGTGAGAGTTGAGAGAGAGAGGGGTACACATTGGTGTGTTGTTTCATTTACTTGTAATTGCCTAAGTGTATATATATATTTATTCTTTGAACCACGTAACACTTCACACTTTCTCATTCCATTTTCTTTCTCTGCCGTGAGCACCTCCAGTAGAAAACCAAATATTTTCCTTCTTCTTTTATCTCCATTTACTTGAATTCAATCTATCCTATAACCGATCGACTCGATAACGAGGTTAGATATCGAACAATCTTCGATAAAACCTATCTTTTCAATAATCCTACGGTTTAAATTATTATTTTTAGCATGTATTAATTATGCAATAAATCGTGTTAGCATGTTATAAGCTTAGAAATTATGTTATATATATCAATATGTGCATCGATTATTTATTTCCTAAAACTTAGCAATTTATTTAAATTATTCTAGTGATGCTCGATTTTTACTAGGATGTTTTTAATGTTGGATTATTGATCTATAGTGTTGTAGGCATGCATGGTATTAATTTAGAAATTTTTTGAAATCATTTGTATAATACTTCAAAACTGCCGAAAATACTTAGGCTTTGATCTATGGTGTATAATTTTTATATGCTTGATATAATAGCATATTATTGATCTAGGGTATTGATTAGGTGTTGTAGGAATTTATTAGAATTTTGGACATATATAGCAAAATATTTTCAAAAGTGTCGAGACCTAGAGCTATAGGAATTATGGTTTGTAATGTGTTATTACATGATATTGTGATGTATTAGTGCTATATGATAGCATATAAGCATAGTGTAATTTTATAGGATTTTATAAAAATTGTTTGGTATTTATTGTACTATAGTAGCCGTGAGCTACTTTGATGGTTTCTTGGTGTATGGTTTTATTTTATCAAACTATAGGTTATAATTATGTCACATATTAATATTTGAGGCTTGTGTATAATTATTGGAATTTTGGAAAATTAATGATATTATTTTGATAAAAATCGAGAGCTATAGTATATATATAGGTGTGTTCCAAATTTTTCTATAGTGATATTAATACATATTAATGATCATAGTGTAAAATAATACACTATATGAATTTAGAGGAATTTTTGAAACAAAGTTTGAGGAATTAGTGTTATAGCCGTGAGCTATATGTTGAAAATAAGGAATTTTAATTCCTTTTTAATCAAGAATAATACTTTATTATATGTCTAAAAATTTTATTAGACATAATTGAAATTTTGAGAATTATTAAACATAGAATATTATGTTTACGATGAAACGTTATATTAAATAACGTTAAAAGCATAAAATAATGCTTAATGTATTAAAAGATTAATATTGAAAGAAAATATTAATCAAGTTTATCGATTCGTGAAAAATCGAGGATTAAAGCTTTATGAAAAGAAATCGATTGAAAATCGATTTATATTAATTATTCATTAAAATATGTTTTATTAAGAGATTATTATGAAAAGTCAAAATGGTTGACTTTCAAATCAACGTCTGAAATCGTTAGTTAAATACGCTAATACGTGAAAAGCGTATTACTTTTATCTGAATATCTCAATTGTGAGAAAAGATTTCATAATTGAAATCGTTTTATTGAATAACGTTATTATCGTTAATTATTTAACCTAAAAGGTTAAAATGAGGCGTAGATCATATTACGTCTCTCGAGATACGAAATTATTTTTATTGAAATCGTCGTTTCAGCGTATTAAGATTTATCAAGCGTTGAATTATTATTTTATTTATCAAAGTTGAATGAACTTTGAAAATCTCAAAAACGTGCCAACGTGCTAAGCGTAAATTTTGCGTAAAGGTGGGACGTGAAACTCACTACAACGAGCGAGAAGAACACGCATACCGAGATTCAAGTTTAAAAGTCGAGGTGGGCTTTACTATACTCAAATTGATAGAACTTATCAAATGATTTATTTATGATGCTTTATTGCAAGCAAATATTTATGAACCGATTTATTTAATTACACGCTCAAAATGTTTATGATTTATGTATGTATCGATCCATGATTATTGATGCATAACGTTGGGTAGCTCCCACTTTATGACATGCTTGAATTCGTATCCTTGTAAGTACCCACAAGGATGATGGAGAATTCATATCCTATGCTGAGATGGCCTAGATTTTGTGCAACCGATTATTTGTATTTGTGTCTTTGAAAGGGTGCTCGGCGGTCATGGCGTCTGTGAGAGGAGGCCTCACTCTCCGGAAATTATTGTTGGATGAATTATTGTGGTGGATGTGGATCATACATCGTGGAAAAATGTCACCAAGCGATATTTATGGAAAATGACGAAAAATATTTAGTAAACACGAGTATTTCAAATTAAAACCTCGTGTGTTCTTTGTGAATAGAGGCGAGTAATTCAAAATTAATAAATTATTTTGGCATGAGCCATCGAGTGCATTATTTGTACTCGACCGCATATTGTTTTAAATGTGCAGATTGAGTGATGATGGTGATGGGCGGAGATGTTGAGTAGTCGAGGCCTTTTGGTATTTATATATATTTGAAAGAAAGAACCCTTGGGTGCGTATCATCATATATGCATTCACACTTTCATTGCATATTTTAAATATTATTGTATGTTGATGTTGTGACCTTTTTTGTCCAAACTATCGAACCTACATTAAAGGAACTTGTAGCCTTTACATACAGAAATGACTTTTGCCTTGTAAATAAGGTTTGAATTGCTTTTGCCTTGTAAATAAGGTTTGATTATCGAAGTTCGATAAGTATTATTTGAAATCTTCGATTATTCTTATTAATTGTTTTGTAATCAACATTCCAAGCTCAGGTTCTCTCTAATCATCCTTTGAATTAGAGGGCTGTGACAATTCCGCTAATGTTTGATCTCTTCAACTTTGAACACCAATGCGGATGGTTTTCACCTTATTTTCTGATTGAGCGTTCTCTTAGGATAATTTGGAGATAGAATGCTTTAAATATCGATTTAACTCCTTGAATGTTGGAGAAGATTTTGTATAGAATTCCTATAATTATTGAGTTCTTCAATTA
Source organism: Salvia rosmarinus (assembly GCA_036937905.1). Taxonomy (NCBI): domain Eukaryota; kingdom Viridiplantae; phylum Streptophyta; class Magnoliopsida; order Lamiales; family Lamiaceae; genus Salvia; species Salvia rosmarinus. The sequence goes on along the minus strand of CM072822.1, from coordinate 51,137,721 downwards.
ATTTTGTGATGATTATGAACCTTCTAAACCCCATTTTTATAGTAGTAGTAAAATTTAATTCAAGAAGTTTAGGAATTGACTTATAGGCTTAAGCTTATAGAGTTGAGCGTAGAGCTGAGATGACATGATTTTCTTGATTTATTTCTTTTTATGTAGAGTTTGATATATGACCGCTTTTGGTTAAATACCAATTATATATTTATTTATTTTTAAAATTATATTTCAGAATAAATAATTAGATAGAAATTTAAATGCCTACACCTCCATATATAGAGAATTAAAACTATTTCCACTGTGCGAGGACCAATCAAAAAGCACCACGGCTCCAAACGCATGTCACCACCATTGCCTTTGTCGTTTATTGCCTTTTATTTTTGGTGACAGGCGTCGCACCGTGACAATAATATTTACTTATGATTTAGGTGCATTCTGAAACATAGTAGAAGGAATCAAAGGGACAGAGATGTGAAAGACAATTTAAAGTAATGATTGCAACTCCATAAAGTAATTTAATCGCAATAAGTAGAAATTATTTTGTTCCTATTCACACCCACCATGGAAAAAGTGGTTTGTTGGTGCTAGGCTATTCAATTAAATTTGATATGATGGACTATGCTTTCAATTTCACATGCTGTGTGCCAATATAATAGTTTGGGTTAGTTAAATACGTCTGCGTATGCTTTCAATTTCACATGCTATGTGCCAATATAATAGTTTGGGTTAGTTAAATACGTAATAGTTTGGATTAGTTAATTACGCCTGCGCATCATTTCCGTCCATATGACTTTTGTATTCTCTTGACTTTGTAAATGTTTGAATATTTCAAATTTGACAGTTAATAATCACCGTTCAATCTTGTGGGAATAGTTGGGATTTGATTTATTAATTAATGTTATATTGCTTTAAATGACTTTTTATCATCTTATAATTGAAGGGTTATTATTACTATTACAATTATTATTATGAATGTATATCATTTAACTGTTTTTTCGTTTTCCAATTTTTAATAGGATCCTTATTCTTGTCGTCATAAACCATAATTTATTATATTTTTATTTACTAAAATTCAATTTATTTATTTAAAAAATTAAAATATTTTACTTCTATATACAATAACATATCATATTCATTTCAATAAGATTTCATCAATATGCCTTATTTGTAGCTTTTCCGTAAATGACGTTCAACATAAGGCTGACAAATTCGTGCATGTCGGGTCGTTATCGTGTCGACACGATAACGACAAGACACAATAAGGTCAAACATGAACACGACTCGTTAAGGATCTGTCCGACACGAACACGAACACGACATGAAATATACTGACACGGACACGACACGAGCACGAGCCGAACAAGAATATGACACAATGTTTTTCGTGTTGACACGACATGACAAGACACAAAACGATAAATTCAAATCAAAATAAATTAATAAAAGAAATAAAAATATATAAAACATAAATTAAATTAATATTAAACACATAAATATTATCGAATTACACGAAACGACACGACCTGACATGAACATAAATGCAATCCGAAAATTATCGTGTTACGAACACATGTGGATCGGATATGAACACGACATGAAAACACGATAAAGACACGAACATGACACGAAATTATCGTGTCGACACGATAAGAACACGAACACACTAAGGCTGGACACTAACTCGTTAATTTCGTATGTGTTCATATCGAAAATTGACAGCCCTAGTTGAACATATGCAGCAAATGCCAATAAAAATTATAAGTACTTCACTTTACAAATAAACATAAATATATATATATATATATATATATATATATATATATATATATATGGTTGAATTTTAAGTAGCATCCGGTCCTCACATAATATGTAGTACTCAAGCGACACGTGGCATAACATTTTTTATTTTTTATTTTCGCTGAGGGGCAACACAGTAATTTTCTCCTTCTTCTTCTTCTTCTACAACTGCTACTGTTCATCGAAGAAGAATAGGAAGCCGACAAAAACAATGGCACAATGGAGGCGATCGCGATGGCGGCTGTCATGACGGCGACAGTCGCGGTGGCTGATCGCTGCCTGAAATTACAGAAAAATCATTGATTAGTTGCTTGAAATTGAAGAAAAATAAATAGAATTTTGAGAGAAGATTGATGTATCGAGAGAGATGGTGGCTATGGTGATGTTTATGGCGAAATTCACCTAAAATTGGAGTAAGAGACGGTGGTTTTGCGGTGGAGTTTGTCGGAAATCAGAGAAATAAATGAATCGAAAAATGAGACGACGAGATGTGCAATCTATGAAGAATATGCATATTGATACACATAAACCTGCATATGACTAAATATAAACATGCATAGAACAAAACACAATCCTGCATGCTTTAAAACAAAAAAATTATCATTTTCGATATCTTTTATCTATCTTCTTCAATATGCACAAACACTTTCTTATTGATCATTTGTTTTCTTTCTTGTTGATCATTTATTTCCTTTTGAATTATGAAACTAAAAGTAATTGATCTAAACTAGAGAAAAAATTATGGATAAATTAATATGACGTGCATTTTCGTGTTAAACATTATGCAGTTCTTTGTTCAAGCATATATAGTTTTTTGTTTTAAAACATGCATGGTTCGTTTTTCTGTATCACATAACAAATCAGATTGTGTAGTTTCGTGTTCAACCGTTTGTAGTTTTATGTATAACAATATACATTTTTGTGTTCAATGATATGCAGCTTTCTGTTTAATTACATGAATGGTTTGATTTTCTGTATCACATAACAAAACAAATTACTAATATACCCTTACTGTAGTGAAATCAGCGACATTAAACTTAAAAAGTCTAAAAAAAATCAATCATATGATCTATAAGATGAACAGATGAGATTGGGTACTACATACTATCTTCATTTCTGTCTTATTTGAAGTCTCCTCTATATATATATATATAGAGAGAGAGAGAGAGAGGAGGGGGGGGGAGAGATCATATAGTATCCAAATATTGGATAATATATATAGTATTCAATCTCATCCATTAATTTGATTAATCATATAGTGGGGATTTTTTTGATTTTTTAAGCTAATGATGTTAATTTCGCTATAATAAGGGTTAAATTGTAATTTTATTTTTATATGATATAGAAGAAAAGCATGCATATAGTTAAACAGAAATATGCATAAGATTGAACACAAATATGCATATGAGATTGATTGCTCTAGACTCTCTTATCTTGTTTAAATTATGTATGTTTATGTTTTGCAGAATGCACGTTTCTATTTTGTAGTATGCATATTTTTATTTTGTTATATGCATGTTTCTTTTGTAAATATGCAAGTTTATGTTTTCTAGTATGCATGTTACTCTTTTATAGTATGTATATTCTTCTTCATAACAGTAAAATCCTCCTCCATCTAGTTCCATCATTTCCTTCTCCGATTACCGACGAGCTTTACTGTAAACCACTATCATAGTCACCCTCTCTCATGCTCCATCAATCTTCATTCAAAACCCTTATATTCTTTCCTTAAATTCAAGCAAGAACTCTTCGTATCAGCTACATCATTTGCACTTGTCGGTCGCCGCCACTGTATCTCGTCAGAGAAGTCATTTCTCCATTTTTCTGCGCAGAGAAGAAGAAGAAGAAGAAGAAGAAGGGGTTTCCATATTCCATCTTTGCCCCCGGAGAAAATAACATTTTTTTGAAAAAGAGGCTATCACTTATCAATTTCTGGTGTGTCCACATAGCCATAATGCGCGGTATACATTTGTTACTACATACTACATAAGGACATAGTACTACCTAATCGTAATTCTATATATATAGTTAGAATCCAAATAGTACCGTAAGTAGTATGTAGTATCAAATCTGGACCGTATATAGTGTTTATGCGGATGCTCAAGATGGACGACACATGGCAATGTGCTTTCTTATAAATCTTATCAAGGGGAATAATTGTAAAAATGCACATCTTTGGATCCGCATGACTTATATAAGTTGTTGTTTTATTGTATGTAGGATGTTGTTCGACTATACAAATATATTTGTAAAGGCATATTCTTTATTAGTTTATGTAAGTTTTTGTCTAACAGTATGTAGATTTTTGTTTTAATGTATGCATGATTCTCATTCTCGCATGTATCTTTTTCTCTCTTCTCCAATCTGCATAAAGGTCTTCCCTAATTATATCAATCACTCTCCCTCATTCTCACTCAAAATTTGGCCAAATCATCAGCTAGAAACCACTATAGCCTTCACCATCGATTCCTTTGTTTTATCTCCTAATTTTTTCAGGCGAAATCGCTTCAACCATTGGTTGTAGTCGTGGATTATCAGCTGTCTCACTCTCACAGCACCACTATGCGACGGCAACAACAGTGCCACCGCAACAAGACTAGCAAAAAACCATGATGCAAACAGTAGAAATCTTTCCGCCATGTCACGGAGGTGACGGAGAAGAAGGAAGTGAAATGTATGAGGAGTGAAGCCTATACCTACTAAATGGTTATGTGATCTAAAAGTGTATGTGCATATTAAGTACTTTTGTCATTTATCATATATGAAGCCGTGTGCCGGAAAAGAGACCTCCTTCCACGGACACATGGCCGATCAACCCGCTTGATGACTCACAGTCACTTAGTGTACACTAATCCTGAATCCGAATTTGATTATGTTTAATTGGAAAATCCAATGTAGATAGACGACTATATAAATCTCAAATATTTTTGCAAGAGAATAACTTGAAAGAATTTTTAGCGAAGAGGTTGTTAAAAAGAAAATAATCACTCAAAAGTAATATTTAACTTGTTTATTCCGTAAGAAAGCCCACCTGATCACATCTCCTTGTTCACAAGTTCATGGATTCCTTGATGTTTTGTGCTCACTTCCTTGCTCTACCTTTATCGTAGAAATAAATGATAAAACTTTGGAACGAATGATAATTCTTAAAGAAATGGAACTTGTTATTTAACTTATTTAAGGATTTTGTATTCATTTATAAGACTCGCTCTATTGCTTGTAAAACACATCAAACTAGTGATCAATTAAGCTTAATTCGATCGTTAATTGATTTGAAACATAAACTTGTATTTTAATTAATTCTCAAAATTTGTTGTGCACCCCATTTCAGATGCTTGCAAGTTATTCATTGGTTAGTGATGGGATATGGCCCAAGCACTCAGGCCCACTGCCAGGCCCAAACGAGCTGGGCCTGACATCGTGACCAGGCCCACGCGGTTAAACCAAAGGCCCAGCCACCTCTGAACCCTAATTTCGCTCCAGCCTCCTCATTGGTCACGGCACCGCCCTACATGGAAAGCGAGGGCCCTCTACCGCCAAGGAAGAGTCCATATCGCCAGGGAAGAGTCCCTACATGAAAGGGGATAGAACACGTCTTTAGGGGTCTCGGATATGTATAGATAGAAGGAAAATTGACAGTAGAAGGGTTGGCAACTTATTGAATACTAAGAGCTTGTAACTACACTCACTGTACTCAAATCATAGTGAAAGTATTGAGGAATCACTCATCCGTGGACGTAGATCTCATTAACGATCGAACCACGTAAAAGCCTTGGTGTTCTTTATTGCTTTACATAAATCTCGCATACTCACGTAACTAGATTTATCATTGGCGCCGTCTGTGGGAAGATTGTGAACAAGAAAGCTTCGTTTTCCTCTACAACTCAATGGCAAGAACACGCACAACCGCCGCCGATCGGGCAACAACCTACCGAGGATAACGGTGGTCACTCGGCGCTACGGAAGGAGATCGTAGGCGCTACAGCGGCCACACACCGAGGGCAACATGGAAAACGTTTCCATACACCCTCAGGACCGCCTCCCCAACATAGGGGGAGATGCCGACCTCAACGAGGACGAACAAACAGTTTATTCGTCCTACGAGGCCCTCGGCCGAGCTGTGACCGAGTTCCTCAATGCCAACCTTGGCCAATTCCAAAGCTTCCTCAACCAGAAGACAAAAGGAGCGGGCCCCTCGAGGGCCCCCGAACTGACTACCACGGCCGCCCGAGGTCACTCTCCCCTCCGAAACAGCCATTGCCCACCTCGGCGTGATAGCCGAGAACGTACACCACACCCCAACACCCGGAGCCGCTCACCGCGATCGAGCCGCCACCACCATTCGTGGAGCCGCTCACCGCGGACGAGCCGTCACCACCAGTCTCCCCCGCGCCATTCCCGGAGCCGCTCTCCACCTCGTTATGCCGACCAGAGAGCCGAGCAAAACATGAGAGAGGAAAGGCGGAGTCGAACTCCCCCTCGGAGGGACGATAGGCGCTGCTATCGGTCCCCAACCCCTCCAAAAAGAGATGACAACGATCTCCTGGGGTTCGACCGCTACGGGAGAATCATCTCCCCTTTCTCCGTGGAAATCCTAGACACGCCCGCCTCAAATGATACCGGGCACCCATATTCTTTTCACGATGGCCTAGGGACCCTCCGACTTCCTTTCGCCTACACCACCAACATGGCGAATCAAGGGATGGAGGACTTTCACATGTGTAAAATCTTCCCAGAGGTGCTGGTCTCCAACACCCGTGCCGGTTCACCCGCTCGCTGAGCAAAGATACACCTTCCAGGACCTCATGGATCAGTTCAAATAGCGCTTCTATCAGAAGATGCCACCCCAGCAGCCCTCCTCCGATCTGATCACAATCCGCCAAGGGCGGGACGAGACGATGTCGAACTTCGTCTCAAGGTTCATCAAAGAGTCGCTCAAAATTGACGACAGTAATGATCTCTACATCATCAATGCGTTCAAGAACGGGATCCGACCCGGCGCACTAAACAAAGAGATCACCAGGGAAAAACCAAAGACGACGAGCAAACTTTGGAACCTGGTGGACAACTTCGTCAAAGGAGACGAGTCAAATCGGAAAAAGAGGGAGATCTGGGACGAGCAAAAGGCCGAAAAGAATAAGCGGATGACCAAGTCGGGCGACCGACCAAGCGCCTTCGAGAATCGAGAGGGCCATCGAGTCCGTGCTCGGACCTCGGCCCAACCACAGTGGCGGCGCCTCCCCGCTCAAATCAAGGCGGAGATATTCGAGCTCCACGCCGAGCTCTTTCCAAAGCCCTCCTATGAAAGGAGGATCCAAGAAGAGTCAGCAGAGAGACCGCGACTATCACCGGGTATGGTCACGATACCGAGGATTGCAGAAACCTGGGCTCGCAGATTGACGAGCTCGTCAGGGGAGGAGCCCTCAAGAAATACCTCGGCCGAGCTGGGCCGGGAAACAGGAAGCGGGGAAGAATAACGGTGGCAACAACTGCGGGCCGACCTTGACGGTGACCCAACCCGAAGATGACGAGGACGAAGGTCCCAACGCAATGGAGCAGGTCTATACCATTACCGGGCTCCCTGTAGGGACGACGAGGTCGTCGTTGAAGAAGCGGCTTCGGAGGCCGACCCCCGAGGAGCCGAAGAACAAACGACTCCGAGCTGGTGAAGATATCGTGTTCTCTAAGGATGACCCGGTGCCCAGAAGCATGCCCCACCAAGACGCCATCACGATACAAGCCGTGGTGCGCAACAAGAACGTACACCGGGTCTACATCGACATCGGTGCCTCCGTTAGTATTATCTTCCTGAGTATGCGGATAAGCTTGAGGTCGGGGAATTAAATACACCCAGCGCCATCCCACCAAGGAGCTTCACACAGAGGCGGTTCAACCCGAGGCGTTATTACCCTTTCGGCTACTGTCGGACGCGCCCTGTGTCGGTCACCAAGGCCATCCAATTCTTCCTGGTCCAAGCTCCCTCCCCGTACAACATCATCCTGGGCAGAGACTGGCTATACGCCACCAAGGCCGTCTGCTCGGTATACCACCTCACCATCAAGATACCCACCCCGGTGGGAGTGCTAAGCATCCAGGTGACCAAACGGCAGCTAAAGAGTGCCTACGAGTCTCAATCCAAGATGTAGCCTTGCCCTAGGCATAGCAATTACATAATCCTCAAAGGCTGCCACCTCGGGAATCGACCAAGACCTCAGGTTATCGACGACGACCCTCCAAAGTTGTCAAGGTCGGCGTCCAGGCCCAACCGACATTCGCAGTGTCGTGCAGCTCAAGGAATACAAGGACGTGTTCGCGTGGTCCCCACTCGACATGATCGGAGTGTCACCCGAGCTCATAACTCATCGCTTCAACATCGACCGGTTACAAAACCGCTTCGGCAAAGAAGAGGTGTTCGCGGCAGAGCGCAACCAGTCATAAGAGACGAGGTGACTCAACCCGTAAGGCCAAGATCTTGTTCGAAGTCAACACCCGACCGGATGGCTAATCGATCGTGGTTCGGCAGGGAGGATGGCGCATGTGTCGATTACACCGACCTCAACAAACATCGCCTAAAAGATCGCTACCCTCCCGACATTGACAAGAAGGTGGAAGCACTGGTGGGCCATGAGACCTTAAGCTTCCTAGATCTATACAAAGGGTACCACCAAGTTCTAATGAGCCCGGAGGACGCCCCAAAGAAGGCATTTATCACCGACTTCGGTGTCTTTGCTTACCGAAAGATGCCATTCGGCCTCAAAAACGCTGGGGCTACCTATCAAAGAATGGTGGACGCCATATTCAAGGATCACATCGGGCAGATCGTCGAGGTCTATGTCGACGACATCGTGGTCAAGAGTCAAAAGATGGAGAGCTGCGCCGACGACCTCAGAAATATTCTCCAGCTCCTCAGGTCGGCCAACCTCAAACTCAATCCCCTGAAGTGTACATTCATGGTGAAGACGGAAAAATTCTTGGGATGCTGGGTTTCTCAAGAAGGTCTGAAGGCAAATCCCACTAAGGTGAAAACGGTGCTTGACATGCAAGTGCCGAAGACCATCCGGGAGATCCACAAACTCACAGGGTGTCTAGCCGCCCTCAGCAGATTTTTATCTCGGGCTGCCGAGAAGCAACTTCCCTTCTTCAAGATCTTGAGGAGAGCTCCGGACTTCGCTTGGCAGGAGGAACACCAGGTTGCCTTCACGCAGCTGAAAAGTATCTCGCCGACCTGCCCACCCTGACCGCCCCGAAAGAAGACGAGCTCCTCTCTTTGTATTGCCGCCTCGGACGAGGCAATCGTAGCGGTATTGGTCCGGGATGAGGTCGACGACAACTCCCGTCTACTTCATCACCGAGCTCTCAAAGGACCCGAGACGAGGTACACCACCTCGAAAAGGTAGCATCGCCTTGGTGAACGCCATGCGACACCTCGACCCTACTTTCAAGCTCACTCCGTCCGGTGCTAACCGACTTACCTTGAGACAAGTCTTGTCAAAGCCGGAGTCATCCGGACGTATAGCTAAGTGGGCACTGAGCTCGTGAGCATGACATCTCGTACTCCCCGGGCCGTCCATAAAAGTGGCAAGCTCTCGTGACTTCACTTCCCGTGGAGGCCAAATTCACCGAGGTGGGCTCTACCAACCGAGGTCACTCCAACGCCCGCCCCACAGCGGATAAGTCCGTCTCGCACCACCGATGACCGGCGGATGTACGTGGGCGGAGCTTCATGCAAGACGGCAATGAGCAGCATCCTCCTTCTCGGCCCGCACAAGCGAGTGAGGTGACCTCGCCCTCCGGTTTACCTTCCGACCACAAACAACGAGGTGGAGTACGAGCGCCGATCTCGAACTCCGCCTGCAAAGGAATTAAAGGTGGACAAGATCCAATCTTGGAGATTCCTGGTCGTGGTGAACCGGTGTTAGGCAAATCTGAGGCCAAGGAGGACCGAATGAAGCAATACCGAGAAGGCCCGTGAGATCTTGACCTCATTCAGTGCTTCAAGATTCATCGTATCCCACGAGGGGAAAACTGCCGAGCTGATGTCCTCAGTAAGTTAGCTGCGTCGTCAACAAGTCCACCAGTGGAGGAGGTTCACGCCAGGAGCATCGCCGAGGCCCATGTCGGCATCATCACCAAGATAGAACCGAACTGGATGTCTCCTATAAAGGCCTACCTGGAAGATGGCGCACTGCCCCAAGATCGGCTCGAAGCCAAAAAGATGATGGCGAAGTCCCAAAGGTACCTCGTACATGAGGGTGCTCTCTATAGGAAATCCTACCTTCAACCCCTCCTGAGATGCCTCGGGCCAGAGGAAGCCAACTACGTGCTCAATGAAATTCACCGAGGGTCTTGTGGAAGTCACATCGGGTCACGAGCTCTCTCAAAGAAGACGCTGAGGTCGGGATATTACTGGCCCACCCTTATTCAAGATTCGGCCGAGCTCGTCAAAAAGTGCCCGAAGTGCCAGCTTCACTCCACGGTCAAAAAGCTGCCTCAGACCGATCTAAGCAGCCTGCAGAGTCCATGGCCTTTCATGCAGTGGGGGATCGACATCGTTGGCCCGTTCGACCGAGCACCAGGTCAGCTTCGATACTTAGTCGTCGCTGTGGATTACTTCACAAAATGGGTCGAGGCTGAGCCACTTTCGAGCCTCACGAGCCGGAAGATTCAGACATTCGTGTGGAAGAACATAGTGCGCGCTTGACATACCGCACATTCTGATCTCGGACAACGGCACACAGTTCGTGGACGAAATTTCAAGGAATGGTGTGAGGAGCTCCAAATCGAAGCAACGTTTCACCTCGATCGCACACCCGCATAGCGAATGGCGGATCGGGTGTGAACCGGACGATTGTGCAAGGATTGAAGAAGAGGCTAGACCGAGCTAAGGGTGATTGGGCTGAAAATCTCCCCCAAGTCCTCTGGTCCTATAGAACGACACCTCGAACTTCGCACGGAGAAATCCCTTTCAGTTTGGTCTACGGGACCGAGGCCATCACACCGGCTGAGATCGGCGCACCAAGCCCTCGCACTCTCCACTTCGTCCACGCCAATAACGAGGAAGACCTGCGTGCCAACCTTGATTCTCTCTAGGAGAAGCGCGAGCTCGCCTTCATAAACGAAGCCAAGTACAAGGGCAGTCGCACGGTACTACAACAAAGGGTCAAAGCCTCCGGCTCAAGTAGGCGACCTCGTCCCACTGAAATAATGAAGCCAAGAGAGTGAGCGTCTTAACAAGCTGGATCCGACATGGAAGGCCCATACCGCGTTCACGAGGACCTCGGCAAAGGGCTTACAAGCTAGCTCACCTATCCGGTGCACTTATCCCCGAACCCGGCACATCACTCATTTAAGGAGGTACTTTACATAGCTTCGATTTCGGATCGGCATCATGTTAGTCCTTTATTGTTTTGCCGAATCGATGTTGATTACATATTCAATAAAACATTTGTTTTCTAATGAATATCTCACTGTCTCATATCTATGTGAACATCCATTCGGATATACCACATCTAAACCTTCACAAGGGGCGCCTTACGAAGATGAAAAACCCACTAAGTAGGGTACTCACTAAGTGCGCGCCGCACTCGCAGATTACTCATTAAATTGAACGTCTCAGTGCAAGGCATACAGACTACTCATTAAATTAAACGTCTACATGCACGCATACAGATTACCCATTAAGTTGGAATATCTACATGCAGAAGACATCCAGATTGGATCTCGTCAAATTATACCCCTTTATTTGGGAAGATATACACTCTGTATACGCCTAAATACATTTACGACCAAAGCGAAGTCCTAAGCTATGTTTGTACCTCTCGAGGGAAAACATACACTTCAAACGAGTCTAAATACATTTACGACTACATACTAAGTCCTAAGCTATATACAAACTCATTCGGGCCTCCGAGCTCCACCTCGCCAGGTCTTGCTGAAGCTGCACCAGTCCTGAACAAAATCACCAGCTCGGCGATGTACACCTGGAATGAACTCGGTGCCTTCGACCCAGTCGATGAGGCCAGCGTCCCCGCGGCCTACTCCAGAAGCACTGGGCGCGTGCCCGGAGACATCCCGACCTGAAGAGGAGACTCCGGTACCCCCGTGGCCTGCTCCAGGGACACTCAGCGCGGCCTCGGGGTCACCCCGACCTGAAGTGCGACCACGCCCCCGACCTGCTCTCCTTCCTCGCAGACCTGGAGCACGGGCCGAGGTCCTCGCTCTTTTGAAAGTGGGCAGGCCAAACAATCGGAGCACTTCGGCATGATCAGCGTAGCCGCCTCCCACCTCGGGCGCTCTAACGCTTGGGCCAGCTACAGGCTCGTTGCGGGGCGGGGGCGTCGTTTGCGCACAAGTTCGTGCCACAGGGCATACTCCACGATGGAGTCGAGGCAGTCTTTAAAGCTCTTGCTATTAGGCCCTCCTCGTCCTCGGCACCATGCCCTCGGCGAGCAAGCTCTGCACTCGGTCATCGGCTTCTGATATGGTGACCCCACCAGATTGGCGGATCACCTTCTCATATTCAGTATGCTCCTCCGAGATCCGAGCTAGCTTCTCCGTCGTCAGCTCGAGCTGCTCTTCGCATTGTATCAGGCGCCCCTGAATCACGTCGTGAGATAATCTCGCCCCTGGGCTCCAAGCCGGCGATCCTTAGCTTAAGAGCCTCGTTTTCGGCCGAGACGAACCACTTCGCAGTCGGCTTCATGCAACTTCCATTTCAGTTCGGCTAACGATGCCGAGCCGACATCCATCTTGGCGAAACACAGGTCGATTCGGCATACCGACTCCTCCAAGGTCACCTCTTCGTCCTTCTCGGCCAGAGCACCTCGGACTTCTTTCACTTTGTCGGTGTCGTGATCAAGTCCGATGTATTCGTATGTGAAATGCTAAAATAAACAAGACAATACACATTTCAAAATGTTGTGTTTATTACTCAAAAGTGGGAAATTATTACAGGGCTCGGGATCCTATCGACCCGGCAGATTCAGCCTATTACATCAGTCCATGACCTCGGGCTTGTTGCCGACCCGCCGACCTCCCGCCGCCCTCGCGATGCTCCCTGCGGTTGGCCCCCTCCAGCCGGGAGCTCCAAGACCGCCTCCTCCTCCACCTCCTCCTCCTCCTCGGCTTCGGCCCGCACCTCGGCAAGTAGCTCCTGGAGCTCGGGATCTTCATCCTCCTTGCACTGGGCGACGACCTCAGCCGTCAGGAGGATCGGACTGGACGCCAGGGCCTCCAGCACCGGGAAGGAGCCAACCCCGGAGATCACCCGGGCGTAAGCCTTGTTCAGCTCTCGGAGGTCGACCTCGGTCCAGCCATGCTTGACCTTATCGAAGTCAGGCATGGCGGCCGCCAGCTTCCCCAGGTGATCTGACACCACCTTCGGCTTGAGCACGGCGGCAAGTTCGGCGATAAAGCCCGAGAAGCTCTCCGACTCGATGAGCTTGCCGGTGAAGGCCCTCAACATTGGCCCCTGACCTGCCAGCAAGGCGCTCATCCCATCGGCGAGCTCCTTCTTCGTGCCAGCGACCTCCTCGCGCACCTCCTCTAGCTCCCCCCGAGCAGCCTCCAGCGCCCAGGACTTCTTTTTAAGGGCGGCCTCGGCAGCAGCCCTCGCCTCAGCCTCCGCCTTCGCAGCTGCAACTGCGGCCTCCGCGTTTGCTCGTGCAGCAGCGACCTCCCGTTCCAGCATCCCGCATCGAGCAGAGCTCTCGGAGATGTACCCAGCAATACGTTGCAGGTCCCCGATCATCGAGCTCGTTTCCTAAACACAACACAAGTCAACACATATCACGGAGCATGTAAAACCAGGTATGGAGGGGCTTTTATACCTGTGGGAGGGGTGCGGCCAAGCTTGAGGGCGGTACCACGAACTCGAGGCGGCCCTGAGGCCGCGACTCCGATGCCGGGCTGGACCCCGCCTGAGGCCCAGTCATCAGTTGGCTCATATTGTCGACCTTCTTCGGACCCTTGGTAGGTCCACCCCGCTTCGCCTTCTTCTTCGCAGGCTCCTTGCTCGGCGATCGTGAGCCCTCCTCTTGCCCCGTCAGCTTCACTGCATGACAGAAGAAAGTCGTGTTAGCACAGCAAAATCAGACGTATAAGGACTAAGAAGATGGGGATGCCCTCACCCCATCCAGACCCCGATCCCGATGCTTCCGACCCGTAAACACTCAGCCCGGCCTTCTTCAGGTCATCCTCGGTGAAACTTATGGATAAAATCTCACCAAGGCTGCTCAGCACCTCCTCCATGTGGCCCAAGGGCTTGATTTTCAGGTCCGTCATCGTACCGAGGCCCCACTCATACCTCGGATGCCCCTCAGCCCGCAGGAAAAAATATCTATTCTGCCAATGGGACACTTTAGAGGGGACCGCTACCTTAAATTTCAGCCGAGGAGACAGATAGTATACTCTCTCCATGGTCTGACACTAAAAAAGCGCATCAAGACCTCGAAGGAGAACTCATCGGCAATGCCATAGCAGGAGAGCCCTAGCCCCACCACCGACCTAATGGAATTCGAGGTCAATTGACAAATGGGGATCTGGAAATATTCTTGAAAGCTAAGAAAAATTGGGGCCAGAGGATACCTAAGACCCGCCCTCAAACTATCTACATATACGGTAATAAATCCCTCCGGAGGGGCCATCGCCCTATCATCCGGCTGCGGCAGGCACCACCACGCCTCCTCCGGGATCCGGTATTCCTTTACTACTTCAAAAGCTCCTCCAGTGTCAAGCTCGACCTCGCCACGCCCACCCTAAGTCCGTCCCATACCGATGATACTGGCGGAACCCTAGGACTAAGTCCTATGGACTTACCCAGGCGGTTATAGCACATGTAGTCCTTTACATCGGGGAACAGACGGCCAGAACCCGAGGCAGAAACAGAACTTTCAGAGCGAGAAGACGGAGAAGAAGATGAAGAAAACATACTTACTTTTCACGGGAATATATGGCTCCTTCAGCGAGATCAGGAAGAAGTCGGAAAATTTCTCACAATTTTTATCTCTGAAACAAAGCTTCGAAGGGGAAAGTGAACAGTTGCCTCATTTGTGCCTATTTATAGGACAAAGGGCGCCTAAAAACTACCGGTTCAACTTTCACACGTGCCTACCCGCGATTGGACGTGGATGTCATGCGCGCACGCGGTTCGAGCGCCCAACTGCCGTCTGGCGCGTATGACGTACTCTACGGTAAGACAAACCGCCAGTCTGATCATGTGATGATTACGTTGACCTCAGGCGGCCCGTACCTCGGACTTCCTCCAAGAGGCAGTCACACAGGCCCGACCTCGGCTTTCCTCCAAGAGGCAATCACTCAGGTCGGACCTCGGCGTCCCGCCAACGGGCATCGCCCCCTACAAGAACACCCCCATCCAGCTCGGACCTCGACGTCCTCCAGAAGTCGGCGCTGCTCATGCCACACCTCGACATCCCTAGGAGGACGGCGCCACTCAGGACGCACCTCTTCATCCCTACCCAGGTCGCCAACTCAGGTCGGACCTTGGCGTTCTCCAGAAGAGTGGTGCCGCTCCAGAGCGGACCTCGGTGTAACCCACACAGGGGTCGCTATCCAGGTCGGACTTCGACTTCCTTTTGCAGAATACCTTTGTCGAACGACAGGCGACTCCACCTCGGTCCCCAACAAGCGACGCACGCCCAGAACGCCAAACCATCTACCTCAGTTCGAATCCAGGCGAACCGTTCAAATCCTGACACCAAAAGAAAAAGACAACACCTTCGACAACAACCTCAGCCGAGCAACACCTCACCTCGACAAAGCGCGTTATTCGCTTCACCCCGGCATGGTTGTTACTCGACTATTCGGGGGGCTATGTTGGGATATGGCCCAACCACTGTGCCCACCGCCAGCCCAAACGAGTTGGGCGACATCGTGACTGTGCCCACGGTTAAGCCAAAAGGCCCAGCCACCTCTGAACCCTAATTTCGCTCCAGCCTCCTCATTGGTCACAGGCACCGCCCTACATGGAAGGCAAGGGGCCCCTACTCGCCAAGGGAAGAGTCCCTATACGCCAGGGGAAGAGTCCCTACATGAAAGGGGGATAGAACACGTCTTTAGGGGTCTCGGATATGTATAAATAGAAGGAAAATTGACAGTAGAAGGGTTGGCAACTTATTGAATACTAAGAGCTTGTAACTACACTCACTGTACTCAAATCATAGTGAAAGTATTGAGGAATCACTCCTCCGTGGACGTAGATCTCATTAACGATCGAACCACGTAAAAGTCTTGGTGTTCTTTATTGCTTTACATAAATCTCGCATACTCACGTAACTAGATTTATCAGTTAGAATTAAGAGGCGTGGATTATATCATTTGGAAGCTAAGCTCATGGAAACAGTGATTGAATTTGAAACCAAGGTAGGAAAAATTCCAGTTTTACTATGACGTGGAAAAATGGCCAGTATAATTTTGGTATTGCCTATTTGCTTATAATTCATCCTCTCGAGATCAAACATGTGAGTGTTCACTGAATTTGAACGTCGATCTCTCTTGACTAAGTTGACTAAAAATTAGTTCTCAATTGAGTTTATTCTCATCCCTCGCCCTTCAATCCCAATAATTTCTAACTAGCGAGAATACGTAAATCATAACTTTTGCAGTAATCAACGACTGCCATATGCTAACTTAGCTAACTTTTTAAAATCAATTTTGTCTTCTTAGTTCTCTGAAATAAGAAAGCATATAATATCTTCATATTATTCTCAATAAGTTCTTTTCATGCTCAAAACACATAATCAAGCAATTTTAATAATAATAATAATAATAATAATAATCATGATGATGATGATGATGATGATGCAATTTGATTACTTAAAATAATTAAGCGAACACAATTTAGAGTTCAATTTGATTAATTAGCTTAACTGCTCGATTTAATTAACTAAATTAAGCTTAAGTCTTTGGGCCAATTAACATAATATAAACAAACCCAATTTTTAATTAAAAACATCAAGTCCAAAGGAACCAAAAACTTTGGCCCATTTCTCTCTCCCTCCCTAAAATAGAGATCGGGTCTCTCTCTCTTCATTGTCAATCTCTGTCTCGTCTCTCTTACGCCAATACACACAAATCAAGAACCACCGCTATGACAAATCGCCGCTCTCTCCAGCGACCGCCGCCGTTAATCACTAGCGAGCCACCGCCATCTACTCTCGTCACCGGTGCCTCAACGTTTGTATTAAAAGCATAACTACGAAACTTGTGGGTGATGTGTTAAGTTTTGCTTAGCTTTGCCTTGCTTGATCTTGTGAGTGGTTCAGCAAACCAATCTGTTAGAACAAAGGCTTGTGTTGTGGGCAAAACTAAAGCAAAAGAAGTTACTGACTATGGAGGGAAATTACCTTAGGGCTGCTTGTAAGAAGGGATCAAATGTAAGAGAAGAGAGAGAGTTGCAAATTGTGTCCTACTCTTGCATAGTTTACAAAAGGTATGGTGTGTGTCCTAACGGACTTAGCTCAATTGGAAAAAGATCAATGATCGAATACGAAAAACTGCAGTGTGGGAGTTTCACATTCTTTAGAGTGACTCTTTGTGAGCACTAGTAGGGCTGTGCATCGGTCGGTCGGTTCGACCGACCGACCGAAATTTGTCGAACCGATAACCGAACCGCATTTGTATTTTAGAACCGAATCGACCGAATAGAATTTTTGGACCGACCAAAAACCGAACCGAAAAACCGATCGATTTCGATCGGACCAAAAAACCGACCGACTATATATTTTTTATATATATATTTTTCAAATAACCTGTTTTATCTTAATTTCAAAACAAAGCAACAAATTCATAATATCACAGATAACATAAAAACATCAAAAGTACTTAAAGAAACATCCAACACATACATATTCAATGACAAATAAACAAAGAATCTAAATATTTCAAAACAAATAACATAAATATGTAGTCATGATCATGCTACACTTTTGTCTTCCAATCATTTGGCTTTCAAGTCTCCATGGTAGCATCATTCAAATCACCACCAATGCCAAGACTTATCAAAGCTACATAATAAAAATGAATAAATGATCAAATAATTACAAATTAAACAAAGAGATAAAAAGAGGAAAAGAAATAATTCATAAGTTAAAAAGACCTTCTTCATGCTTTTGAATGCCCTCCAAATCTTCTTCAATTGTAATGGATTGCTTTGACTTCCTTAACCAATCTTGAGTGCAAACAAGGCTCTAAACAATTTTAGGAGTCAACGAACTCCTAAAAGGATCAAGGACTCTTCCTCCAATGCTAAAAGCCGATTCGGATGCTACAGTAGAAATAGGTATTGATAGTATATCTTGAGCAAGATGGGCAAGAACAGGCAACCTAGGTTGGTTAATCTTCCACCAAGCTAGTATATCGAAATTCTTAACATTATCAATCCCTCTTTCTTTCCCGGGTAGGTAAACATCAAAATCATTAGGCAACTCATCTCTTTCATGAAGTTTTTGTTTTTTGTACTTGTCAACCAAAAGATAAGTAGTTGACAAAGATTCTAAATCATGGGAAGCTTCACCTTCTTCTTGTGTTGTTGCATAACTTGGAGATTGATACAAGCATTTGTACTCCTCATACAATTGATAAAATTCTTCTTTCACACTTTTTGCAACTGCTTCACCAATATCTTTTCCATACACTTCAATAAGTATGAATTCAAGGACTACAAACTTGTATCTAGGATCAACAACAACGCTAAAAAAAATGATCTTGTTCATTTTTTTGGGGTCACCCCAGTACTTATCAAATTTTTCCTTCATCTTCACCCCCATTTCCCTCACATCAACTGCCGAATTTTTCACCCATTCTTTCAACAAGCAATACATATTGGTAATCTCATGCAAGAATACATTTGAAGTGACATACAATGATCCAGAAATCCTAATAGTCAAATCATAGAAAGTTTTCAGCACTAAACTCAACTTTCTTGCATTCTCCCAATCGAAAAGTCGGTATGTCATTAGAAGATCGACCTTATGAAAAGGATCTCTCAACTCAAAGAGTTCAAAAGCTTTTTCAAACTTGCAAGCAACATTCAACATTAAGTAAGTTGAATTCCATCTAGTAGGCACATCCAAACATAAGAGACTCTTGCAATCAATATTTTCTTCTTTACAACATTCTTTAAATCTTGCAAGTCTAGCAGGTGATTGCCTAACAAATCTAACAACATCCCTAATCATTTTAACTGAGTAATCTAATTCTTTCAACCCATCTTACACAACCAAATTAACAATATGAGCTACATATCTCATATGAAGAAATTTCCCTCTCACCAAGAAACAATTACGAACAGTCAATTTATTTTTCAAAGCAACAAGACATGTATCATTCGAAGAAGCATTATCAACTGTGACTGAAAATACTCTCTTAATTCCCCACTCGCGCAAACAACTATCAATTTTCCTACCAACATTCTCACCCTTATGACTCTCAATAGTGCAAAAGTTGATAATTTTCTTATTCAATTTCCACTCCTCATCAATCCAATGGGCAGTAATGCACATATAATTAATCCTTTGAAAAGATGTCCAAGTGTCTGTAGTAATACGGACACTTTGACTAGAATTTTTAAAAAAAATCCTCAACTTCACCTTTTCATCCTCAAACAACTTATAAATATCACGTGATATAGTCCATCGTGAAGGAATTTTGAACTTAGGTTGTAATGCAACAACAAATTCTCTAAATCCTTCACCTTCTACAATTCTAAAGGTAGTTCATCCTTGATTATCATTTCAACCAATTTCACCCTACAAAATTCTTGATCAAATCTCCAACTATTTAAACTACCAATTACGATGGACTCATCACCCCTTCCCAAGTATCGGTTGCAAAGATAATTGTGATTGTCTTAAATCCGAACTACAAGGATGTTTCTTGCATTTAGATAAATGTGTATTGAGTGCGATCGTACCATTTGTTTTTGGGGTCACAGAAGTAAGTGTTAGCACAGTAATTGCATTTTGCTTTAGCCCTTCCATCTTCATCTTCAAACTTTGTGAAATGATCTCACACACCAGATTTAACCTTTTTACCTTTAGCTTTTGAAGTTGCTTGAGTCGAAGTGGTCTTACTAGCCTGAGTAGGTTGTTGAATTTAGCAGAAAGTTGCTGAATTTAGCAGAAAGTTGTTCCGATCTCAAGGATTGCAAAACTGTCCTCAAGTGTTCCTTATGTTCTTCTTCATTCTTTGAATAGATGAGAATATCATCTATGAAGACTAAGACAAATTTTTCTAAGTATGGATGGAACACTTTATTCATGAGATCTATTCATGAGATCCATGAGTACGGCTGGTGCATTTGTTAATCCGAATGGCTCAACTATAATTTCATAGTGGTCATACCTTGTTCGGAATGCAGTTTTGGATACATCTTCCGGCCGTACCTTGAGTTGGTGATAACCTGACTTGAGGTCAATCTTTGAGAATACACTTGCTCCTCATAATTGATCAAACAGTCATCAATCCTTGGCAAAGGATATTTGTTCTTGAGCGTCATCTTATTCAGTTCCCGATAATCTATGCACATCCTCAAGGAACCATCCTTCTTTTTGACAAATAAGATAGGCGCTCCCCAAGGCGATACGCTAGGTTTGATAAAACCTAGGTCCAACAGTTCTTGGATTTGGATTTTCAATTCTTCCAGTTCCTTCGGAGCCATTCGGTAAAGTGCTTTCGACACTGGAGCTGTTCTGGGTTCTAGGTTGATGGTGAATTCCAATTGTCTATCAGGGGTAATCCTGGTAAATTTTCGGGAAAAACATTTGGAAATTCTCTAACAATCCCTACATCTTCAACCTTTATCTCTGCTTTATCTTCTCCATTCTGGTAAACAAGAAATGCGCGACATCCTTTCTTGTTTATCATTCTTCTTGCTTTTAACGCTGATATAATCAAAATTTTCTTCCCCGTGTTGATTTTATGAAAATACGTAGCTTCTTCCAGGAAAATGAAACGAAATTTTCCTCTCCTTGCACAGAATCGTGGAATGGTTTTCAACTACCCAATCCATCCCTAGGATTATATCTACATCGCCGATAGATATTATGTTTAAGTTATTCGCCAGAACTTTAAGTGATCCTAGGTTCAACTCTAGGTTCGAGCAAACATGCGTAACAGTCACAATTCCTCCTATGGGTGAAGAGATTCTCATTTCCTGATTCGCTTGTTCAGATCTAAGTTCCAACATATCGACACATGCTCTTATTATGAAAGAATGCGAAGTACCCATATCGAACAAAAGTATAACAGGTATGTTGAAAAGGGTTCCCATACCTGCCAGGTTGCCCTGGTTTTGTTCGTTTTGTTGCCCATGTAGAGCATACGCTCTAGCTTGAGCTGGCTGTGGTCGGCGGGGTGCTTGACGCTGTTGGTACTGCTGCTGCTGCCGTGGTTGCTGCTGACGTTGCTGCTGCTGCTGTTGCGGTTGATACTGGGGCTGACATTGTATAGCCCTCAATGGTTGGGTGTGGCCTGGTTGGTTTTGCCTTCCCATGTTTTCCGGGCGGAATCCGGGGCATTCATTAGCATAGTGGCCTTTCACGCCACATTTATAGCAACCCTCATTACCCGCTAGACATACCCCCATGTGCCTTCTATTACACTTTGGGCAGGGAGGAATCCTCATTTGCTCTGGTGGTCCTCCCGTCGGTGTGGAAAATACGGGCTTTATCCATACTTGCCCTTGTGGAACCATGTTTCCTTGCCATGGCTTTTTGTTGCTTGCGTTGTTGAAATTTCCTCGGTTGAAATTGTTATTGTGGTTTCCTTCTCATTTTCTTTTACCTTTGTCCCCAACATTTTGCACATGAGTCGGTACAAGCTTGTCTTCTTGCTGCTGCCTCGATATCTAGCGCTCGACTAAGAGCTTCCGTATATGTCAAGTCTCCATGACTGGCAAGAGACATCCTTATCTCGTGCCTTAGTCCCGATCTAAATTTTTCTGACATTTTCATGTCAATGCTTACTTGATCCGGGGCATACCTTGACATATCACAAAAGAGACGGTCGTACTCAGTCACTGACATTTTCTCCTGCTTCAGATTGAAAAATTCGTTCTCCTTCTTCTTGCTATAGTTCTGGGGAATGTATTTTTCATACATTTCTGTCTTAAAGTCTTCCCAAGTGAAAAAATCCATTTTTTCTGGGGTTAATGTCTTTCTCCTCGCCTCCCACCAGAAGTCGGCAGGTCCGTTGAGTTGAAAGGCAACACAAGATAGTCGTTCTTGTGTGTTGCAGCGAAGAAAATCGAAAATTCTCTCGATTGCCCTTACCCATTGTTCGGCTTCGTCAGGGCTTCCCTTTCCATTGAATGTAGGCGGATTCTGCCTAAGGAAGAGTTCTTCAATCCTACGATCAGGTAGAGGTGGGGGTGGCACGAGTATCTCCTCACTTTCCGCTCGTGGGATTCTTCCCCTTCTCCTACCTCTTCCTCTCATTCCCTGCTGTGGTTCACGTCTCGGTGGCATTCTGATATTGCAAGGATGTAATTAGCATTGGTATAACGTTTATCGCAATTTTATACTCACATAGCATCTTTATGCAATCTTATCATAACACAGCTTTAATAAACCATTTATGTAACAACCCGAATTTTTGGGCTTAAAAATTTCGAAAATAAAGAAAGGAACAGTACGATAGAAACGAGAATGAAAGTGAACGTCGGTAATTGTCGATTTTGAGTAAATCGAATTTTCTCTCAAAAATTCGAACAAAATTATTTTTAATAGAAAATAAATATGTTTTTAAGTATATATGGGATATTATTTACACTAAGGAAGAAAACGAAATATTTTTCCTTATTTATTTGAAATTCTCGAAAATTTAGAGAATGTGTGATTAATTTGTGATGTAATATGTGATCACTTGATTTTATGTGATGAATTGTCATGTTTATCTTGTAGTATATGATAAGATAATTATCTTGTATAGCTAAGCATAATTTACGAAATTTATGAGGTGTATAGGATGAGGTTTGAAAATGACATTTTTGTGATAAGTATGCTATGATATTTTCATAAAATGATAAGATAAGGTTATGACTAAGCATAGATGATGTTTATCTCATAAAAATGTGTGATAATATGATAAGTATCATATGAGATAATATCTTGGTTCGAGAAGCTCATTAATTTCTAAATTTAGGTATGATTTTATGTGATTTTCGAAAATCACAAAGCTTATGTGATAATTGTATTAAATAATTTATTTAATTATATACTTGATAAATATCATGAATTCTAGATCAATCTTATCTCCTAGAAATATTATAAATTTCGAAATTGATAAAATAGGGTAAGAATGGAATTTTATAAAATTTAAATTCTAGAAACCCTAGTTTTCGAAAAAAAATTGGGAAAATGCTTAGAAATGTTCCAAAAATTTATTTTATGATATAATATCATTATATTTATATAATTACTCATAAAAATAATATTGGTTATGAAAAGAATAATAGTTTGATGATTTATCCTTAATTTCGAATTATTTGCCGATTACTTTACTTTAGTACATAGAATTGATCTTAATTAATTTTCCTATGATTTATTTTATCATCTAAGATTATTATTATGTCACATAGCTATTAATTAGAAGAAAATAAAATTTGTACCATGTTTATTACAAAAGTGCCGAAAAATTAGAATATTGAGTGTGAAATGGATATAAATATCATACTTTAATTAATGAGGGGTCATAATTATAAAGATAAGATATATTAGGTGTAAAGTAGAGATTGTTATCAAATTGAACAAGTAACCTATGGTTTTTGTATGTAGTAGCCGAAAAATTGGAAATATAGGTGTGAAAATGAGAAAATATTATACTCTTAATAATGATGTGTTATGATTATAATGATAAGATATTATTAAAAGATAAGATAGAGTATGAGTTCAAATTGAATAAGTAACTATAAGTTTTTGTCATGTAGTAGTTGAAATATTTGAAAAATAAATGTGAACAAATGTGAATAAATGTGAACTCAATTTAAAAAGTCATAGTGTAAAATTTTGACTTTTCAAAAGTAACATTATCTTATAATTATATTAAAGTATATTATATGGAAAAAAATAAAAACTTATCCTAAGGATCTAAGAGTGGCCGAAAATCATACACAAATTACATAAAGTAATAAATTATTTATTTTATGATAAGTATAAGATACATTAATTCAATAATAAAATAACATAATAAACTATAGAATAAAATAAAATAATTATCTCATATAAAAGTGAGATAGCCGAAAACTTTATAAAGATAAGGTATGAGTTGTAAATTTTGATTTTACAACTAGATATGTTATAATTTCAAAAAGATAAGATATGATGAATAATTAAATTATAAGATAAGATCAAAAATGACTCATGGACAACTCATAAGGTTCGAAAATTAAGGAGATAAAGGAGTTGTAATTTTTGACTTTATATTAAGATATTTTATAAAGTAATGATTAAAAACACTTTATAAACTCTATAAATAGGAGACCACCCCCATACCATACCTCATAACCGAAAATAGCAAGAAAAATAGAGAGAAAAAAATATAAGAGTATAGCAGCGGAAAGTGTGTGAATACATATATGACGATATGCATTCAGGTATAACCCACAAATTCAAGTAAATCGGTCAAGGACACTGGACTCCTCAACACATTCCCCATCATCACCACCGAAGCTCAACCTGCACATTTAAAAACAAACATGCAGGGCTAAGTACAAGAAATTGCACTCAGTGGACTTATGCCGAAAACATTTGATAATATTTGGATTACGCTGCCAATATCGAGTAAGTCACAAGGGTTTTAGTTCAAAGGGCCTTGTGCTTACTAAAATCATTTCAGTTCGTAAAAGTAGCTTGGCCAAGCATTTTCTTGGTGTGTATGGTCCGTATCTCATAGTCACAATACATAATAATAATAAATAATAAACGTCGAGAGGGAGGCCTCCCATCTACGACGCCGTGACCGGCCGTAATCCCGTACAACAGACAAATCTCTGCAAGCATATGTTAACACAGCGTATAGTTCCAACCTTCACGCCAATCCTAGCTAGGCATTTATCATCCGGCACAGGACCCGACATTAAAAAGGTTGGGTGCTACCACAACAATTGATATAATAGTTCCAACTATCTCCACACCCTACCCGGCATAACAGATAGGATCCATACACAAAACGAAATATTTTGGCGGTAATGCAAGAAACATTTGTTAAACAACAGTAGGATAAATCTTGTAAATAAACTCATTTGAAATAACAAGAATGTCACGTTTTAGTGGGGTAAGAAAAGGCCCACATTTTAAAGATAAGAAGCCCACCGACTATGGTTCGTTGTAAAAGTCCTAAGTTCGTTAGGTGTGTCAAAATCCCGTCACGCGTTTGCGTCCCACACTTTACGAAAAAGGCTTTAGTACGTCGCTCAAGTCTCTCGAGACTTTCAAAAGCTAAGATAAACTTGATATTTCTTATCGATGTAGATGAATTCCTTAGTGAATTCAATACGCCTCTAACACGTATACAATTAAATTGTTCTCGCTCGAGATACGCTCAACGATAAGCACGCGTTTTCGATATATGGATTTCATTTGTGAAATCTTTTCTTACTAATGAGTTATCATCCTCAATTAGTATATCTTACGCGTACTGACGTACTTATAATCGTAAAATCGTACGTTTGACTTGAAAAGTCAACTAAGTCAACACTGGTCAACAAAGTCAACGGTTTTGACTTTTAAATAGTAATTTCTTACTATTTTGTTTTATAAATCGAATTTGATCGATTTGAAAACGTAAAGTCCTATTTCTCGATTTATCACGTAAATCAAGGACTTATAAATAATTTCGCATTTAATAAACCTTTTTATAAGTAAAATGCGTATTTTGGTCTTTAAAACGTTATAAAGTGAACGTTCGTCTCAAACATAGCAATCTATGTTTATAAAATTTTGTAAAATTTAAATCTGTCCAGAATATTAATTTAGCAAATATTTTATTAATAAACTGATTTAAAAAGGATTTAAAAATCCTTATTAATTATCGAAAACTCGATAATTAATTTAAAAATGTCAAATGACTTTTGAAAAATTTTCTAAATTAATATAGTGCATTATTATACACTATGGTCTAGAATATGAACTTATAAAATTCATATGATATTATTTGCTATTTATTTATATATATACATATATACACTTACGGTAATTTCAATAATTAGGGAATAATTATCCAAAAATTCCCAAAATTGATATATACCTAGTATAATATCTCAACATCAATATACATCACCAATATAACCTATAGTTCACCATAACCATCCATTTAATAATATATAACAATTATTCACGGCAATAACTTGATAATTACCGAAAAATTAGCAAACAATTTCTAAAAATTCTAAATAAATTCCAACATCATTAAACATTATATTATAACATTGTAACATCATAACATCAACCAAAAACATTTGAATCATCACCATATGGAGCTCAATAGCTCTCGGCTTCTTTGATTCAATATGTTATTTGATTTTCAAAAATTCCAACAATTATATACTATGTTTATACACTATAGTATACTAATATAACATCATAATATTTATCAAAACTAATTAAATCATCACCTTCAAGAGCACAAAGCTCACGGCTTATTTGATTTAAAATAGTATTTGATTTCCAAAAATTCTAATAAATTCACACAATGCATAAACAATATACTAAAGCATTAATATGTTATTACAAGCTTGAAATAAAAATTATACATTAATGTATACACATACATAGCTCACGGTACTAACAATATTTTAAGCTATGGTTTTCCAAAATTTTTAAATAACATGCCATGGGTTCTAAACGCATTATATAACAATAATCCATTCCTAAAACATATCAAGAGCATTCGGTCCTTATAAGAATATTTTTATCATTTTCAAAAATTATTTCCAACACATACCATGGTTTCGAAAATCATGCATAGGCTAGGTATACTCATTCATTTCATAAATCATATCCTATGTTCATCTAATCATATATTCTCATATTTTTGTAAGTAAAAACCTCAAGAACATGTATATAAACAAAGGTTCATGCTCAAGAACATTTAACACATACATAGATACATATATAAATAGAACTCGAACACAACTCATACATACATTCAAGTTCGAAAATTTCAGAATAAAGGAGATGAAAAATCGAAGCTATTGGTCTCATTTACCTTGTATATGGTATGGAATCACAAGAACAAGGCTAGGCACTAAGATTTTCGAATGGAGAATGAGAAGTGAAGAAGAGAATTTTCGAAAATGGAGAGGGGGCTGCTCTCGATTTTTCAGAGGAGAAATGGGGAGAATAGAGAGTGTTTTGTGTGTTTGAAATGTTTGTGAGAAGAATAATGAGTAAGATGCAAGCCTCTCTCCCTATACCTCTCTCTCACTCTCGATTTTTAGCCAAGAATTGGGGCAAAATCTGCAGCACAATGATGAGTATTAGTGTGATGATTAGGCTAAGTGGAAAGCTAAGCCATGCATTGGGTAGAAAATAGGTGGAGTGCATGCTTGTTTAAATGATGATGGGCGACGGCTATGGGGGTTCCAAGGGCTGATTTAATTTTCTTGTTACACATAATACATGTATAAATCATAGTATAGGTCATAGATATATAATACATGCCATAAAAATAATTAAATCATCACTTAGGCACAAAATCGAAATTACCGAAAATAAATGAGAAAAATAGGATTAAAATATAAATTACACCTATTATTGATACTCATGTAATTTTCGATCATATATATCATAATATATGATTTAGATATTAAATAATAGCATAGGATAAAATTATTACACATTTCATGCATTAAAACCCTAATTTCGAAAATAGGGTTTCAATTTTATAAAAACTGAAACTATCGAGTTTTATGGTTCAAAACTGATTTTAATGCTTAATAATATCCATATATATCATATTATAAAGTTTAGATATCATATGATATTTTAATGGTATCATTTCATGCCAAAAACCATAGTTTAGAAAACTAGGGTTTTCGAATTCCATTAATTGGAATTATCGAGTTTTATAACTCAATTATTGATTTTAATAATCATTAATACTGTAATTATATAAAATAATAATAGGAAATTAATTATTATAATTTCCTGAGCATTAAACTCATTTTTCAAAACGTCTCTAGACGTTGACGTTCAAAACGTCTCAAAACGTTCAAAAACGACTCATCTCAAAATGGTCGCAGTAAGTTCATACTTACTAAATAATATATTCCAATTAATAAAGGAATTAAGATGGAAATTAATTCCAAGCTTCACTGCTCAGAAAATTTCATGAAATGCTGACGTTCGATACGCGTTTGACGTTAAAAATTATTGACGAATCATTTCGTAATATTTCAATCTTTTAATTCACAATCCTTAGTGAATTATGAAAGGAATTCGTTAAAAAGATATCGTATCGAAATCACAAGATTCGATGTCGTAAAAAGATAATATACGGCAAAAACCCTAATTACGGGTTTAGAATACCGTAATCGTATGTTCGTTTCCTTGGAATATTACATAAAACAATTAAATTCATTGCTTTGGGGATACAATAGCCGTCGGCTATTTCACTCACACACAAGGAATTATTTATGACTCATACTTGCATACCTCATCCATACTTACTATCCCTTACACATTTTGAACCAAACAAAGAAATATCTTTTGCTTTGGGGATCTTAGAGCCGTCGGCTCTCTTGTTCTAAGAGAAGAAATTTTATTCATGAATTAAGAAGATGTATTTAGTCAACAATACACTTCCCAAAATATATATACATCATCAAAGTGTAGCTATGTACAAAGCTTTCTTGAACAAAACAAAGAAATATCTCATTTGTTTGGGAGTGTATAGCCGTCGGTCATCATCTATTGTTCAAGGTGGAGTGATTTAATTTCATTAGTCTTAACACATGTAGTAACTATACACTCTATCCCAAATATTATACATCATCAAAGTATCATTAAGTCAAAGAAATCGGCTACTTCACTTGCCAACATACCTCAATTGATTTTTACTTGATAAAAGTGTAATTAGATCACACTTGTATCAATTAATTCATAATATAGCATTACTACTTCAAAAAATGGCGTGAACTTATCCCTTGAACACAAAACTCACGGCCTTTCCATTCTACATGTGATATATAATTTATTTTCATGCTAATTATACATATATATCATAATGTATGTTTTAGATGATAAATTATATCATAGGAAAATTTATTGGTATTATTTCATGTAAGAAAACCCTAATTTTCGAATTAGGGTTTTCGAAAATTAGTGCATTGTCCAATAATTAATCCTTAATGTTCTAGCATTGTTTTAATACTTAATAATACTCTAATTACATAAAATAATCATAGAAATTTAAATACTATAATTTCTTGATCGTTAGACTTGATTCTCAAGTCATCTCTAAATGTTAACGTTTGAAACGTCTCAAAACGTTAATTATCGACTCATCTCAAAATGGTCGTAATAAAGCTGTATTCACTTTATTAAATTATTCCAATAATAATGGAATTAAATTCTAAGCTTAAACACTTAGAAAAGATTACCAAATTTCAATTATCGATACACAATCGACGTTGAAATAATACTGTTGAAATATGTTATATAATCGTATTCCTCGATTCACATTTATTTGTGAATATAAAACATAGGAATTTATTATTCCAACAATAATCAAAATCATTATTCGATATTTTAATAATCAAATTATCATAATAATACTCTAATTTACGAAATTAATATCGTAATTAGGCGTTTAAATATTCGGGGTATTACATTCCACCCCCCTTAAAGAAATTTCGTCCCGAAATTTACATACATCAGAAAGTATGGGGCATCTTAGCACCATAACATCTTAAATTTCCACGTGATTTTCTTTTGTCCATGGTTTCTCCATCGACTTTCATCAAAGACCCAATTTAATTCTTAATAATTGATTCATACGATCAAATAGTCGAGATTTCATCACAACTCATATTTGAGTTAAAGATCACATCATTTTGATGGATCACGTGGTTTGGGTCATATTCGCATTTCTTTAGCTGTAACACGTGGAAAAACATTATGTACATTCCCCAAATTTTTGGTGGAAGTACCAAATTATAGGCTACTGGGCCTTTTATTTCTAGGATCCTCGTAAGGTCCTATAAAACATAGTCTCAACGTTCCTTGCACTTTAAACTTTATAATTTCCCTCTATGGAGAAATCTCAAGGAACTTCATTTTCGCATTCAAATGCGGTTCAGATCTACGCGTACTAGCGTAAAACCTTTGTCTGTACTGAGCTTCTCTCAGTTTTTGCCTTATTTGGCAAATATCTTAATCATTTCATTTACGTTGTCAAGACCTTATACTTTCTCTCACCTATTTTATTACAATAAAGTGGTGGTCGATAATTCTTTCCATATAATGCCACGTGTGGCTATGTCAATCATTGCTTGACAGTCATGGTCGTACGTAAACTTAATAAGTGGTAAAACATGTTCCCACTTGCACCTCGATTTAACATGAATGTTCTCATCGTATCTTTAAATATTCATATTGTCCTTTTTATCGCCCATCTGAACGTGAGAGGACATCTACGATAAGGTTCAATATCGTGCATAACTCCCTTTTTGGTGAGCTAGCTCGAAAACTAGGGGTAAACTTGGAATCTCTATCTAAAGTGATAGGTATTGGGATCCCTTGCAAAGATACGATTTCCTTTATGTACGACTGAGATAAAATTTTCAGATCTCTGAGTCATCTGGATAGGCAGAGATAAGCATATTTGGTGAGTCAATCCACTACTACCCATATAGTAGTGTTATTTCTTTATGACTTTGACAAAAACTGACATAAAAATCTATTGCTATGTCATTTCATTTTCATTTGTATCTCATTAGAGATTATAACCTCTTATAAGGTCATTGATACAATGCCTTCACCTCTTATAACCGAGACAATGCTCGTCAATGAGGTTATAGCTCATTTCATTCTTTACTATCTAATTTTTCTCTCGTAAATCATAATATACTTAAATGCTGCTTGGGTGGGCGGTATGAGGAATATCATGAGCTTCATTCATGATTTCATTTCTAAGCTTATCATTGCTTGAAATATATATATAACCTTTCCTTAGACAATATGACATTGTCAAGCGCCTCTTTAAAACCCTTCAGCCCTTATAGGTGATAGTTTATATCACAATTGGAATCTTTTTCTGATTCGAGCCATCTTTTCTATCTCATTTTTAAGTCTCTTGCTCGAAGAAATAATTCAAACTTTTATGGTTTGTGAAGAATCACAACTCATTCCATATTGGAAATGTCTTCAAAAATTTTGGTACGTACTACTGCTGCTATTTCAAGTCGTGAGTTGGGTAATTCTATTCGTGAGGTCTAAGTCATCGCTGTGCGTTGACTATCATCTTTCTCACTTTAATAAGTGGCCTTACATTCATTTTTCCATGTAAATTTGATTCCTTCGGAAGACGTCATGTGTCTAAGGAATATTCTTTCTTTAAGCCGAAATTCATATATTAAACTTGGCAAAATTTTGCTCGACTCTAAAAGTCCGCAATACAGTCCTTCGATGTTCTTTAGGTTCTTTCTCGTCCTTCATATGGATAAGAACATCGTTCATAAAGATTTAGACAAAATTGTCTAAGTACATATGAAACACTCGATTTTTGAGGTTCATGAATAGGGCTGGTGTACTAGCTTGTCCGAATGGCATGACTATAATCTTATAGTAACCATATCTTATTCGGAACAATTTTGCTTTCGTACATTAGATACCATTTATACATAAGCCACCATTTACTTATGAGTCTCATATTATCATAGGACTCTATGTCTCTGAGTGGCCTTCGTCGGAATCGTACCTTTTGCTTAGAAACTTGCCTATTTCCAGGTACGTTTTTACCTCATTTGTCCGACAATCTTTCTCTTTCAAAGAGCCAGGGGTCACACTGCTCCCTGTTACTTCTTTGATTCCAGAAGTGTGTGTTACTTTTATCAGAAAGTGAGGTCGATTTGATAACGGTAATTCCTCTAATTTTCGAGGGCGATAAGATCCTGTCCTTTTTGCCATTCTCGTATCTTTCTGGTATAATAGACGGCACAGGACGTGGGACGGCATTTGGAACATCAGGGTACAACCATTCCTTTATGCCCTGCTGTGTAGCTTGCCGGGGACCAGGACAAGTACCGTGAGGTGCCGCTCCTCACGCATTATATGTATACTTGAGCTCATTGACAATTCACGATAAGTCCCCAAGTCTTGGAATTTTCTACTTGGAGAAGATATTATCTTGATACTTCTTTTGCAAGATCCTCGCTTTCTATTGGCAAACGATGGATAAGTTATTGGATGTCATCCTCATCTATCTCTCCAAAGTTACGAGCATTCATCCATAGGTGTAGAAATTCCTCCAAAACTGCCCTAAGCCATGCCCGCTTTATAATAAAAGAGTCGATATACGTGTGAGCTTTATACTTGTAGGCCTTGGGGTTAACCTTTTACTCATCGACTCCTTTCTTACCATCTCAGAAGATAGTTCTAGGTGAGCCATCCTTAAATTAAAGCAATTGAGGATCCAAAACCCGCTGCATAGAATTTTAATGAAGAGGCTATGCCCGTGCTTCTAATCACGTGAGTGACATCCATTTTCAAACTTCTTTCTTGAATTATATCTACGCTCATAGATATTATGATCTAACTCATTTGTTAGAACCTTAGCGATCCTAGGTCCAATTCTAAACTCGAGCAACACTGCGATGGCCATAATTCTCGAATAGGCGAAGAGATTTTCATTTCTCGATCTGCTTACCCCGAATTGGGTTCTATCGTTTCTCGCTTACTTGTGCGATGTTAGAAAACGAAACACCTATATCGAATGTAAAAATTATAAGTATTATGAGAAATTTTTCATATCTATCGAGCCTTCCCGATTTACATTATTCCTGCTTTCGGTCAAGAAGTATAGGCTCGGTCTACGGTGTTCTCGTCTGCTCAAATAAACATCTATTTCATACATCATTGTCCTTTCTCTTGGGACATTATGTTCTCTTGCTATGGCCTTCGCTACTGCTCATCATATCCTTCTCGGTGTCGGTACTATTATGCTTTTATCAATAGTATTCTGTGGTTAGGTTTATATCGACCTATCCTTGATATTAATATCTCGATAACTTAATCTCATCGTAGGGGTCGTGATGTATCTGACACTATCATTCATCTCTGATCCAGTATGAATGATTCAATTCCCTTTTTCACTTTATCTATCTTAGAAATATGTATATCTCATATATCCTTACTTTAAACTCTTTTCCAGAGAAAATCCTTGTACTGGCATTTAGTGCCATTGTTTGTAATATCCATTTTTTGGATATACGTCATTTCTTCTAAATCTTTATCGATTTATTTTGAAATTTTGCATAGGATAAAACTTTGTCCGCTAGGGACGATTATACTTTTGCCTTGACGCCAAATATCTTTACCATTTTCTCGACATTTAATGATTGCTTCATTTCTATGTCGTATACTTAATATCCCACTTTATTGATCGTCACAAAAGTATGAGGGTAAGGTTTACAATTAGATTCACCTTAAGATTCTTCCATGTGAATCTTTTCATTTGTCTCTTGATGCATTTCCTTTTGCAAAAGTCTATAGAAGCTATCTCGCAGTTAATTTCTAAGACACACAAGACAAGCATTTTGTGTCAATACAATTTAGAGTACTAAGATCCATTTCAAATAATGAATCTGTTTCTTTCTCTGCTTCTTTACTTCAAGGGAATCACTTTACTTATCGAAGTCATAATATCGCTGAAACTTATCTCATATTGTGGCTATCTCATAATTGTATAGCTCATAATTTCTTCAGCTATTTGTGACTTTTGTCCCTTTTTCTTGAGCATGGTTTCAGAAAGTAATATTACTTTCATTATACTTCGGTTCTTACTCTCAGGACTAGAACCGTCATTATTGTCATATAGCTTGGTAAGGTAGTACATTTGTATACCATAACTTAAATTCCAAGCATCTCATTACCATGTCTTCATTGTGGAGAAATTTCTCCATACTTGATTTACATGCTAGGGCTATCCTAGCTGTTCACACATCTCAATGATTATGATTCCTCAATCTCGTTATCATTGGTTTAACCAAGTCTCAATTACTTGGAATTGATTATGCTCAAGCATAATTTCATTGATTGAGGTATAAAACGAGAGATTCATTATCTGAGATGCTATCGCTTCTTTACATATATGTCCTTTGAAAAGAATATCGTGCATCTCCATTCTTTATACATGTCCAACCTACTAAGGAGGTTTTAAGGACAATCAACTATCTTAAAGATAAGTTGTAATCTCTCTCGTTATGTCATAATAAGGGGAAATTATATCCCAAGGATATCATGCACTTCCCTTTGCTTCAACTCTTGCATTCTATGCTAAAGAGTATCTCATTCATAACATTTCATTATCATAACAGTCACATGAAGATATAACTTCACTGTTATCAAAATCTAGTAAGCCCATCAGGGGTTATTGCATCCATGTGCATCATAGGGAAAATATCTCGTCTCATCGAGATCTTATTTACATCATATCTTCTTGATGTCTATCACTCTGCTGATCTGAAACTTTTAGGTTATCCAAAATAAGTCAACCTGCATCATATCTGATGTTTATCACTTTACTAATTCAAAACTTAGGTGACAAGATAAGTCAACCTGCATCTTACCTATTGGTCTCCGGGATTGAAGAAAATTCGTCATATCGACTTTCAAAAGATATGGGTTCGTAAACCAAAATAACATTCAATTGAATCCATATATTCTTTGAACTGAATAATTTAGGATCTAGGGTCCAAAGACTAGAATGACGACTACTGAGATTTCTTTGGTCATATGGGCTGGCCAGACCCGTCACAAATATTTTCTCAGTCACACAAGGATTTGGTTTCAAAGGAACATTTTGTAAATTCTTGGGTTGAAAATTTTCTTCAGAAAAAGTGAGAAACTCATGTGATTTCTCAATTTGAACTAGTCATAGAGTTAAACTCAATGATGTAAATTGGGTAATGAATAGAATTTAAAACTTTATATACACATTATAGGTCATCATCAAAGGTTCCTCTATATGTCATAGCGCCTCTTGTAATAATCGGGAATACTACTTTCTAGTATCATTCTAAGATTTTAATCGCATCAAGATTTCCGCTCTATAAAACTATAAACTAAATTCAACTGACTCTCGTCAATTCTGGTGAAGGAATCAGGGATTTGGTTCTTCATAAAAGTATAGTACTCTATGATAGGAGTATGTGGCGAAAACCTTTAAGAATCGGAGCTCTAACGAAGGAAAACGGGCTAAAACAAAACATTGCGCAAACAGTTTTGTTGATGCCGAGCTCGGGATACCGAGGTCGTAAGTACACCGATGTCGGGTTGTTGCCGGTCATTTTCCAATGCCGAGGTCATTGCCGAGATTATTGACATAATGACGGTCATTAAAGCCGACTTCGCCGGTTGAAGGTATCGACAAGGTCGACGCCAAGTCAAGTCGAATGCAAGATGCGAAGTCGAGGTCGAGGTCAAGACAATGTCGGTTATAATTTTAATTGTCAAGGTCGAGGTGCATACCGATACCGAGGTCGTACATGATAATGCCGACATCAAAGCCAAAGGCGTACAGGTCGACGCCGAGATTGATTTCCGAGGTGGAGGTGATAGGTCGAGGTCGTGCATACCGATACCGAGGTCGTACATGATAATGCCGACATCAAAGCCAAAGGCGTACAGGTCGACGCCGAGGTTGATTTCTGAGGTGGAGGTGATCTGATCGAGGTCAAGATAAATTGGCGAGGTGAATGTCACACCTGCCGTTGCCGAGGTCAGAAGTCGAGCTCATACCCACCGGGCTCGCTTCTGCCGAGGTCGCACCTGCCGAGCTCGAAGCCGAGGTGGACAACCGAGGTCGCACTGCCAAGGTTGGACTAGACTTCCGAGGTCGGACTAAACCGCCGCGGCGAAGTCAAAATTATACATGCTGGTGCCGAAGCCAAAGTCGAGTTCAAGGTCGACTGAGCATGATCGCGAGTTCGGCCTTTAATTGACTCTAACGAATTCTTTAATCACATTTTTACTTCGTTTTCAACGAAGAGTCATAGATGATGTGGAGTTCCGTCATGCGTGAACTTCCAAATAAAAAGATCATTCTCGTGTCACTTATCGCATAGTGACATTCATCGTCTTGACATCCTTTCCAATTCTGAGCTTAAAATTTTCTTCTCGTCTATCAATTCGAGATTCTCAGGATGGAATAAATTCTAATAATCCATCTTCCTATGTTCTTCGCAATTGGGATCATGCGTCTTAAACAGTCTACGTTCCCTTGGGATAACATACCCATCATCGTGAACATCCTCGATTTGAAATAAAATTTTCAAATATTCATAACAATAAATTTCTATCAATTACATGAATTTAAACATTTTATCCCAAAAATTTTGTCCATACATTCTCGTATGACATTATCATACGTTGGTGGCGAGCCAACAACTTTCATTATCAATTCTCATAACTTCATTTGGGATGACAATAGTCATTAATCAAAACAATATTGAGAATTGAAGAATAAAATTTCAAATATGACGAACATAGTTCGTTTTAAACATACGTATTTCTTGCGAAAAATTTTCAATCAATCAATCAATCATGGTTATTTACAACCTTTCTCATTTCATTTGTCGATAATGTTCTATCGACACCAAATCATTGGTCGATAATGTTCTATCGACACCAATCATTTGTCGATAATGTTCTATCGACACCAAATCAAATTCATAAATCCCAAATTTTTCTTTTCAAAGATGAGAAAATAATTTACCTTTTCCCAGTTGAGCTTGATGTGATGGAGTGTCGAGCAGTGTCGGCTGACCTCTAGAAGTCAAGTGACTCAATCTAGACTTAACTCTGAAAAGAGGTTTTGGATTCAAAGAGCGAACTGCTCTGATACCACTTTGTAACGCCCCTAAATCCTAAGTACGATTTAGCAGGGCTAAAACTTGGAATAATAATTAAGGAAACTTTATCCAATATATATATACAAGACTCATATGTTCAGAAGTATTCAACTAATCAACATCCTAAGATAAATTAATTCAATTGCAGCGGAAAAACGTGTGAATACACATATGACGATGTGTATTCAAGGTTTCTAATATATCGTATTCAAAAGGGGTTCCCACTGCTCCGACATATCTCCATCCATCATCTGCTCAACTGCACATTTAAAACAACATGCGTATGAGTACAAGATTGCACTCAAGGCTCATGCCAAAATAATTTATCAAGTTTAAATTACTCGCCCCCATCACAAGAATACACGAGGTTTTAATTTGAAATAACTCGTGCTTACTAAATAATTTCTTTCATTTTACATAAAGATTAAATGCGCCGACATTTTCCTTGTATGTATGATCCATATCCACCACAATAATTCATTCCACAACAATTCCTTACTGGAGAGAGGCCTCCTCTCACAGACGCCATGACCGTCAAGCACCCTTCAAAGACACAAAAAAATAATCGGTGCACAAAATCCGTGCCATCTCAAGACAGATACTTAATTCTCCATCATCCTTGGGGTACTTCCAAGAATACGAATTCAAGCATGTCATAAAGTGGGAGTTACCCAACATTATGCATCAACAATCATGGATTGGATACATACATAAAACATAAATATTTTGGGCGTAATTAAATAAATCGCTTCATAAATATTTGCTTGCAATAAAGCATCATAAATAAATCATTTGATAAGTTCTATCAATTTGAGTATAGTAAAGCCCACCTTTACTTTTGAACTTGAATTTCGACACGCGTGTTCTCCTCTCGTTTGCGTGTGAACCTTCACGTCCCACCTTTACGTAAAATTTACGCTTACCACGCCGACACGCCGAGATTTTCAAAGTTCATTCAACTTTGATAAATAATATAATAATTCAAAGTTTTGATAAATCTTAATACGTCGTTTCTACGCGTATTTCAATAAAATAATTCTCGTATTTCGAGAGAGACGTAATATGATCTACAGTCTCATTTTAACCTTTTAGGTTAAATAATTAACGTATAATAACGTTATTCAATAAAATGATTTCAATTATGAAAATTTTTCTCACAATTGAGATATTCAAATAAAAGTAATACGTTTTTCACGTATTAGTGTATTTAACGAACGTATTTCGTACGTCAATTTCAAAAGTCAACCATTTTGACTTTTCTTTATAATATTTCAATAAAATACAATTTTAATGTATAAAATTAATATAAATCGATTTTCAATCGATTTCTTTTCAATTCTCGATTTTTCACGCAAATCGATAACTTGATTAATATTTTCTTTCAATATTAATCTTTTAATACATTAAGCATTATTTTATGCTTCTAACGTTATTTAATATAACGTTTCGTCGTAAACATAATATTCTATGTCTAATAATTCTCAAAATTCTTAATATGTCTAAATTAATTTCTAGACATATAGTGCATTATTTTTCTTGATATTAAGGATTTAAAATCCTTAATATATTTTCACAAGCTTTCGGTTTTAAGCTTTTTTTTTTTTTTTCTTCCAAATTTTTTCTAAATTCATCTAGTGTACTATCTTGTCATAGTATCACTAATATGTATTAATATTAACTATAGAAATTTTAAACATTACCTAATTATGTCCTTAGGTCTCGATTACTTACAAACCTTGTCCAATAAATTTTCTAAATTTCTAGTAAATTTATACAAGGTTCCAACATTAGTTTATAACATAATTATAACCTATAGTCCAACATATTTCATTTCTACATTAATGAATTAATGTTCAAGGTCACGGTTTTGTCCCAACTCAAACCAAACATTTTTATAAAATTCCAATTAAATTACACTATGCTTAAATACTATAGTATAGCACTATATCATCATAATATCATACTACAATCAACATAATCATGCTTAATTCAAGCTTCATAGCTCTCGGCCATATGGGTAACAATAGCTATATATTTACAAAAATTCTACTAATTTCCAAAATCACATAATTTATACTCTAGATCAACAATATGCTAAAACATTTCTAATAAAATTATACAATAACTTATCATCCTTCAACCATTTTCGTAATAATGAAAACATAGCATAGGATTTTATTAATTTCCCAATAAATCACTATAGGCTTCTACAACAACATATATCATTAATCCAACCCTAATTCATCCATGGAAATTTTCGACACCCATAAAATAATTTCATAGATGTTTAATTAATTTCTAAACATGCTACATGCTTTCATTTTATGTGAATACACATAATTAATAAACAAATATCATACTTAGCATAAATTATACTTAAGAACACATGCTTGAAAACTATGATCAAACCATTAGAAAATTAAAACTTAAGGTATAATCGAAGCTTGTTCGATATCTAACCTCGTTAACGGTATCGATTTGTTATAGGATAACTAGAGATCAATCTTTTGGAAGAGGAAGAAGATGAACACTTGGTTTTTCTTATGAGAAGCTCTCGTGGTTTCTTGAATGAGAGAGGTGTGTTTTGTTTGCTATATAAAAAAAATGCTTAAGTACACGTAATGTATCAAGACTAAAATTCCTACACTCTCACTCACTCTCTCACATAAAAAGTTTGGAAGCCTTTTTCAATATAACTATGTGAGTCATAGTGTATTACATCACTAAACTTAATACGTATAAAGGTTCCTTGGATAAAACAATTAAATTCATTGCTTTGGGGATACAATAGCCATTATTTCACTCACACACAAGGAATTATTTATGACTCATACTGCATACCTCATCCATACTTACTATCCTTACACATTTTGAACCAAAAAAGAAATATCTTTGCTTTGGGGATCTTAGAGTCACGGCTCTCTTGTTCTAAGAGAAGAAATTTTATTCATGAATTAAGAAGATGTATTTAGTCAACAATACACTTTCCAAAATATATATACATCATCAAAGTATAGCTATGTACAAAGCTTTCTTGAACAAAACAAAGAAATATCTCATTTGTTTGGGAGTGTATAGCCGTCGGTCATCATCTCTTGTTCAAGGTGGAGTGATTTAATTTCATTAGTCTTAACACATGTAGTAACTATACACTCTATCCCAAATATTATACATCATCAAAGTGTCATTAAGTCAAAGAAATCGGCTACTTCACTTGCCAACATACCTCAATTGATTTTTACTTGATAAATGTGTAATTAGATCACACTTGTATCAATTAATTCATAATATAGCATTACTACTTCAAAAAATGGCGTGAACTTATCCCTTGAACACAAAACTCACGGCCTTTTCATTCTACATGTGATATATAATTTATTTTCATGCTAATTATACATATATATCATAATATATGTTTTAGATGATAAATTATATCATAGGAAAATTTATTGGTATTATTTCATGTAAGAAAACCCTAATTTTCGAATTAGGGTTTTCAAAATTAAAGGCATTGTCCAATAATTAATCCTTAATGTTCTAGCATTGTTTTAATGCTTAATAATACTCTAATTACATAAAATAACCATAGGAATTTAAATACTATTATTGCTTGATCGTTAGACTTGATTCTCAAGTCATCTCTAAATGTTAACGTTTGAAACGTCTCAAAACGTTAATTATCGACTCATCTCAAAATGGTCGTAATAAAGCTGTATTCACTTTATTAAATTATTCCAATAATAATGGAATTAAATTCTAAGCTTAAACACTTAGAAAAGATTACCAAATTTCAATTATCGATACGCAATCGACGTTGAAATAATACTGTTGAAATACGTTATATAATCGTATTCCTCGATTCACATTTATTTGTGAATAAAACATAGGAATTTATTATTCCAACAATAATCGAAATCATTATTCGATATTTTAATAATCAAATTATCATAATAATACTCTAATTTATGAAATTAATATCGTAATTAGGCGTTTAAATATTCGGGGTATTACAGAAAATACCTGCGCAGGCGATGTTTTGTGAAAGTAATGAAAATGTATTTAGTAAGCACAAGGCCTTTTCAAATAAAACCCTTGTGTCTTACTATGAAGTAGGCAGTACAATATTTCGTAAAGTAAAATGTTTTCGGCATGTGTCCACTGTGTGCATCTTTGTACTCAGCCCCGCATATTTGTTTTTAAATGTGCAGGTTGAGCAGGTGATGGAACAGAGCGGAAGTTGAGCGGAAATCTTTTGTCAAAAAGTATGAAGTATTTTTGGTTCACCTTGAGAATGCATCTCCATATGCATGTCTCACACGCTTTATTCACGCCAAACTCTTGAGACTCATATCTTTTGTTACTATGATGCTTTGTAAAGCTTCTATTTTGTCAATCCTTGGAACCACCTTATATATATATATAAGCTATTTTGATCCATCATGATTCTCGCTTTTGTTTGGAACATCTATATTTCTTCATAGATGAAATGAGTTGAAACCCTTATTCTTTCATATTCACTTAAACCAACCCCAAGTCACGGTCCGTGAGGATAAGCCAAACCGGCCGTGACAGAGTGGTATCGAGCGGTCGTTTGCATTGAACCAAAATATTCTTTCTATCCAAAAGTCTAGCTTGAATCACTGACTTTTATGAAGCGATCATCACCGCCAACGCCCTGCTCATCACGCCAACCAAAGAAGGAAAGTAGTTTCGATGTTTTCAAAAGTAAAGGTATGAATTTAAAAGCTTTGAAAAAGTTATGTTACAATTTTGAGGAAGCATTAGTGAAAAATGTTTTTAAAGTGGACATGCCGTTGAAAGAGAAAGTGAATAGCTTTGAATTTTGATAATTCATTGATGATAAGACAAACAGTGGTTTGTCTAAAGAAGTTTAAGTTCATACCCGGTTGGTATGTGATCATTTTGTTATGATGAATTTGAAAGAGAGTAAAACTTATACCCGGGGGGTATATGAGTATTGATGAAAGGACATATATAGAGTTATATGTCAGTGAGTTTGAATGAAAAGTTTGTTTATGAAACAAAGTTGAATTGTGAAATTGTTTTGATTTTCAAAAAACGTAGATGAGCTCTAAGTTTCACGAAGAACTTAGATTGAACAAGATCATAAGAATTTCTCTTCTATATATGACGTAGTGTTTGATGAACCACGAGAACTTGAGAACTTAGAATGCTTTTAAGTTCGATTTGACGAACGTGAATTGGAATGCTGCATGGAGAAAAGGAAGCTTTGATAAACGAATGTCACTTGTGACATGGGCATAGTATCTTCATTTGAAATTCTACACGACAGAATTTTGAATCAACTATTGCTTACACGAATTAATCTAGAACAATATACTAATTTGAGGAATAGAATGTAAAGTAAAGAAAAAGATAAGTGTCTATGAGTTACGTTGTTAGATGTTTGTGTGTTAAGAGAATGATGCAGATTGAAGAGACAAGTATGGAAATTAAAGTTTAAAGTAGAAAGTGGTTGAAATGTTGTTTCAAGTTGTGAAGAGGAAAGGGATATGAGAAAGAGTTGAAAGAAATATGAGAAAGAATTGACAATGAAATGTCAAAAAGTGAAATGTTGAATTTATAGAATTCAATAAGAGTTATGAACGAGTTATATTATTACTAGTTGAAATTACAAGATGTTAGTAACAATGAGTAGGTTATCCCAAAAAGAACGTAGACTGTTTAAGATGTATGATCCCTCTTACGAAAGAACATAGAAATATGAATTATGAGAATTTTAGTCCATCATAACAGAAGCAAGGATGGAAATAAGAATAATATAAGTAGAAAAGACTAAAAGGGCAGAAATGGAATGATGATTTTGAGATGATGAAAATCACTATGCGATGGTAACATGAGTATAGTCTTTCCCTGTATATGTTCACACGCAATAAAATTCTGAGTTGACTATTAGAACTTAATAGAGACGTGATCGAATTGTTAGTTGGAACTCACAGAATAATATCCATAGTAAAAGGATTCCGGTACGGTAGAATAGAAAATGTTTAAGTCAAAAGCTATAGTTAGTAAAGTGGATTTAAGTTTTGAGATGTATCATATTTGAGAAACCTTACTATGATGACCCAGTACAAGGTATACGATGTTTCAAATTTTATTTATTACCCAAGTTCTGTCATTGAGTTTAACTCTATGACCTAGTTTCAATTGAGATATCACTTGATTTTCTCACTTTTTCTGCAAGAAGTTTACAACCGAAAGTTTATAAAATATCCTTTTGAAACCAAGCCTTCATGTGACTGAGAAATATTTTTGTGACGGGTCTGATCAGCCCATATGACAAAAGAGCTCTCAGTAGTCGTCATTCAGGTCTTCGGACCCTATTATCCAATTATTCGTTTCAAAGAACATATTGATTCAAATTTCAAAAGTTGTCATCTTGAATTATGAACCCTTACCCACTTATAAATTGTCATGATACATTTCCTCCAATCCTTGAAGCTAAGAAGTATAAAATAGGTTGACTTATCTTGGCACCAAAGTTTTTAGATCAGTAGAGTGATATGTTTCTTCAATTAGAGAGAGACACATCAAGTCATGAGGAAGAAAAGTTCTCGGTGAGATAAATAAGCATGAGGCAATTTCAAGATATAGAAGGAATGACATCATCCCATTTTATAAGTCGATATGGAAACTTTAAGGCTACTTTATTACGAGGTCATACGTGAATATTATGGGACTTAGCACGAAATGAGATAAAGGGATACGAATTTTCTTCACCCATGAAAGAAGTTACGACATTAACATTTAGTTTCTAAAACATAGATTTGAATATAAAACGTACCATCTTTTGGAAACGATAGATTTAACGTGAACGATTAGTTAGAAATCTTGAGTCGTAGGATGTTATGAAATTTGGAACACAAGAATGTTAGATCTAAGGGTTTGAAGGAAAGAAATGAGTCGATATAAGAATATACGACGATAAATGGATACGAAGCAACAACGTTGGAAAGATGATCACGTGATATGGAGAAGGAATCGAGAACGTTATAAGAACACGTAAATTTCGAGGACGAAATTTCTTTAAGGGGG
Organism: Salvia rosmarinus; assembly: GCA_036937905.1. Taxonomy (NCBI): domain Eukaryota; kingdom Viridiplantae; phylum Streptophyta; class Magnoliopsida; order Lamiales; family Lamiaceae; genus Salvia; species Salvia rosmarinus. Next base: position 51,093,767 of record CM072822.1, on the reverse strand, counting down.
GTATAATGTAACAACCCGAATTTTTGGGCTTAAAAATTTCAAAAATAAAGAAAGGAACAGTACGATAGAAACGAGAATGAAAGTGAACGTCGGTAATTGTCGATTTTGAGTAAATCGAATTTTCTCTCAAAAATTCGAACAAAATTATTTTTAATAGAAAATAAATATATTTTTAAGTATATATGGGATATTATTTACACTAAGTAAGAAAACGAAATATTTTTCCTTATTTATTTGAAATTCTCGAAAATTTAGAAAATGTTTGATTAATTTGTGATGTAATATGTGATCACTTGATTTTATGTGATGAGTTGTCATGTTTATCTTGTAGTATATGATAAGATAATTATCTTGTATAGCTAAGCATAATTTTCGAAATTTATGAGGTGTATAGGATGAGGTTTGAAAATGACATTTTTGTGATAAGTATGCTATGATATTTTCATAAAATGATAAGATAAGGTTATGACTAAGCATAGATGATGTTTATCTCATAAAATGTGTGATAATATGATAAGTATCATAGGAGATAATATCTTGGTTCTAGAAGCTCATTAATTTCGAAATTTAGGTATGATTTCATGTGATTTTCGAAAATCACAAAGCTTATGTGATAATTGTATTAAATAATTTATTTAATTATATACTTGATAAATATCATGAATTCTAGATCAATCTTATCTCCTAGAAATAGTATAAATTTCGAAATTGATAAAATATGGTAAGAATGGAATTTTATAAAATTTAAATTCTAGAAACCCTAGTTTTCGAAAAAAATTGGGAAAATGCTTAGAAATGTTCCAAAAATTTATTTTATGATATAATATCATTATATTTATATAATTACTCATAAAAATAATATTGGTTATGAAAAGAATAATAGTTTGATGATTTATCCTTAATTTCGAATTATTTGCCGATTACTTTACTTTAGTACATAGAATTGATCTTAATTAATTTTCCTATGATTTATTTTATCATATAAGATTATTATTATGTCACATAGCTATTAATTAGAAGAAAATAAAATTTGTACCATGTTTATTACAAAAGTGCGAAAAATTAGAATATTGAGTGTGAAATGGATATAAATATCATACTTTAATTAATGAGGGGTCATAATTATAAAGATAAGATATATTAGGTGTAAAGTAGAGATTGTTATTAAATTGAACAAGTAACCTATGGTTTTTGTATGTAGTAGCCGAAAAATTGGAAATATAGGTGTGAAAATGAGAAAATATTATACTCTTAATAATGATGTGTTATGATTATAATGATAAGATATTATTAAAAGATAAGATAGAGTATGAGTTCAAATTGAATAAGTAACTATAAGTTTTTGTCATGTAGTAGTTGAAATATTCGAAAAATAAATGTGAACAAATGTGAATAAATGTGAACTCAATTTAAAAAGTCATAGTGTAAAATTTTGACTTTTCAAAAGTAACCTTATCTTATAATTATATTAAAGTATATTATATGGAAAAAAATAAAAACTTATCCTAAGGATCTAAGAGTGGCCGAAAATCATACACAAATTACATAAAGTAATAAATTATTTATTTTATGATAAGTATAAGATACATTAATTAAATAATAAAATAACATAATAAACTATAGAATAAAATAAAATAATTATCTCATATAAAAGTGAGATAGCCGAAAACTTTATAAAGATAAGGTATGAGTTGTAAATTTTGATTTTACAACTAGATATGTTATAATTTCAAAAAGATAAGATATGATGAATAATTAAATTATAAGATAAGATCAAAAATGACTCATGGACAACTCATAGGGTTCGAAAATTAAGGAGATAAAGGAGTTGTAATTTTTGACTTTATATTAAGATATTTTATAAAGTAATGATTAAAAACACTTTATAAACTCTATAAATAGGAGACCACCCCCATACCATACCTCATAACCGAAAATAGCAAGAAAAATAGAGAGAAAAAAATATAAGAGAGTGTTCTCCAAAGTTGTCTTCAATCGTAGATAGAAAACGTCGCCGACGTCGACCAAAAACAAATAGAAGGTTAGAAACCTTACTACTCCTATTATTTTATGCAAGAATATTAGAAAATCATATGTGATATGTTTTGTTACATGCTTTCGAAAAATATGTGACGTACGTGAGAAATATGCTATATGTTTGCGTTATTAATTAAATACGTTTATATGATAATTTTAAGCATGTATCATGATTTTATTACAAAGTTTTGCATATTATGAAATTATAGACCATGGTCGAAATTATGTAGGATCCATATGTTGAAGTACATAAATTTTAATTGTTGTTTTAAACATGAAATAATGATAGTTATTCATGTATAAAATTTGTACGATTTTATGTGGAATTTCTTGGAAAAATATGAAATATTACGAGATAATAATTTCGAAAATTTCGAAAGAATGAAATAGTAATGTACAAGTTGTATATGATGAATATTATGTCATATTATTAATATATGATGATAATAACATATTATGAGAATTAATTAATATTTTCAAAAATATTATAAATTTTCGAAAATTATGAAGTAAAGGAGTTGTGATGTCATTATGATACGTGGTACTTGAATCATACGATATGATACGTGGAATAGTTGGGACGTAGGGAAAATATATCTGTAAATACGTAGAATTTAAGTATATATGTACGCTGAGAAGTAAAGTCAGTACGTAACGACGTGAGGTATGAAATTAAGATTCATACGTCACGCTGAATGGTTTGAACTGAGAAGGAATGAAAAGATAGGATATTATATCTTTTCGAGTCGCAATAAGTATAATAGTGGTTAAGGTATGAAAATAGGATCCTTGACGTTAAAAGGATTGATGTAGTAACTCCGTTGTTTTCGGATCGATGATTATCGAAAAATATAGCGATGTACTAAACCTCGTTTCTCACGTTGAAAAAGGGTCCTGCTCAGAGGAGAAAGAAGACGACATTTAATTACTAGTGACGTAGGAACTTTAAGTTCCCGAGGTGGGCTTTCTTGAACTAAAAAGCTATTTATGAAAATCGTTTACTATTATTACTTTACTGTTTTTCTGCAAATGATGAAGTACGATATTGTCTGCCAAAAATGTTTTATGTTTTGTATATGTCCATTCGGGTTGCCTGGGGCAACAGGAAAAGTATTACGAATTCGGATCCTAAGTTTGGAGGTGAAGGGAATCCTACCTTAGGGTTGTGTACACTTGACACGAACCGAGTTACGGTCGATTGTTTGACCTACGAACCGTTCGCGGTCGATCGTGCGTCCGGGTGAAGGGAGGCCTCCCTCCCGGCGCATTAATCCATAGCCGACTTGGAATATACGTTGTGATGAGAAAATGCCTGCGCAGGCGATGTTTTGTGAAAGTAATGAAAATGTATTTAGTAAGCACAAAGCCTTTTTAAATAAAACCCTTGTATCTTACTGTGAAGTAGGTAGTACAATATTTCGTAAAGTAAAATGTTTTCGGCATGTGTCCACTGAGTGCATCTTTGTACTCAGCCCTGCATATTTGTTTTTAAATGTGCAGGTTGAGCAGGTGATGGAACAGAGTGGGAGTTGAGCGGAAATCTTTTGTCAAAAAGTATGAAGTATTTTTGGTTCACCTTGAGAATGCATCTCCATATGCATGTCTCGCACGCTTTATTCCGCTGCCAAACTCTTGAGACTCTGTTATCTTTTGTTACTATGACAAGCTTTGTAAAAGCTTCTATTTTGTTGAATCCTTGGAACCACCTTATATATATATATAAGCTATTTTGATCCATCATGATTCTCTTTTTTGTTTGGAACATCTATATTTCTTCATAGATGAAATGAGTTGAAACCCTTATTCTTTCATATTCACTTAAACCGAACCCAAAGTCACGGTCCGGTAAGGATAAGCCAAACCGGGCTGTGACAATTTATCCTTGTACTCATTTGTCGCAAAAGCCCATCTAGGGTCATCATACATATATGGAGAAAATGTCTCAAAGAGAACTGTTCTGTACAAATCATCAGACTCAAAAGGAAGTTAAGTACATAAAACGATACTTTCTCTAACTTGAACCTTTCTTGACTATCTTACTTGATTACAAGCATTACTAAAGTACTATGCTTCTAAATTTACTTTAACATTACTAAACATACTACAGACATACTACTCGTATATTACTGCACGATTGTTATTCCATTATTGTTATTGTTCTTTGCTTCCTACCATTAGTCAATCTAATCATATCTGGTAAGCAGATAAGAATTATGAGCATATCTGTTAAGCAGATAGAACAACCATATCTGATAAGCAGATAATTGTTTACAGCAAGGGTCTTATGTTCAACACACATCATAATACTACTTATGTTACTAGGGAAGTCTTACTTTCGAACAACTTTCTAAATTCTTTTTCTTCTTTAAAGTCCTTGTTCTAAGCAAATTCAAAGTCTGACTTCAACTGTTTCTCATGAATTTTGGAGAAGTATTTCAGGATTTTATCCTGCATACGAAATAAAGTTCGTTGTGATAGGGGTACGTGGGCGAAAACCTTTCTCAAAACGGAGTTCAAACGAAAGAGAACGAGTCAATACAAAAACGCTGCGCAAAGCAGTTTTCGTGTAACAGCCCCTAAATCCTAAGTACGATTTACCAGGGATTATTACTCTAAACAGGAATGAATAAACAATGAGACCATTTAACATTAAACTGTAATACATAAATCAAGTATGTTTTTGGGCTTTACTACATAACTTATGTTCTTTGCAGCGAAAAACATGTGATATGTACATATGACGATGTACTATCAAGGTATAAACTTTTCAGCGACAACATTCCTATTGCTCAACACTGCTCCATCGCATCACCAGCTCAATCTGCACATTTAAAAACAAATATGCAGGGCTGAGTACAAGAATGCACTCAGTGGACTTATGCCAAAAACATTTTCATTAAATTACTCTGCCCCATTAGTAACACACGAGGTTTTAGTGGAAATACTCGTGCTTACTAAAATATTTTCTCATTTCCAAAAAGTTGTCTGGCCAGACATATTTTCTGTCTATATGATCCGTATCATTTCCTTATAACATTATCATAATTTCACATCGTTGGTAGCGAACCAACGACATTTAATATCATCATAACATCACAATATCATAATATGTTGGTGATGAGCCAACAACAATCAATCTCATTACAACACCATCATACGTTGGTAGCGAACCAACCACATTCATATCATCACATCATCCTCCTCATAATACATCATACCATCCTCCTCATAATACATCATATCATCCTCCTCATAAAATATCATCATCATCCTCATAAACAATTCATCTCATAAACATTCTCCTCATAAAATATCATAACATTCATTATAAGTTGGTAGCGAACCAACACTATTGATAGGATCATACATAAAATCATAAACACTTTGGGCAGGTAATCATTTCAACGTCATTTCTCAACAGAAAGCATTGTAAATAAAATATTTGATAAACATTTCATCCTCGAGGAGAAAGAAACGCCCACCTGGATTGGAGACTTTCTTAATTCGATTTCGTTCTACGCCAACGATCACGTCCGTGTCCCACCTTTACGTAAAAACTAATTTAGTACGTTGGTCACGTATTTCGAGATTTTCAAAGTTTAAATAAACTTTGATAACTTATACTATAATAATTCGAATTCCTTAACGAATTTAATACGTCGTTCAATCGTGTATCTTAACTAAACATTTCTCGTACTTCGATAGAAACGAGATATGTTCAACAATTTCATTTTAACCTTTTAGGTTAAACGTTTAACGTATTCTCACGTTTTTTTTCAACACAAAGATTTCAATTATGAAATCTTTTCTCACCAACGAGATTTCTTTAAATAATTAATACGTTTTACACGTATTAATCGAACGAATTTCATACGTTAATCTCAAAAGTCAACAATTTTGACTTTTCTTTATAAATACTTCAATAATTTATATTTTTAAAAATCTAATTTCAACATAAATCGATTTTCAATCGATTTCTTTTCATAAAGCCCTAATTCTCGATTTTTCACGCAAATCGATAAACTTCATTAATATTTTTCTTAAATATTAATTAACTTATCATTAAACATTATTTTATATTCTAACGTTATTTAATATAACGTTTAGCATATAAACATAGTATTCTATGTTTATAAAATTTCATAAATTCTTAATATGTCTAAAATAATTTCTAGACATAATATATTATTTTCTTGATATTAAGGAATTAAAATCCTTAATATACTTAATCAAAGCTACGGTTTCAAGCTTCAATTTTCAATCATCTTTCAAAAATTCTTCTAAATTCATATAGTGTACTATTTTATCATAGTATCACTAATATGTATTAACATTAACTATAGAAAAATTTGGACATCACCTATTTTGTTCCATAGGTCACGGTTTTTATGAAATTTTGTCCAAATAATTTTCTAAAATTCTAATTAATTTTTCTAATTAATTTTACACAAGGCCCCAAGATTATTATACATGACTAATTCATCATAATATTCAATAATCACAACTTATTTCTCAATGTACCAATGCTTATGGCTTTTGGCCATTCTCAATATATATACACATATTTTTCAAAAAATTTAGTAAATTCACATGGTATATAATCAAGGCTCTAGAACATTAAAATGCTATAATATCACCTAAATATAATTTGTACATCAATCTTAAAATTCTTATGCATTTTCGGTCATTTACAAAGATATAGCATATGATGTTTAAAATTTCTCAAATATTCACTATGAACTCCTTAGCTAATACATAACATAAATCCATTATCAACATAATCCTTAGAATTTTCGATCCTCAACAAAAAAATTCATAACATGCTTGACTTCAATTTAAATCATCAATATGCTTCTATTTCATCATGTTATACATTATTAGTAAACAACATCATATGCTAGCATAATTATTTTCATAAGAACACATGCTTATACATAAGATCAAACCATCGAAAATTTAAAATCTTAATGTATAATCGAAGCTCGTTCGATTTCTAACCTTTTTAACGGTGTCGATTTAGTGCACAAGGATTTAATACCAAGGTTTTGGTGATTGAAAATTGAAGAACTCACTATTTTTCTCTCATGAAAAGCTCACGGCAATTTACAAGGCTTGGGGAAAGAGAAATGGTTTTGGTTTGATGTAAAATATATCACTTATGAATTAGAATAAAGGAATAAAGTAAATACTACACTTAATTCCCTAGCTTACTATTCTCACGGTTCACTCACACTCAAATAAGGCATGAGATATTTTATTTGCTTTATGACTCATCTTACACACTTTAAAAATCATTTACTCAATTAATTAAATGAAGCACAATTCCTTGTGCATATCTTACGGCACACACACAACAATTGCACAAGGCAAGACAATTATTAATCACTTTATGACTCACCATGTATTACATCACATAATAATATCTCTTACACCATTTTGAACAAAACAAAATGATTCCTTTGAATTTTTGACACAATAGCCGTCGGCTATCACACACCACACACAAGGAAAACACATAATTTATTTGTATGATTCATCAATGACTATGTCATCTCTTACACAAATTAAAGCATCTTGAACAAAACAATTTGCTCTCTTGCTTTGTGATGAAGAAGCCGTCGGCTCCCACTCTACACACAAGACTTGGTGATGACTCACAAGTATTACATCACCTATACTTACTATGTTCTTACATTTTGAAAGAAACAATTTGACTCTCCACTTTGGAGACTAAGAGCCGTCGGCTCTCATGACTTTAACAAGGAGGAGTGATTTAATTAATCTCATCTTATGTATATAAAGCTTGTACACATTACCAAATGCAAAAATCAAAGTTAATACAAAGAGTAGTGTCAAAGCTTCCTACCTCTAATTCAATTCATATTACACGTCTCTTGCAAGCCACACACATCAACTAATCATTTCTTATTTTACCTGATCATTGTGAAAATTATAACCCATTTTGAATGATTAAAACTTATAGCATGGCAATGCAGCAATAAATTCATGCGTAACTTTGTTGCACACAATTAGTTCACGGCATTTTCATTTCACAAGTGCAAATTTTGATTTTGATACTAAATATATATATATATATATATATATATATATATATATATATATATATGTCTTAGATGATAAATTATATCATAGGAAAAATTATTGGTATATATCATTTCATGAGAAAACCACAATTTTCTAATTAGGGTTTTCGAAAATTCTAAACTTGCTCAATAATTAATCCTTAATGTTCTAGCATTATTTTAATGCTAAATAATACTCTAATTACATAAAATAATCAGAGGAATTTAAATATCATAATTCCTTGATCATTTGACTTGATTCTCAAGTCATCTCTAAACGTTAACGTTTGAAACGTCTCAAAACGTTAATTATCGACTCATCTTAAAATGGTCGTAATAAAGTCGTAATCACTTTATTAAATCATTCCAATAATAATGGAATTTGATTCTAAGTTCATACACTTAGAAAATATCACGAATATTTAATTATCGATACATAATCGACGTTGAAATAATACTGTTGAAATACGTTACATAATCGTATTTCTCAATTCACATTCATTTGTGAATAATACATAGGAATTTATTATTCCAAAGTAATCGAAATCATTATTCGAAAATTTATTTATCAATTCCGCATAATAATACTATAATTTACGAAATTAATATCGTAATTAGGCTTTTAAATAATCGGGGTATTACATTCCACCCCCCTTAAAGAAATTTCGTCCCGAAATTTGCATACCTCGAAAGTATGGGGTATCTTAACACCATAATATCTTAAATTTTTCCACGTGATTTTCTTTTGTCCATGGTTTCCCCATTGGACTTTCATTAAAGACCCAAACTTGATTCTTTAATCGTTGAATCGTACGATCAAATTAGTCGTAGATTTTCATCACAACTCATCTGAGTTAAAGATCACGTCATCATGGCGGATCACATGATTTGGGTCATTTTCGTATTTCCTTAACTGTGACACGTGGATAACATTTCGTACATTCCCCAATTTGGTGAAAGTACCAATCTATAGGCTACTGGGCCTATAATTATTAGGAGCTCGTAAGGTCCTATAAAACGTGATCTCGACATTCTTGTGTCTAAACTTTATAATTTCCCTCGATGGAGAAATCTTAAGAAACTTATTTCTGCATTTAAAAATGCAGTTCAGATCTACGCGTATCAGTGTAAGACTTTTGTCTGTCCTGAGCTTCTCTCATTCTTTGCCTCATTTTGTAGATATCTTAATCATTTCAATTGCATTGTCAGGATCTTATACTTTCCCTCACCGACTTTATCACAATAAAGTGGTGGTCGATACTTCTTTCCACATAATGCCTTATATGGCGATATTGATCGTTGCTTGACAGCTATGGTCGTACGTGAACTTACCAAGTGGTACAATACGTTCCCACTTGCACCTTGATTTAACATTAACGTTCTATCGTATGTTTAAACGTTTGGGTTGTCCCTTCTGACGGTCCATCTATCCGTAAGTGGACATCCACGTTAGGGTTCAATCTTGTGTTTAACTCCTTTTTGGTGAGTTAGTTCAAATTCTAGGGTAAACTTAGAGTCTCTATCTCAAGCGATAGGTTTGAGTATCCTCTGTAAATATCGATTTTCTTTATGTACGACTAAGCTAACTTATCGATCTATGAGTCATCCGAAAAGCGAGATGAACATATTTGGTAAGTCGATCCACTACTACCCATATAGCGTTGTTACTTCATTATGACTTTGGCAAACCCGTCATAAAATCCATTGCTATGTCATTTCATTTTCATTCATGTATCTCTAGAGATTATAACCTCTTATAAGGCCATTGATACAATACCTTCACTTATTGATAACCGAGACACTGCTCGATAATATGGTTATATCTCATTTTAGGTCATTGACGACTTTCATTCTTAATTGCTTTATCCTTTGCCAGATCTACATTGATTTCTTCTAAAGACACTGTGTGTCTGAGGAATATTTCTTTAAGCCAAAATTCACAATACTGTACTTAGCAAAATTTACCCGGCTCTTAAAATTCGTAAGACAGTCCTTCGACGTTCTTTACATTCTTTCTCATTCTTCGTATGAATAGGAACGTTATTCATAAAGGTCAAGACAAAATTGTCTAAGTATGTGTGGAACACTCGATTTTTGAGGTTCATGAACAGGGCTGGTACATTGATTAGTCCGAATGGCATAATTACTATCTCATAGTGGCCATATCTTATTCGGAACAATTCGTTGTCTATATCGGATACCATTCTACAAGGACCATAAAATATGTTACATAAAACGCCTCGGTGAGGACTTTTCATAAATTAATTACGAGGGTCGGTCTATCGTTTACTAATTTCATAAGCATCTAGTTCTTTTAAACTCAAAATTTTGACACCATTTTAACATATTTACAACATACTCCACACTACGTTTATTTTACATATTCTAGCCACACCATTTTCAACATTAACCCTTATCTACATATAAGTCTCATATGATCATAGGACTCTATGTCTCTGAGTGGCCTTCATCGGAATCGTACTCCTCCCCTGGAAACTTGCCTTTCTCCAAGTACGTTTTTGCTTCACACCTCCAATGATCTATCTCCTTCAGAGAGCCAGGGGTCAAGCTGCTCCCTGTTTCTTCTTCAATACCAGAAATTTGTGTTACTTTTATCAGAAAGTATGGTTGAGTTGGTAGTGGTAATTCTCCTAGTCCGCGAGGGCGGTAAGATCCTGTCCTCTGGCCATTCTCATCCCTTTCAGGTATAATTTGCGGCACAGGACGTGGGGCGGCGTTTGGAACATCAGGGTACAACCATTCCTTTGTACCATACCGGGTAACTTTCCGGGACGAGGACAAGTGCTAGTAGGTGCAGTTCCATATGCATGATATGTATGCTTGAGCCGGTTGACAAATCCTGGTAAGTCTGCCCAAGTCTTGGAGTTTTCTACTTGCAGAAGATATTCTCTTGATACTTCCTTTGCAACCTTTTGCCATTCCTTTGGCAAACGGCGAATAAGCCTTTGGATACCATCCTCATCCGTAACTCCATAGTTACGAGCATCCTTCCAACGGTGCAGAAATTCCTCCAAAAATTGTCCTAAATTCATGCCCAGATTATAATAAAAGAGTCGATATGCCTGTGTGAGTTCTAAGCTTGTAGGCCTTGTGGTTATCTTCTTACCCGTATTACATTTTACACCATCAGTCGTATGCCGCTCTAAATTTATTCGTATAAGCAAATAGTGGGTGCTAAAATCCTGTCGCGTAAAATCTCTAACGAAGAGACTAGGCCCAGGTCACTGATCACGTGAATGACAGCCATTTCCAAAACTTCTTGTTTCTAGAATTATATCTACGTTCCACATAGATATAATGATCCAAATCATTGGATAGAACCTTAGGCGATCCTAGGTTCAATTCTAAGTTTGAGCAACACCTGAGACGGCCCAAATTCTCATATAGGTGAAGAAATTTTCATTTCTTGATTCGTTTATCCCGAATTTGGTTCTATCGTCTCTGCACATACTTGTGCGATGTTAGAACATGAAGCACCTATATCGAACAAAATATTGTAGGTATGCTGAGAAATATTTCTCATACCTATCAGGTCTTCTTAATTTTTGTTCGTTCAGTTTTCAGTGTGAGGTATAAACTTCGTTCTTCGGTGTTCTTGTCTATTCAATTTAACATCTATTTCATATATCATTGTCCTTTCCATTGGGACATTATGATCCCTTGCTATAGTCTTCTATCACTTCATTTATCGTATCCTTTTCGGGTATCAGTTCCGTTATGTTTTTACCAATAGCATTTTGTGGTTAGGTCTACATCAACCTATCCTTTGATATTGATATTTTGATAATTAAAACTTATTGTAGAGATCGTCATGTCTCTATCACTATCATTCATTCCTAATCCAGCATGAATGATTCAATTCTCTTTTTCACTTTATCGATCTTAGGAATATATTTCTCATATATCCTTACTTTAAACTCTTTTCCAGAGAAATCCTTATTCCGGCATTTAGTGCCTTCATTTGTAATATCCTTTTAGGATATAAATCATTTCTTCTTAATCCTTATTGATTCATCATGCAATTTCGCATGGGATAAAACCCTTGGTCCACTGAGGACATATCATACGTTTGCTTTGACGTCAAACATCTTTACCATTTCTCGACATTCAATGATTACTTCATTTCAATGTCAGAGATACTTAATATCTTATTTTATTGATCGTCACAAAAGTATGGGGAATAATCTTCCCAATTAGATTCACTTTAAGATCCTTCCATGTGAATCGTTTCATTTGTTCTCTTGGAAATATTCCCTTTTTCTTAAACATGGTATCTGAAAGTAATATTACTTTCGTTATACTTCGGTTCTCACATTTAGGATTAGAACCATCGTTATTGTCATATGGCTCGGTAAGGTAGTACATTCGTACACCATAACTTAATTTCCAAGCATCTTATTACCATGTCTTGGCTTTGGAGATATATTCTTCTACTTGATTTACATACTAGGGCTATCCTAGTCGTTCACACAATCTCAAGGATTATGATTCCTCAATCTCATTATCGTTTGTTTAGCCAAGTCTCAATTACTTGGAATCGATTATGCTCAAGCATAATCTCATTGATTGAGGTATAAAGTAAGAGATTTATTTTCTGAGATGCTATCATTCATTTATATATATATTCTTTGAAAAGAATATCTTGCATGCATCTTTATTCTTTTAAACATGTCCAACCTACTAATGAGGGTTTAGGGACAAACAACTATCTTAAAGATAAGTTGTAATCTCTCTCTCGTTATGACATAATAAGGGGAATTTATATCCCATGGATATCATATACTTTTCTCTGCTTTTACTCTTGCATTCAATGCTAAAGAGTATCTCATTCATAACTTTATTATCATAACAGTCAAATGAAGGTATAACTTCACTATTATCAATCTTTGTAAAGTCCATCAAGGGTCATCACATCCATGTGTATCACAGGGGAAATATCTCGTCTCATCTAGATTTTCTTTACATCACAATTTCTTGATGTCTATCACTTTACTGATCTGAAACTTTTAGGTGACTGAAATATGTCAACCTATATCATACCTGATGTTTATCGCTTTACTAATTCGCACTTAGGTGACAAGGTAAGTCAACATTCACCATACTTGATGGTTTCAAGAATCAAGGAGAATTTATCACGACTACTTACACTAGGTACTGTTTCACAAATCAGAATAACATCTTTTATGATTGAAGCAATATCCTTTGGACTTAATAATTGGGATCTAGGGTCCGAAGACCAGAATGACGACTACTGAGATTTCTTTGGTCATATGGGCTGGCCAGACCCGTCACAATTATTTTCTCAATCACACAAGGTTTGGTTTCAAAAGACACTTTATAAGGTTTCAGGTTGTAAATTTTTCTTCAGAAAAAGTGAGAAACTCAAATGATTTCTCATTTGGGACTAGGTCATAGAGTTAAACTCAATGACAGAAATTGGGTAATGAATATAATTTGAAACCTTGTATACTCGTAATAGGTCATCAACAAAGGCTCTCATGTACGTCATGGCTCTACTTGTATTACTGGAAATCTTACTTTCTTAGTAACTTTCTAAGATTCTTATAGTACTGTAAAGTTCCTATTCTATATAAATCATAGAACTAACTTCAACAGATTCTCACAAATTCTGGAGTAGGAATCATGGATTTGGTCCTTCATAAGAAATAAAGTACAGTGCATTAGGGGCACGTAGGGGAAAACCGTATATAAATCGGAGTTCACACGAAGGAGAATGGGTCAAGACAAAATCATTGTGCAGTGCAGGAAGATTCGCGCGCTCGCGCCGAGATCGTAGGCGATGCCGACATCGAGGTCGTGCATGCTGTTGCCGATGCCGATGTAGTATAGACTACCAAGGTCGACATGTCAAAGTCGATGTTATAAAATTTCTGAAGTCAAAGTCGACGGTCGCACATGCCGAAGTAGAAGTCAAGGTCGCACATGCCGAGGTCGAAGTCGAATCTAACTTTCTTTTCGTTTTCATGTTATTCTTTTGTTCTCGTAAAGGAAGGAAGTTCATACTTCTATATTCTTTTGCAATACGTGATCATGCTTCTTATATCGTCTATGTTTTTCTTGAGATGACATATCATTTGTCATAGTAAATCTTGAGATTTGAAACTAAAGTTTCAAATAATGAAAACATGCTCATTTATACATGCACATTTCTTTGAATTCCGAAGAATTTATCATTCCAATTTTGGCCATTCACGTTCATTTCAAGCATATTCATTCATCATACAAAATCTTGAAATTTGAACGAATTCGGTTATGAAAACTTGAAAATTCTGTTCAATTTCATAACATACTTATTGAATGCATGTATTACTTGAATTTTGAAATTTCAACATTTCATTCTTGGCACATTTTACCCATCATCAATCATAAGCATTCATTTCTAACTTGATCACTTTGCATAACTTCCATTCTCAAAATTATTCATAACTTCCATTTCATATCATTCATCTTTCACATCTTTCATTCCTTTTGAAAAAATCATCTCGATCATTTTTCTCTTCCAACTTTTCATTTAAAAATTTTGAAAAAGAAGCATTTACCTCATTTCGGTTGAGCTTGATGTGATGGAGTGTTGAGCATTGTCAGCTGACCTTTAGAAGTCTAGTGACTCAATCTAGACTTAACCTCAAGGAAAATTTTGGGTTCAAAGAGCGAACCGCTCTGATACCACTATGTAACAGCCCCTAAATCATAAGTACGATTTAGCAGGGATTATTACTCTAAACAGGAATGAATAAACAATGAGACCATTTAACATTAAACTGTAATACATAAATCAAGTATGTTTTTGGCTTTACTACATAACTTATGTTCTTTGCAGCAGAAAACATGTGATATGTACATATGACGATGTACTATCAAGGTATAAACTTTTCAGCGACAACATTCCTATTGCTCAACACTGCTCCATCGCATCACCAGCTCAATCTGCACATTTAAAAACAAATATGCAGGGCTGAGTACAAGAATGCACTCAGTGGACTTATGCCAAAAACATTTTCATTAAATTACTCTGCCCCATTAGTAACACACGAGGTTTTAGTGGAAATACTCGTGCTTACTAAAATATTTTCTCATTTCCAAAAAGTTATCTGGCCAGACATATTTTCTGTCTGTATGATCCGTATCATTTCCCTTATAACATTATCATAATTTCACATACGTTGGTAGCGAACCAACGACATTTAATATCATCATAACATCACAATATCATAATATGTTGGTGATGAGCCAACAACAATCAATCTCATTACAACACCATCATACGTTGGTAGCGAACCAACCACATTCATATCATCACATCATCCTCGTCATAATACATCATACCATCCTCCTCATAATACATCATATCATCCTCCTCATAAACAATTCATCTCATAAACATTCTCCTCATAAAATATCATAACATTCATCATAAGTTGGTAGCGAACCAACACTATTGATAGGATCATACATAAAATCATAAACACTTTGGGCAGGTAATCATTTCAACGTCATTTCTCAACAGAAAGCATTGTAAATAAAATATTTGATAAACATTTCATCCTCGAGGAGAAAGAAACGCCCACCTGGATTGGAGACTTTCTTAATTCGATTTCGTTCTACGCCAACGATCACGTCCGCGTCCCACCTTTACGTAAAAACTAATTTAGTACGTTGGTCACGTATTTCGAGATTTTCAAAGTTTAAATAAACTTTGATAACTTATACTATAATAATTCGAATTCCTTAACGAATTTAATACGTCGTTCAATCGCGTATCTTAACTAAACATTTCTCGTACTTTGATAGAAACGAGATATGTTCAACAATTTCATTTAACCTTTTAGATTAAGCGCTTAACGATTCTCACGTTTTTTCAACACAAAGATTTCAATTATGAAATCTTTTCTCACCAACTAGATTTCTTTAAATAATTAATCGTTTTACACGTATTAGCGTGATTTATCGAGCGTATTTCATCGTTAATCTCAAAAGTCAACAATTTTGACTTTTCTTTATAAATTCTTCAATAATTTATATTTTTAAAATCTAATTTCAACATAAATCGATTTTCAATCGATTTCTTTCATAAAGCTCTAATTCTCGATTTTTCACGCAAATCGATAAACTTCATTAATATTTTTCTTAAATATTAATTAACTTATCATTAAACATTATTTTATATTTCTAACGTTATTTAATATAACGTTTCGCCATAAACATAGTATTCTATGTTTATAAAATTTCATAAATTCTTAATATGTCTAAAATAATTTCTAGACATATAATATATTATTTTTCTTGATATTAAGGAATTAAAATCCTTAATATACTTAATCAAAGCTTACGGTTTCAAGTTTCAATTTTCAATCATCTTTCAAAAATTCTTCTAAATTCATATAGTGTACTATTTTATCATAGTATCACTAATATGTATTAACATTAACTATAGAAAAATTTGGACATCACCTATTTTGTTCCATAGGTCACGGTTTTTATGAAATTTTGTCCAAATAATTTTCTAAAATTCTAATTAATTTTTCTAATTAATTTTACACAAGGCCCCAAGATTATTATACATGACTAATTCATCATAATATTCAATAATCACAACTTATTTCTCAATGTACCAATGCTTATGGCTTTCGGCCATTCTCAATATATATACACATATTTTTCAAAAATTTTAGTAAATTCACATGGTATATAATCAAGGCTCTAGAACATTAAAATGCTATAATATCACCTAAATATAATTTGTACATCAATCTTAAAATTCTTATGCATTTTCGGTCATTTACAAAGATATAGCATATGATGTTTAAAATTTCTCAAATATTCACTATGAACTCCTTAGCTAATACATAACATAAATCCATTATCAACATAATCCTTAGAATTTTCGATCCTCAACAAAAAAATTCATAACATGCTTGACTTCAATTTAAATCATCAATATGCTTCTATTTCATCATGTTATACATTATTAGTAAACAACATCATATGCTAGCATAATTATTTTCATAAGAACACATGCTTATACATAAGATCAAACCATCGAAAATTTAAAATCTTAATGTATAATCGAAGCTCGTTCGATTTTTAACCTTTTTAACGGTGTCGATTTAGTGCACAAGGATTTAATACCAAGGTTTTGGTGATTGAAAATTGAAGAACTCACTATTTTTCTCTCATGAAAAGCTCACGGCAGTTTACAAGGCTTGGGGAAAGAGAAATGGTTTTGGTTTGATGTAAAATATATCACTTATGAATTAGAATAAAGGAATAAAGTAAATACTACACTTAAATCCCTAGCTTACTATTCTCACGGTTCACTCACACTCAAATAAGGCATGAGATATTTTATTTGCTTTATGACTCATCTTACACACTTTAAAAATCATTTACTCAATTAATTAAATGAAGCACAATTCCTTGTGCATATCTTACGGCACACACACAACAATTGCACAAGGCAAGACAATTATTAATCACTTTATGACTCACCATGTATTACATCACATAATAATATCTCTTACACCATTTTGAACAAAACAAAATGATTCCTTTGAATTTTGACACAATAGCCGTCGGCTATCACACACCACACACAAGGAAAACACATAATTTATTTGTATGATTCATCAATGACTATGTCATCTCTTACACAAATTAAAGCATCTTGAACAAAACAATTTGCTCTCTTGCTTTGTGATGAAGAAGCCGTCGACTCCCACTCAACACACAAGACTTGGTGATGACTCACAAGTATTACATCACCTATACTTACTATGTTCTTACATTTTGAAAGAAACAATTTGACTCTCCACTTTGGAGACTAAGAGCCGTCGGCTCTCATGACTTTAACAAGGAGGAGTGATTTAATTAATCTCATCTTATGTATATAAAGCTTGTACACATTACCAAATGCAAAAATCAAAGTTAATACAAAGAGTAGTGTCAAAGCTTCCTACCTCTAATTCAATTCATATTACACGTCTCTTGCAAGCCACACACATCAACTAATCATTTCTTATTTTACCTGATCATTGTGCAAATTATAACCCATTTTGAATGATTAAAACTTATAGCATGGCAATGCAGCAATAAATTCATGCGTAACTTTGTTGCACACAATTAGTTCACGGCATTTTCATTTCACAAGTGCCAAATTTTGATTTTTGATACTAAATATATATATATATATATATATATATATATATATATATATATCATAATATATGTCTTAGATGATAAATTATATCATAGGAAAAATTATTGGTATCATTTCATGTGAGAAAACCCTAATTTTCGAATTAGGGTTTTCGAAAATTCTAAACTTGCTCAATAATTAATCCTTAATGTTCTAGCATTATTTTAATGCTAAATAATACTCTAATTACATAAAATAATCATAGGAATTTAAATATCACAATTCCTTGATCATTTGACTTGATTCTCAAGTCATCTCTAAACGTTAACGTTTGAAACGTCTCAAAACGTTAATTATCGACTCATCTTAAAATGGTCGTAATAAAGTCGTAATCACTTTATTAAATCATTCCAATAATAATGGAATTTGATTCTAAGTTCATACACTTAGAAAATATCACGAATATTTAATTATCGATACATAATCGACGTTGAAATAATACTGTTGAAATACGTTACATAATCGTATTTCTCAATTCACATTCATTTGTGAATAATACATAGAAATTTATTATTCCAAAGTAATCGAAATCATTATTCAAAATTTATTTATCAATTCCATATAATAATACTATAATTTACTGAAATTAATATCGTAATTAGGCTTTTAAATAATCGGGGTATTACATTTTGCTTGCTACCACACATATGCACCAGCGCCGGTTGGGCATGCACGTATGTTCCTCCTCGTGTGCTTTGTTCAAATTCTTGTTTAGCTTTCTATGTTCCATATCACACCCATGCATCTTGCTCCTTTGGTTCCTCATTTGCTTTCGTCATTCTTACATTGAAAACTTGAGTTGTTCTCTTTTGACTTTTCGTTCTTATTACACTACTTGCTATTATTCTTGTAGTGGGATAAAGTTCCTCTAACTCATACTTCTATGTTCTTTCGCAAGAAGTGATCATGCTCCTTATAGCATCTACGTTCTTCTGGGATAGCATATCCATTATCAAAACAAACTGTGAGATTTTGAACAAAAATTTCAAATAATCATAACATAACTCATTGTTCTCATGCTTTCTTTGAATTTAAAAAAAATCTCAACAATCCCTTTTGACATTTTAATGTCAACTGTTTCTCATTCTCTGCAAACTCTGTCTCATATCACTGTTAGCTTGTTCTCATATCCCCTTTGACATATAAATGTCAACTGTTCTCATATTACTAGGAAACTCTTTTTGAAATGTTGTTCATAACTTTCATTCTCAATTGCTCAAACTTTCTTCTCAAATAGCTCTTTTCAACTTTCATTACTTTTCAAAATATGAATTCAATCCTTTTCTCAAGACTTTCAATTCCAACTTTCTTTTCACTTTCAACTTTCACTTTCAAAACATGAGAAGAAATCATTTACCTCATCTCGGTTGAGCTTGATGTGATGGAGTGTTGAGCATAGTCAGGTGATCTCTAGAAGTCTAGTGACTCAATCTAGACTTGACTTTGAAAGAAGGTTTTGGATACAAAGAGCGAACTGCTCTGATACCACCTTGTAACAGCCCTCTAATCCTAAGGACGAATTAAAGAGGACTATACTTGAAACAGTAATCAAGGAATATGAAAGACAATCAATCAATGGCTTATGGGACATACATCAAGTAAATTAAGAAACTCCAACCATTATATACATTACACACATAATTTACAGGTGAGACTTAGACCAACAGATCCCAAAGAATTCCAATGATCTGAAGGTATTCAACTGTCATCATCAAAACATAAACTTAATGTTCTATCGCAGCGGAAAAACATGTGAATACACATATGACGATGTGTATTCAAGGTTTCTAACATGTCACTATCAAAAGGGTCCAACTGCTCACAACACCTCCATCCACCATCAGCTCAACCTGCACATTTAAAAACAAACATGCAGGGCTGAGTACAAGAATGCACTCAGTGAACTCATGCCAAAACATTTTATCAAATTTAAATTACACTGCCCTATCACAGTAACACACGAGGTTTTAAATTGAAATGCTCGTGTTTACTAAATATTTTCTGGCATTTTCCATAAACATCGCTCAAGCAGCATTTTCTCCGTATGTATGATCCATATCCTGCCTTATACAACTGCTTATAAATTCATCTGGCGTCGTAGAAGTAGGCCTCCTTCTACGGACGTTGTGACCGGCCGAAGATGTTCCTTTCGTCACACAGTCACCTACCGGTGTACACGTTAATCCTAGCCAGTTATTACTGCATCCGGCATAGGATCCGATATCGATTTTCTGATAAGTTGGGAGCGACCCAACAACTGATTCCTCATTCATTCATTCATGGATAGGATACATACATAAAACATAAACATTTTGGGCAAGTAATTTCATCATCATTTCTCAATAAAGACTGTTCATTTCGAAGAAAGCATCATAAATAAAGCAGTTGCTATTTTGAGTATAGTAAAGCCCACCTGGACTATCGATTTCTCAAAATAAGATTCCTTTCTACGTCGCTTGATCACGTCCACGTCCAACCTTTACGTAAAAACGATTTCAGTACGTCGGTCACGTTTTTCGAGATTTTCAAAGTTTAGAATAAACTTTGATAACTTATACTAATATAATTTGAATTCCTTAACGAATTCAATACGCCGTCCAATCGCGTATCTTAACTAAACATTTCTCGTACTTCGATAAAGACGAGATATGTTTAACTATTTCATTTTAACCTTTTAGGTTAAACGTTCAACGTATTCTCACGTTTTTCGATATAAAGATTTCAATTATGAAATCTTTTCTCACCAACTAGATTTCCTTATATAATTAATACGTTTTACACGTATTAGCGTATTTACCGAACGTATTTCATACGTTAACCTCAAAAGTCAACAATTTTGACTTTTCTTAATAAATTCTTTAATAAATCATATTTTTAATATCTAATTTCCATATAAATCGATTTTCAATCGATTTCTTTTCATAAAACCCTAATTCTCGATTTTTCACGCAAATCGATAAACTTTATTAATATTTTTCTTAAATATTAATCAACTTATTCATTAAACATTATTTTTCATTTCTAACGTTATTTAATATAACGTTTCGCCATAAACATAGTATTCTATGTTTATAAAATTTCATAAATTCTTGATATGTCTAAAATAATTTCTAGACATATAATGTATTAATCTTTTTCTTGATATTAAGGAATTAAAACCCTTAATATATTTAATCAAAGCTTACGGTTTTAAGCTTTAATTTTCAAACTTCTGCCAAAAATTCTTCTAAATTCATATAGTGTACTATTTTATCAAAGGATCATTAATATATATTAACATTAACTATAGAAAATTTGGGCATCACCTTTTTATTCTATATAGGTCACGGTTTTTATCTTAAAAATTGTCCAATAATTTTCTAAAATTCTAATTAATTTATACAAGGCCCCAACATTAATCTATAACATAATTATAACCTATAGTCCAACATTTTCAATTTCCACACCAAGGAATTATTATTCAATGGCTCACGTTTCTCCATCATATACACTAAACATTTTATAAAATTCCAACAAAATTACACAATGCTTATACACTATAGTATAGCAACATTATACCATAATATTTACTAAAATCAACTTAATCATCATGTATTCAAGCTTGAAAGCTCACTGCCATAATGTAAAAATTGAGCAATCAATCTTCAAAAATTCTAGTAAAATCATGTAGTACATAATTAATGTCCTAGATCATCAATATGCTATAACATTTCTTAAATTAAAAATTGTACATTAACTTAGCATTTTTCATAGTTTTCGGTAATTTTGAATAAAATAGCATAGGATTTTTAAAAATCCCCAATAAATTGCTATGAACTCTTATAACTACATAGATCAATAATCAATTCTTAATTTGTTCAAGAAAAATTTCGATCACCATCATATAATTTCATAACATGTTTAATTTAATTTTAAACATGATATATGCTTCTATAATATCATACTACACATTACTAATGAACAAGCTATCATGCTAGCATTATTTCATAATTAATAACACATGCTCAACATATTAATCGAACCATTGAAAAATTAAAATCTTAGTGTACAATCGAAGCTCGTTCGATTCCTAACCTTTTTAACGGTGTCGATTGGTTGTACAAAGGATTTAGCTCAAGGAATTTGTAAAGAAGTTGAAGAACACCCAAAGTATTTTCCTTCCAAAGTTCTCGGCGTAATGGTTTTGAAAGTGAGAAATGAAATGTTTTGTTTGAGTATCCTATACTTATGTATCAAATGAATTACACAAAGACAACAATCAAAATTCTCTATCTCTCTCGGTTATTACACTTAAAAAGCAAGACAAGAAATTTTAATTCATGCTTTATGACTCACCAATATGAGTATGTCACTACTCTTACACATACTTAATACACTTACACAATTTTTTGAAAGAAACAATTATATTTGACTAATTTACTCTTGCCACGACTACCATGCTTCAAGAGGTAATAAAATCTGATTTTTCTTGTCTCATGCATGTATATATATCCTACACTCTATCCCAAATATATATGTAATCAAGTGTAGAGAAAAATCAAGCTTCTTTGCTTAATCAAAGTTAACAAAATCGGCCCCTCTCACAATAACTTGATCCCACTTGTTTGATCTATACATTTTACTTGGTAAGTGTGTATTAATCTTACACTAAGATATAATACAATTTGGGAGATCAAACAAAACAATTCCATGTTATGTACATAAATATATATACGGCAATGTCAATTATATATCATAATATATGTCCTAGATGATAAATTATATCATAGGAAAATTATTAGAATCATTTCATGTGAGAAAACCCTAATTTTTGAATTAGGGTTTTCGAAAATTCTAAACTTGTCCAATAATTAATCCTTAATGTTCTAGCATTATCTTAATGCTAAATAATACTTTAATTACATATAATAATCATAGGAATTTAAATACTATAATTCCTTGATCATTAAACTCATTTTTCTATTCATCTCTAAACGTTAACGTTTGAAACGTCTCAAAACGTTAATTATCGACTCATCTCAAAATGGTCGTAATAAAGTCGTAATCACTTTATTAAATTATTCCATTAATAATGGAATTTAATTCTAAGCTTCGTCACTTAGGAAATTTTACGAAATTTTAACTATCGACACTCAATCGACGTTAAAATAATACTGCCGAAACACTTAATAAAATTCTATTCCTTAATTCACAATTCTTAGTGAATATAAAATAGGAATTCGTTACTTCGTAATTAATCGAAATCATTTTTCGATATATTACTAATTCTATTATTTCGGCGAAACCCTAATTTACGAATTTAAATATCGTAATTAGGCATTTAATTCTTCGGGATATTACAGAATATGCAATACAACAATTTATATAAAATAAATATTTGATACTCAATATTTAAAAAAAGATATTTTTACGTATTTTCAAAAAAAAATCATATCAACATTTATTTTTCTAGTGATGATGATGAGCACAGTTTTGGTTGTAGGTTTTTTCTTCATCATCTTTGTTTATTTTTGTTGGGAAATATGTGTTGTTGGTCGAACTTGGAGCTGAGAAAATAATTTTGGTCTGGATTTTGAACGATGGTTGTTGCAATACTTATCTTTCATGTACTGCATTTATAGACAAGAATGTAGATGATCAAGATTCAAAACAACCGAGTCCGGGTACAAACATTTGGCGATTCTTACAATCCTCAAACATCAGTAAGAATATATGACTATTATGAAATACAATCCTCAAACTCAAAGTATGAAATTATTTGCACAAACGAAAGAAGCAAAAGAAATTGAAAGGAGAAGCCTTCAGCCTTGTGAGGGTACTCGTATTCAGAGTATGAAATTATTTTCACAACCTCAAAGTATGAAATTATTTGCACAACCTGAATATGGTGCAGTTCCACAATATGTGAACAAGCCTTTGATTTCTAGGCACCCATTAGGATAAGGGATCGACCGATGAAAAGGGTCACGGTCGAGCTTCTTGTGACTCAATGCGCTTCACCTTTTAGCGCAGCTTCTCTCGAGTTTTGAGAAGACGGCGTGCCTGAATAGAGGAATCAAAACTCCGGAAACCTAATGGCAGAACGGTGTAAATGGAAGATGTTAGTAGCAGCGACGGCCTTTCCGGCGAGAACAACGCGAGGGCTAACGGGAAAGAGAGAGATGTGAGGCGCTGCAACGAAAATAAAGGAAGAATACTCACCGGAGGAACGTCTCTTTCGTCGGAGGAGCCCGAAGATGCTTGCTGCTGGTTGCTGCACACTGCACAACCTGCACTTCAGCGGTGGCTCAACCTTCCTTCAGCGGTGGCTCAACCTTCCTTCAGCGGCGGCTCAACCTGCACTTCAGGGTGACTCAACCTGCACTTCAACAAGGCTCACGGAGGAACTCCTCACTTTGCAGGGCAGAGTGTGATTTTCGTGAGCGACAGAGTGAGAAAAGAGGCGCCGCATAGAATGAGATGAATTAGGGTTAATGGGTTCACAGTTCACTACTTCACTTTTCATTCCAGTTTTTTTTAATTATAAAATATAAAATAATATATAAATAATAAGTGACTTCGGTTCGGTTCGATACCGAACCGATACTAAACCCAAAAACTGTAACCAAACCGAAAAACCAATTTTTATAGGAAAAAAAACCGAACCGACAACCGTTCACCTTAAAAACCGAACCGAACCGACCAAAACCGATCGGTTCGATCGGTTTTTTCGGTTCGGTTCGGTTCGGTTCGGTTCTTGCACACCCCTAGGCACCAGGCAAAGTCCTCATAACTTCTTAATCGTTAAGTCACCGTGATTTATCATGTCACATTCTCATGAGACTAAGGTGTGACTCTCCCAGAGGGAGAGTTTCCCCTTTTAGAACAAAGTATGATGTGTGTAATAATGAAACATGATACCACATAAATTAATCGCCATAAAATTACTCCATCAGCTAATCTTCGTTTTTATTTTGAATCTTTCACTCTCATTTAATATTTATCTCCATAAATTAAATTCACGAAATTAGAATTTAATTCTCAATTTTTAGTATCAGAAATTAATTCTCGACTTAATAATTAATGTCCGTCAAGATTAATGATCACTCATTAATTAAAATTGAAATTATAATCTTTTGAATTTAACTCGCGAATGTCAATGTAGATATTCTATCTGAGTTTGCAGTAAAGTAATTGAGCACTATTCAAAATTGGTAACTATTTTTTAAGGGTAAATAATATATAATATTCTAATATTTTTGAGTTTTTACATCCGTGTCCTAATATAAATATAATAACAAATTGGACCATAACCATTGTAGATTATTAACATATGTGTTCCAATGGTCGGAATCGGGCTTAATTTACCTATGTGACATATTAGTTCGGGTCAGATTTGATTATATGACATGCATAAAATTAATATATATATATATATACACACACACATACAAACACACACACACAACACACAAACCCACCTCTCCCTACACCTCATTCTTCCCCACACATGCTCGATCATCCCTCCCCTCACTCCTTTCTTCCCCATACACAAACCCAACACTTCCCCCCTCTCTTCTCCCTCTAACTGCTTATGTCTTTCTTGAGAGAGAGAGAGAAAGAGAGAGAGAGAGAGAGAGATGTAGGGAAATTAAAGCCCCAATCAGCAGCATCAATCCCTCCACTACTCCACGTCGCCGCCACCGCCACCTTCGGGGCCAGCAACAACCCTTTTTCCCTCAACTCTTTATTCCCCTGGTCTTTATCTCAAGCAAAACTTTAACATCTTAACACACTATTTTTAACATGCATTCTCTTCCCTCAACATCTATTTTCAACTCACTATTTTCTCCAGAATTCATTTTCCCAGGTTTTATCACTGCTCACTTGTCAGAATTGGCTATTATTTAGGCCTTAGCTATAATAACCCGAAAAATTTAAAACTTTTATTAGTGATGATTAAACCAATTGTTTATGGTGCTAAGACCTTAATTATGTTTAAGTGACCAACGAAACGAATTAGAATCGATTCGGAGATCGAAAACTAGAGAAATAAAAAAACTAGTGACTAGTCCAACCGGATTAGGGTTTCCTGAATAGCCTGAACATATAATGAAAGATATAGAATGAATCTCAACAAAAGGATTGCATTTCTAGAATCGTCTCACGAAAACATGTGAGAAGCCAAAAAATTAGAATTTTCGGGCAGACTTGCCCGGTCAGTCTCAAAAGTACTATTCAGGAGTCGGATCAAATTTCAGTCCGTGCTAATAATTGAAATTAATGAGAACAATCAAAATCATGAATTAATATATTATTATGAATTTAGAATTCATAAGAATTAATTTCTGAACGAAATTCCCGAAGAACTTAACCGAACGCCGAGAATATATACCGGAAAAACCCTGAGCTGATCCGAACGAACAGAAACTCAAATCAAGGGTCTAAATCAATAAGAAATTATTTATAATACTCAAATTAATTATGAAAGCTCAAGAATTCGATAGAAATTCGAATGAACATAATTTAATCGTCGGACGCTGTTTTTCCGCGATAATTCAGAATTGACTTACCGGATGCAATCCGAACTTCATAAAATTATTATAAACTATGAAATAAGTCTTTTAAGACTATTTAAGAAAAAATAACCTTAAGGTTCCAAGAAATCAATCGAAAGCATGATAAAACTTAAAGAACCGATATTAACATGTCAAATCGGGTAATTTGACTAGTCTTCTCCTAACTACCACAATGGGCACCCCATATAGGCTTACAATACCCCATTTTGCAACAAATTACATTAGCATTTTCGTCCCCTTTCTCTTTCTCTCTCTTTGGAACAAAGTTTTCTCTTTGTTTTCAAATTTCTTCACTTTCTCCAAGCTTTAATCCACCATTACAACCATCCAAATAATTTTCTAAGCATACAAAGATAGCATTCATCATTCTCTTCATTTTTAATGGAGTATAATTTGTTTTAGATTTTTTTGGAATTCTTTCATGAAGAACCTAATTTCTGTTCTTCATTTTCTTCATGACTTTTGAGTCACCAAATGCTCTCAAGACTTGAATAAAACATACTTAGAAATGTGTTTTAAGGTTGTGTTTAAAGTTTGAAAATTTTTGGAGCATGTTTATTATTTTCAAATTCTTTTTAGAATTTTTTTTATAGAAGATGAAGCATGTTTTTGTGAATGTTATTTCATATTGTTACTTGTTGATGTGTTAGGAGCATGTAGAATAAAGATGAGAATTTTTAAATTATTTTCTTACATTTATTTGAAATGGCCGAAAGTTATAGGGCTTTTTAAGCCATTATTTTGATTTTATTTGTGGAAAAATAGTTGAGATATAGTGTTTAATATATGATATGAACATCATATATTAATCTTAAAATTATTGAAACACTTCTCCTATTTTCTTCAAAAAGGCCGAAATATATATGTATATTTAAAGGATTATTTTGATTTTATTTGTTGAAAAATATTTGAGGTATAGTGTTTAATATATGATATGAACATCATATATTAATTTTGAAATTATTGAAACACTCCTCCTATTTATTTTATTTGGACCGAAAACTATATACATATATTTAAGATTTATTTGATTTTTATTTGTTGAAAATAATATGATATATGATGTTTAGAAATAATATGAATCTATTATACTTTGTTGAGAATTTATTGAACACATATACAAGATATGTGTGAAGGCAAAAAATTTCAAGCATTTAGTTCATATTATAAATATTTAGTTGATGTTTAAAGTTAATATTTCATGTTTATTGCATATTATAAACATGTTGTGAAGTGAGTAGAATTTATTGAGCATATATTTATATATATATATATATATATATATGGATATTACCAAAAAATTTATATAGTAATAAGCGTGTTTTAATTTAATGTATGATATGAAATGATATTTCATGTTTAGTATATGGTATAAGCATGATATGATTTTGTGGAATTTATTGAACACCAATGTTCAATAAATTGGTATTAAAGAAAATATAATGCATTTTTAACTCATTGTTAAAATTTTATTTGATGATATTGAGTTGGTAATTGAATTCTATAGTATGATAGGAGCATAACATGATTTTATTGGAATTTATTGGATACTTATGCTAATTATTGCTAATTATAAAAAATATAGCAAAATGGTTAAGTGTGAGTTTGATTTTAATTGTGAATGATGCTATGATAGTTAACCTCTAAGTTTAGAATGAATGGTATGTGGTTACGATGAATGAATGGAACACTCATGCACACAAACACAATGATTGTGTATTATGTTAGAAATTATGGTTTTCTAATGCTTTAGTATGGTTTATGTTGTATGTGGTGTAGGATGATGTTGTATAGTTTATTTATGTTATGCCGACAAACAAAACATCAAACGTAAACAACATAGTACTCTAGGTACGAGAATCCAAAGAAATCGACAAGTTTTGATAACTTAAGAAGGAATTAATGAGAATCGAAGTTAGACACAAAATAGGGTTTTCTATTAATAATATGGTACTCAAACGTGAGTTCCTAAGTTAAAGAAATCGAAAGCCGACTTACAACGTTAATACTCAACACGACAACCTAATACGATATTAGATTGAGCGTTAAGATAACTCGATACGAATATCAATTTTATAACTTACACAATCTCCGACAAGCTAAGAAAAACAAACAATGTCGAAAAGCGTAAGCTAAGATTCAAACATAAGATGTCGATCCTTATGTCTCAAAGGTCGAGTTAGTATTCACAAAGAACTCCATTAATTTCTAAGTATTTACTTATGCGATGGAATGAGATATCTCGAATCATAAGTCAAGATTTTCTTTCATTCGTCGTGTTAATACGACAAGCCGACAAGCATAACCTACTAGGACATAACTATAATTGTTAAGTCTAACTAGTGGCTTGAGAATATCCTAACATACAATCATAACTTGAGTACCAGCACTTTACAACGTAATAACGTTTAGAATAACACTAAGGTTAGAGTCGAGGTTAAACTCGGAGTACATGACTCATAAGTTGAGCTTCGTCTATGAAAGATGAAGGAATATAGTTTGGGAATTGAGAATGTAAGATAATAGAAATTATCTTAAAACCATCACAAGAAATCACAAAGGAACCCTAAATTGGGAGCTTTAAGTCGTAATTTATAAACGACCCTCGACCAATAGAAGGAATCTAAGAAATGTTATTTTCTTATGAAGTGTCTGTTCGTACGTAGTTGCCGAGGAAGGACAATCACACACTGCTTTGCTTAGAACTTATAGCTTCGGATTAGCAGGTGGGCTCTCTTGAAACAAAATGATATGCGTACCTCAAAGCATGATTTACAAAAGCTTTATGAAATATTATTGCATGAACTCTTATTGACTGTCAAATGTTTATGTTTTGTTTTGATCCTATCTGAGATTGGTATATCCAATGTGGTATGAGAATATGTTGGTCCACCAACGTTAAAAAATGGTAACGATCGAATCCGACTTAGTTAAGGACTAACTCGGATTGTGTACACGTGTGACTGCGTGTTAAGGTTAGCTACCTCGATCGGTCACGACGACTATGTGTAGGTGACCACCTCTATAGTTCGCGAATGAATGAGTGAATGAATGATCAGATATGGAACAACGTAGATGAAATAATCCGTCCGGACATTTGGAAAATGATAAAATATTTTGATAGGCATGAGTCGTTTCAACTAAAATCCGTATGCGCTATTGTGGGCAATTCAATAACTTTACAAAGAAAATGTTTTCGGCAATGAGTCCACTGAGTACTTTTGTACTTAGCCCGGATCTCGTTTTTGATGTACAGGTTGAGCAGGGATTGACGATGAGTGCGAGGTGGTGCAGAGTGGCAGGTGTTTTGTTGCTATAATAGAAATGTTTCTAAAACCTTGGGCATGTATCGTCATATGCATGTCCACACGTTTATCGTTGCTAAACTCTGATATTGTTTTGGTGTCTTTTGATTATAACTATCATTCACATTCGTATTGAACTTGAGGTCGTACCTCGTTCCTTGAATTGCGCCTTGATTGGGTTTTATTTGGATATTGAACCTTTTGACAAGTCCTTCTGTGACTTGGGTTTGTATTGAAACACCTTATTCCTTTCAGTTCATGCATTTATGAGTAGTTCAATGGTTAATCGTATTGGTTAGTTATGTATATATTCGCTGCATTATTATACCAGTGACGATCCATTTGATCTGTACTTCATTGAGAAGTCGGGTCATCACATCAGCTGTCTTCAATTACAATTAAGTATGTGCCATTTTCGCTTATTTTACAAAAGATTGTTTCTTGACGGCTCTTCTGTTTAGGGGTGAGCATTCGGATTTTGGTTCGGATTTTTTCCTAATCCGAACCGATCCGAAAATCCAAATTTTGAGAGAAAACAACTCGATCCGAACCGAAAATCCGAAATCCGAAAATCTAAAAATTTTATAAAAATATCCGAACTGAACCGAAAAATCCAAAATTATGAAAAATCCTAAAATCCGAAACCAGTTTTTATTAATTCTTATATATAAATATTTAAATAAAATATAATTATTATATATAAATTATATATAATTCAGATTTTCGGATTAAAAAAATCCAATCCGGTCCGATCCGAAAATCCGAAATTTTGAAAAATGTTAATCCGATCCGAACCGAAAATCCGAAAAATCCGAACCGAATTTTAAATTTCGATTTGGTTCGGATAGGATATTCGGATTTCGGGTATTTTGCTCACCCCTACTCCAGTTATTGAAAATTGAGTGCTTTGTGGCAGTTCTAGGTCTGGATTTTCATGGGCTTTCTTTAATTTATATTTCTTGTATTTGTAGATCTTAATTATTCATCCCTTGCTTCAATTTGTACTATTTTTCTCACTGCTATTGCGTTGATTGATTAATTTATTTTGTTTTAAGTTATTTGGTTGTATAACGTTTTTGAAAATTTCTCAATTCTTTATGTATGTTTGTTTGGTTCTACACATATTTTATATGAAAATTTTTGAGTGTGTTAATGATCCAAATCGGGGTCATCATCGCGCCGTCCACGCTCGGGTTAGTAGAAACCAGGCAACAATGTCGTTGATTGCAGCGTCGTCCATAAAGATCTCATCGACGCGATGCGAAGGGGAGGGGGAGGATGTGCGACGGGAAGGGTCGGCACGGTGAGCTAGGAATTGGGTGATGTAGAAGGGGAGAGACATCATATAGAATATGTGAAACAATGCCTTTTTTCTATAGATTTTTTAATTTTCACGTATGTAATTGACGTGGATTTCTGGCATGCCAGCTAGGCAAAATAGGCCTAAATCCGACGTCAAGACATTATTGTGAACCCATTTGAAATGTTATTGTAATAACCCGAAAAATTTAAAAATTTTATTAGTGATGTTTTGTAATACCCCGCAGAATTAAATGCCTAATTACGGTATTTAAAACCAGTAAATCAAAGCTTTCACGAGATATTCAATCGAATGATATCGAATAATGACTTGATTAATTACGAAGGAATGAAATCTATTTTATATTCACTAAGAATTGTGAATTAAGGAATAAAAGTATATGAAGTATATCGGCAGTATTATTTTAACGTCGATCGTGTATCGATAGTTAAAATTCATGATATTTTCTAAGCAATTAAGTTTAGAATTAAATTCCATTATTAATGGAATAATTTAATAAAGTGATGACGACCATTTCGAGATGAGTCGATAATGAACGTTTTGCTTTTCAAACGTTAACGTTTTGAGATGAAACGAAAAGCGTTTTAATCGATCAAGAAATTATAGGAATTAATTTCCTATGATTAGTATATGTAATTACAGTATTATTTAGCATTAAATCAATGCTAGATCATCAAGATTTGATAGTGACCAATTTTTCAAACGTTCGAAAACCCTAATTTTCGAACTCGATTTTTATCGCATAAAATGATGCCATTAATTTATCCTATGATATTATTTATCATCTAAACTATATGTCATAACATATATCAATGTTTGGCATGGAAAATAAAATTTGGACCCTTTGGCATAGTGTAATAGCCGAGAGCTATATACACATATATACTAAGCACTTATTTGTTGATTTTTCCTATTACATGTATCTAAGTGACATTGGATTAATTATAACCTAACTACACTATTAAAATCTTATATATATATATATATATACATATATATGTGTACAAAATCGTGCATGTGTGTGAGGTGTGTAAGTAGAGTGTGTGTGTTGTCAATTGTGCATGGCATAGGGTGACATTTGTAATACATGAAGACACCCCCAAACACTTGTCACCCCTAAGCAACCACCCCACCCCTCTACCACCACACAACCCCCAAATTTTGATTGCATTCGTCCCTTCCTCCTCTCCTCTCCTCACTCCATCTCCTACAATGGAGACCCTTTTCCACCATAACTAAACTGAAAACTGGAAGTTGCTGCATGAACAGTAGATTGTGGAATTATTTGACTAAGTTTCAGTGTTCAGATGAAGGTGAAATTTATGTATGTTTATATTAAGCATGAATAGTATATATGTATAAAATTTCAAGTCGATCTAATGTGTTTTACTATTTTATTTGTATTTTTCAAAACCACTGCACAAAACTGTGAAATTTGCCATGTTCATCACCCACGGTTCATAATCTTTGTTCCGAGTTTGGCTAATGGTAAAACTCTAAAATTTGGCATAAGAATAATTCAGCATGTCTAGAAGATGTATGTAAATTTTCATAATTTTCTAAAATTGTTTACTATTTATTCCAGATTTTACAAGCTAACTGCACAAAACTGTCACTGTAGCGATAGCTTGTGGTAAAATATTTTTAACTCCCAATCTATTTGAATCATTAAGTGAGGATTTTTCTGGATTAAACTAGACTTAAGTGGATTTTCAATATGATTGGTTGCATTCCCAGATTCCTTATAATGAACTCACGGTGAATTTTTGAAGTTGATACATTACAGTAAGTTTTTTTGGACAAACTGCCTTAGTGAATTTTTCCATGTAATAGGCTGTTCGAGTATGACTTTTACGTGAGATGTTCAAGCCGTTTTTAGTCCGATTTGGACTTGGGTTTCCTCATAAGAAATGTTCCTCACCATGTCTAGTTATGATCTGGAAAGTTTGATCCCAAACCAAGTTTTATTGGTATACCTTTCATCGACCCAAAGTCACCTACTGGAAACTGTCCATTTCAACTAGTCAACTTTGAGCTTATGTATTTCTCGATGCGTCAGATATTTTCCAGTATGGTCTTCATGAAATATGTAGTTCTTGTTACAAGGTTTCGAAATTGGTAGCCTGCAGCCATTTTGGCATTGTGAGTAAAAAGTTACGGGCCTCGCAAAACCC
This sequence comes from Salvia rosmarinus, assembly GCA_036937905.1. Lineage (NCBI taxonomy): Eukaryota > Viridiplantae > Streptophyta > Magnoliopsida > Lamiales > Lamiaceae > Salvia > Salvia rosmarinus. The sequence continues at coordinate 51,060,052 of CM072822.1, read as the reverse complement.
CTCGTCGTTAAGCTAAAACTGAAAATTCTGAAAAAATTTCTAAGTATAGAAGTCAGTTTGAGTTGCCCACTTTGAGACCCTATATCTCCAGAACCACGACTCGTTTGGATTTAATTTCTTCTTAGAACTTGTAGTACATGTTTAGAGGTTTCCAGAATGTATCTTTGTGCGACCATATGTATTCTGAATCGAGAGTTATGAATCGTCAAAGTACGTCACTTGGGTTGTTTCAAACTATTTTGCTGAAATTAAACACTTGAAAATTTGACTAAGTGTTGGAACCCCCCTAGGTGAAATATGCCTTATGTGAATAGGGTGATGATCGATTGTTATATGGATGATATTAATACATATTAATGACCATAAGTGTATAATAATACACTATATAAATTTAGAAATTTTTTTGGAAATCATTGGTAATTTTAAGGATTACCGAGAGCATTAAAGGAATTATAAGGATTTTAAATCCTTTCTAATTAAGAGTAATAATATATTATATGTCTAAATATTATTTTGGACATATTTGGGATTTATAAAATTTTATAAAAGTAGATCACTATGTTTATAACGAAACGTTATATTTAATAACGTTATAAATGAATAATAAGGATTTATGGATAAATGGATTAATATTTAAGAAAAATATTAATAAAGTTCATCGATTTACGTGACAAATCGAGAATTAGGACTTTATGAAAAGAAATCGATTGGAAATCGATTTATAACATGAATTAGTAAGAAAATACTATTGAAAGTCAAAATTGTTGACTTTTAAAGTCAACGTACGAAATACGTTCGATAAATACGCTAATACGCGTAAGGTGCACTAATTAGGTAAGAAACCTCATTAGTAAGAAAAGATTTCATAATTGAAATCCTTATATCGAGAAACGTATAAATACGTCGAACGTTTAAACCAGAAAGGTTAAAACGATACGATTGAACGTGTCTCGAAGAACGAGAACTATTCAATTAAAATACGTAATTGAAAAGCGTATCGAATTCATTAAGGAATTCAGTTTATACCGATATAGAATATCGAAATTATTCTAGACTTTGAGAGTCTCGAGAAACGCGAACGACGTACTAAAACATCGTTTTTACGTAAAGGTGTGGACGCGGACGCGACGACCGGACGTTGACGAATACTCATGTTTAAGACGAACAATAGTCCAGGTGGGCTTTACTCTACTCAAAAATGAAATGCTATTGAAATATTTATTTACGATGCTTATTTCAACTGTTGATAAAATGTTTACAAGATTACCTGCCAAAAATATTTATGTTTTGTGTATGTATCCTATCCATGAGATGTTATGAGATGTTATGAAATGTTATGAATGTTGTTGGGTCGCTCCCAACTTATGAATGAAAATCGATATCGGATCCTATGCTGGAAGGACAATACCTGGCTAGGATTAACGTGTACACCTAAGGTGACTGTGTGCTGTAAGGACAATTCACGGCGATCGCGTCGTAGAGGAGGCCTCCTTCACGACGTTCGACTATGATGATATGATGAAAGGATGTTAAGGGATATGGATCATACACACCAGAAAAATGCCTGGCCAGGCGATGATTTTGAGAAATGATGAAAATCTTTTAGTAAGCACAAGGCATTTCAACTAAAACCCTTGTGTCTTACCATGATGTGGCGATGTAATCTACAAATGATAAAATGTTTTGGCATGAGTCCACCGAGTGCACTCTTGTACTCGACCGCATGTTTGTTTTAAATGTGCGGGTTGAGCGGATGATGGATGGGCGGTGTTGAGCAATAGGAATGTTGTCATTGAAATGTTTTATACCTTGATTGTACATCGTCATATGTACATATCACACGTCTTCCGCTCTGAAGAACCTAATTTATGTACTAGAGTCCAAGAACATGCTTGACATATGTATTACGCTTATTATTAATGAGAGTCTCCATGTTTATTCTTTCATGTTTACAGTTATAGTCCCTGATAATCCGTAATTAGGATTAAGGGGCTGTGACAGAGTGGTATCAGAGCGGTTCGCTCTTGAACCTAAAATCTCCTTTAGGGTTAAGTCTAGATCATTAGACTTCTAGAGATCAGCTGACAATGCTCAACACTCTATCACATCAAGCTCAACCGAAATGAGGTAAATGACTTTTTTTTTCAAAGTTTTGAAAATTAGCCTGGCCAAGACGAATGTTTATGAAATTATTTTTCTCGGTTTGAAAACGAAAAGTTTGAAAGTGAAACAAAATTTTATCTAGTGAAATGAAAGCTATGAGAAAGGTTGAGAATGAACGTTGTGACAAATGATTTGTCAAGAAAGTTATGAAAAGAAGGAAGATATAAGAAAGTTGATGACAATGATATGAGAAAGTTTTGGCATGATGTGCCAAAGATGAAATGTTTGAATTCCTGAAATTCAATATGGGTTCATTGTTATGAACGAAGTTATGTTATTCATGTTTTAAAATGATTGAGATTGGACATTGATTTGTCAAATATGATATGTTGAATTCTTTAAATTCAACGAAATACGTCTTGCATAAATGAGCTACGTAGGAATATTCAAGTTTTACTTCAATCTCAAAGTTGATTATGATGATGAGCATGCTAGTTCAACAGAACGTATACTTTTTAAGAAGCATGATCACTTTTTACGAAAGAACATAGAAGTAAGAACTTCCTTCCATTACAAGAACAAGAGTAACGATGGATTTGAGAACTTCATTCCATCTTGAGTATCGAAAAGCAAAAGATTTATACGAAATTGTACGACCTCGGTTGCGGCATTACCCTGTACTACCTCGGCATCGGTAACGGCATGTACGACCTTGGCGTCGGCATCACTTATAACCTCGGCGCGAACGCGTGTAAATTTCTCTACACTGCGCAGTGATTCTGTTTTGACTCGTTCTCGGTCGTGTGAACTCCGATTTACGTACGGTTTTCGTTTACATGCTCCTAATGCACTGTACTTCATTTCTTATGAAGGACCAAATCCCTGATTCCTACTCCAGAATTCACGAGAATCAGTTGAAGTTAGATCTATGATCTGTATAGAGTAAATAACGTTATAGTGTGATACGAATCCTAGAATGTTACTAAGAAAGTAAGATCTTCAGTAATACAAGTAGAACCTTGGCATACATGAGAACTTTGTTGATGACCTATTACGGGTATATAAGCTTTCAAATTACATCCATTACCCAATTTATGTCATTGAGTTTAACTCTATGACCTAGTTCCAATTGAGAATTCATTCGAGTTTCTCACTTTTTCTGAAGAAAATTTTCAAACCCAAAAATTCATAAAGTGTCCTTTTGAACCCAAAGCCTTATGTGACTGAGAATATAATTGTGACGGGTCTGGCCAGCCCATATGAACAAAGAAATCTCAGTAGTAGTCATTCTGGTCTTCGGACCCTAGATCCCCATTTCTTCAGTCCAAAGAGCATATTGATTCAAACATTGAAAAGATGTTATCTTGATGGGTGAGACTGTACCTCCTGTAAGTAGTCGTGATAATTTCTTCTCGACTCTTGAAACCATCAAGTAAGATGAAAGTTGACTTACATTATCACCTAAGTACGAATTAGTAAAGCGATTAATATCAGACATGAGATAGGTTGACTTATTTTATTCACCTAAAAGTTTCAGATCAGTAAAGTGATAGACATCAAGAAATTATGATGTAAAGAAAATCTCGATGAAATGAGATATTTTTCCTATGATACACATGAATGTGATGACCCTTGATGGGCTTTACAAAGATTGGAAAACAGTGAAGTTATACCTTCATACGACTGTTATGATAATAAAGTTATGAATGAGATACTCTTTAGCATTTGAATGCATGAGTAAGAGCAAAGAAAAGTATATGATATCCATGGGATATGGATTCCCTTATTTTGTCATAACGAGAGAAATTACAACTTATCTTTAAGATAGTTGGTTGTCCTTAAAAACCCTCGTTAGTAGGTTGGACATGTTAAAAAAAAAAAAGATGTATGCAAAATATTCTTTTCAAATATATATATATATATATATATATAAGAAATGATAGCATCTCAGAAAATAGATCTTTCGCCTTATACCTCAATCAATGAGATTATGCTTGAGCATAATCGATTCCAAGTAATTGAAACTCGGTTGGACGAATGATGATAAGATTTAGAGATCATAATCTTTGAGATGTGTGAATAGCTAGGATATCCCTAGCATGTAAATCAAGTATGGAGGAAATATCTCCAAAGTCAAGACATGGCAATAAGATGCTTAGAATTTAAGTTATGGTATACGAATGTACTACCCTACCAAGCCATATGACAATGATAACGGTTCTAGTCACGAAAGTGGGAACCAAGTATAACGAAGTAAGATTACTTTCGATACCATGCCCAAGAAAATGGACAAAAGTCAAAAATAGCAGAAGAAATTACGAATTATACAAGTAGATAGTTCATGATATGATATAAGCCTCAGAGATGTTATGACTTCGATAAGTAAGGTAATTCCCTTGAAGTAAAGAAACGGATTAAGAAATAAATTCATTATTTTGAAATAAATCTTAATACTCTAAGTTACAATGACACGAAACGCTTGTCTTGTGTAACTTAATAGTTAACAAGCAAGATAGTTTCTATAGATCTTGCAAAGGAAATACGTCCAAGAGAACACAGAAATAGATTCTCATTGAGGGACTTTAAGGTAAATCCAATTGGAAAGATTATCCCTCATACTTTTGCGACGATCAATAAAATGGGATATTAAGTATCTCTAACATGGGAATGAAGCATTCATTGAATGTCAAGAAAATGGTAAAGATTTTTGACGTCAAGGAAAAAGTATAATACGTCCCTAGTGGACAAAGGATTTTATCTTATGCAAAATTACACGATGAATCAATAAAAGATTAAGAAGAAATGACTATATCCAAAAAGGGATATTACAAATGATGGCGCTAAAGGCCAGTATAAGGACTTCTCTGGAAAAGAGTTTAAAGTAAGGATATATGAGAAATATATTCCTAAGATCGATAAAGTAAAAAGGGGAATTAAATCATTCATACTGGATTAGGAATGAATGATAGTGATAGAGACATGACGATCTCTACGATAAGATTTAATTATTGAAATATCAATATCAAAGGATAGGTTGATGTAGACCTAACCACGATGCTATTGGTAAAAGTATAACGATACGGATACCCGAGAAGTATAGGGTGAATGAGGCAACAGAAGACCATAGCAGGGGAACATAATGTCCCAATGAAAAGGACAATGACATATGAAATATACATTTACTTGAATAAACGGGAACACCATAGACCAAAGCCTATACCTCGCATCGAAAACAGAACAAACAGAACCAAAAGACAGAATAGGTATGAGGAAAAATTTCTCAGAATACCCATAAGATTTTGTTCAATTTAGGTGCTTCGCTTTTTGACATCGCACAAGTATGCGTAGAAGCGATAGAACCCAACTCAGGGTAAGCGAATCAAGAAATGAAAATCTCCTTACCTATACGAGAATTATGACCATCACAAGTGTTGCTCAAGCTTAGAATTGAACCTAGAATCGCCTAAGGTTTTATCCAATGATTCAGATCATTATATCTATGTGGAATATAGATATAATTCTAGAGACAAAAAGTTTCGAAAATGGCTGTCATTCATGTGATTAGTAACCTGGGCCTAGCCTTTTCGTTAGAATTTTTACACGACGAATATCGGTAGACTGTTACCGCTCGCCATGCGAATATCTTTAAGGCAACATACGACTGAAGATGTAAAACGTAAAATGAGTATTAAGATAAGTGTCATGAGTCGTGTCATAAGTAGTCTACAGGTTATATACGTCTTAAGGTGTATAATTCATTAAGAGATCCTTCTTATTAAAAATTCCCTCGATTGCTTAATTTAAGTCGGACTCATCTAGAACTATATGTTTACAGATGGCAAAAAAAGGGGTCTCACGAGTAAAAAAAAAAAAAAGGAGTTAACCCAGGTGTAATGTACCACCAATCTAAAGTACGGATTAACGGATCACATTATTAAACAGGATTAAGAACATGATGACCAACATCCTTTCAAAACTTTAAACTATTTATAGAATAACACACAACGGTTTCATACAAACTAGACCAACGGATCATTAACAAAAGGGTTCAACCGATCCGAGGTAACATAAGTAATATCCAAATATAAAATAAAGTGTTTTGACAATGGAAAGCATGTGAATGCATATACGACGATATACATTCAAGGTAAACTATTAGCGACAAAAACTCCATTTTCAACACTTGTCCATCCATCACCGCTCAACTGCACATTTAAAAACAAACATGCGGCTAAGTACAAGATTGCACTTAGTGGACTCACGCCAAAATCATTTTATTTAATTACATCGCCCATTAGTATAACACGAGGGTTTTAGTAGAAATAACTCGTGAATACCAAAATACTTTTATCACTTTTTCAAAAGATCGCTCTTGTGAGCATTTTCGGTATGTATGATCCGTATCATCGTAGACTTTCTCATAACTCGCTCACGCTGAGAAGTAGCCTCCTTCTACGACGCGCGACCGACCAAGATGTTGCTAACGACTCACGATCACCTATGGTGTACACGTTAATCCGTGCTAGAATTTCGCATCTAGCATGTGATCCGATATCGATTTTCTATAAAGTTGGGAGCGACCCAACAATCGATAACTTTCATGGTTCGCTAACCATCTCATGATAGGATATACATAAAACATAAATACTTTGGGCAAAAAACAGTAATACTTGGGCATGTAATCAATAATGCTCATAATCATTTCAACTCGAAAGCTTTTGTAAATAAATACTTTTCAAGAAAGCATCGTAAATAAAAGGGTTTTCGAGTAAAGCCCACCTCGATATCGCAGTGTCTTTATACTATGGTTCCTTTCTATGTCGAATGCTCAAGTCCACGATCACCTTAACGTAAGAATTATTTTAGTATTTTGGTTACGCTCGATAGAGACGAACATAGTCTATAACTTTCTATGCATCAAATAATGCTAACGCCGGACTTATTTTGACGCTTCCAATCAATCGATGTCGACTATGAATTTTCTTAATTTATAAGGGATATTCTATCGCTTTAGTACATAATGATGTTTTAATGTACTTACGTAACGTAAGTTACATTCTTACTAAACGCACTACGCTACATAGATCGCGATTATTGAATTACGTGCGATTTGACCTTGGTCAATGTTTTGGTCAACAATTTTGACCAAGTCAACACTTAGTCAACATTTTGACTTTAGTCAACTCAAAGTCAACATTTTGACTTTTTCAATTTCTTATGCATTTTCGATTTTAATGCACAATTCTTGTTCCAAAATTCTATAAAATCATACTATGTCTAAAACATTATTTTAGATCATATTATGTAATTACTTTGGTCAAATAAAATCATATTCCTTAGAATTATACTATATGGTTTTAGTTTTCATAATTCACTAAGTAAACCATTTTAAAAATTCCAATAAATTCACATAACACTTAATCATCCTTAACTATGCTTACTATAACATAATTGTTATTTATTATGAACTATTGAATTTAATTTACCTAAGTCATATTTCGAAACTTTGACTTAGGTCCAATTAATTTTTATAAATTTCAATAAATTCCTACAACCATATATTATGAATCTACATCATCAATACGATATGATAACACTTAAATATGGTTTATATCTCAACATCATATCATATATTAAAATTTTCGAAATTCTTGAACTTAGGTACTAAAGTTCTCCAAAAATTCTATATAAATTCATATAAGCTTATTTAATACTCTAGATTATTATTCCATGCTCAAATCTATAATTAAAAATCAAAATCATCAACATATTTCCTTCCTAAATTTTCGGTCCAATTTTTAAATTAAATAGCACACTTAATTTTATGATTTAATCATACTACATGCTTAATAACATCATATAAACATAATATCTAAGCATATTAGCATATGTTATGTAATTTTTGAAAATCACATGAACATACTAAGCTTATAACATGAATTCTAACGTATATATGAAGCTCGTAAGAAATCTAACCTTTAATCGGTATGAGTTTGATTGGTGTCGCCTATATGCTCTAAGTTTGGGTTCTTACACAAGGTGAATACTCTCCTTTCTCTCCTCACTATTTTCGATTTTTTTGGTTTGTGATGAATAAATGAATGCCTTCTTTGGGTATTTATGACTTAGGCTACTATTTTTTATTATTTATGTAAAATATCTAATGTCCACTTGTTGAAAACCTTATCCTTATCAAAAACCTTATCAAAATCCTTATCATATACAACTCATCCCACTTGCTACCTTATCCTATTAATTAGATTCTTTGTACCATATGTTAAATTGAAATCAATATTTTATTAAATATATATATATGAATCGGCTTTTATTTTTTCTTTTATTATACCCTTTATTATATCATATTATAATTAAATTAATAATTTATAAGATTATTATCAAGAATTATCACATTAGATAATATATATATCATTTTGAAAACCACTAAATTCTAAACCTAGATTACTTGTTCAAATTGAACACCACCTTATCTCCTTACACAAGATCCTTATCCTATCTTAATGAGATCTTATCTTATCTCTTCATTTAATAAGACTAGATTTGTCATCAACTTTATAAAATTCCTAAGATTTTCGGAACCTGATTACTTGTTCCACTCATTAATACTTTACACCTAATATAGATAAGATCCAACTCATATTATCCTTAATTATAGGATAATGTTTATCACATAAAATCATACTTAAAACCCTAAGATTTTCGCTTTTAATCACAAGTGCACCCCACTTGTGCAAGTTGTAATACACCTCATTTTGTCCTTAATGACATCATAATAATATAATAATTATCATATATCACTAATTGAATAAGAATAAAAAATTAAATTGTACTTAGAAAACCCTAATTTTCGATTTTCACTAAGGTATTCTCAAATATTTTATTTCCTTGTATATAGTAGCTATTACATAATTATGTGACATATTATATGTCTTAGATAATAAATTTAATCATAGAAAAGTATTTAAAATAATTTAGATTCACAAAACCCTAATTTTGGGAAATTAGAGTTTTCGAAACCCTAATTATTGGGGCTTTAAATTTATAATTCTCTAGCATTATTTTGATGATAAATAATGCTCTTATATCATAAAATAATCATAGGAATTTTAATTTTATAATTTCGAGATCATATGCTAAAGTTATCGCATTATCTCTAAACGTAGACGATTATCTCTAAATGTTCAAAATAAAGTTTATTAAAACTTTATTTATTCCTATAATAATAGGAATTTCAAATTAAGCTTAACTGCTTAAGAATATCAGAGACGAATCGTAGCTGTAATTTATTCGACATTAGAAGATTACATTTGAAGGAATATTGAAATTATATTTCTTAATTCACTAAGCATCGTGAATCTCATACAGATTTTATCAATTATGCTTGGTCAAAGTCAAGAGTACTAATTAAGATTTTAATTATCAATTAATAATACTAATTACGAATTTATTATCGTAATCACCGGATATTACAAGCGCCTAGTTATAACTTGGCTCTTTTAATATGAACTAGGAATTTACTTGATGGATACTCGTAACTATAGTTCAAACGAGGATGGTATCCAACGGTTATCAAAGGAATTTTGCAAAAGTTGATAAAATTCCAAAGCGATGTTCGATTTGTCACGTTTAAGCCCGTGGAACGACACCTCGAGTACTTGTCATCAACTTCGGTTACACCGAGAATAAAGGAATGGTTGTACCACGATGTTCCAACGTGCGCCCAATCAATGGACCAAAATCGAGAAGGGCGGACAAAATCTTATCGCCTCATGGATTAGGAGAATTACCGCTACCAACCCAACCATACTTTCTGATAAAAGTAACACCAACTTCTAGTATTGAAGAAGAAACGGGGAGCAGCTTGACCCCTGGCTCTCTGAAAGAGAATGATCGTCAGGAGTATGAAGCAAAAACGTACTTGGAGAAAGGCAAGTTTCCAAGGGAGGAGTACGACTCCGACAAAGGTCATTCAAAGACATAGAATCTTAGGATCATATAAGACTTATATGTAGATAATGGTTTATGATGAAAATGGTGTGATTAAGATATGTAAAATAAACGTAGTTTGGAAATTTTGTGAATATGTTAATAAAGTGTCAAAACTTTGAGTGTAAAAGAACTAGACGCTTGAATCGGTCATTTCGAGAGACCGACCGTAAGTAATGTAGGAAAAGTCCTCACTGAGGCATTATGATGTAATATTATATGGTCTTGAAGAACGGTATCCGAAATACGGAAATGAATTGTTCCGAATAAGATATGGTTACTATGAGATAATAGTTACGTCATTCGGACTAACCAATGCACCAGCCCTGTTCATGAACCTCAAAAATCGAGTGTTTCACACATACCTAGATAATTTTTATCTCAATCCTCATGGATGATGTTCTTATCTATTCAAAGGACGAGAAAGAACATAAAGAAAATCGAAGGGCTGTCTTACGACTTTTAAGAGTCGGGCAAATTTTGTCAAATGCAATTTTGTAAATTTCGGCTTAAAAGAGAAATATTCCTCAGGCACATAGTGTCTTTAGAAGAAAACAATGTAAATCTGACGAAGGACAAAACAATTAAAGATGAAAGACGTCAATGACCTAAAATAAGATCAGGAATTTTATAGATTGATTAACTACTATTAGAGATCCATTAAGAACTCTCTAAGGTAACAAGACCAATAAGATAGTTACCCCAAAATAGAATCAAAATTTACATGGATTAATGAAAGAAAGGCTATGTATTAATATGAGAAAGATAATAACTTATGCATCACAATGACTTAGGCCACATGAATATAATTTCCCAACTCATGACTTGAAATAGTAACAGTGGTATAAATACCGAAGTCTTGGAAATTTCACTCCTATATCAATAAATTAAGAACCCTTCACAATTTACAAAAGTTTGAACTTATTCTTCGAGCAAAGAAACGTGGATAGAGGATAGGAAAGATGGCACGAATCAGTAAAAGATTATAATTGTGATAAATAATCACCTAAGGAATGGTAATGTAGAATCTAATGCCTAAGATATAAAATTTAGTCTAAATCATGGTATGTCCTTATAGAAAAGGAAAACTCATTGGAAAGATTAAGAAAACGAGAACAAGAATAATAGTCGGGCAATCGGGACGAATGTAAGTAGTATTCCCACAACCAAGGTGAAATATGACTAAAAAGAAAATGAAGATGGAATAGAATACAAATTAAGATAAGGAATGGAGAGTCAAGGATTTTAAGGAGCGTTGGATAATGTTCTTGTCTAAAGAGATATATACATATATTTCCAAGCAATAATAAGCTTAGAAATGAAACCAAGAATGAATTTCATGATCCTTCTCATACCGCCAACCGGCATTATTAAGATGTATTATGATTTACGAGAAAAGTTAGATAGCAAGGAATGAAATGAGATATAACCATATTGTCGAAAGCGATGTCTCGGTTACCAATAAGTAAAGGCATTGTATCAAAGGCCTTATAAGAGAGTATAATCTATAGAACTACGAATGAAAATAGAATGATATAGAAATAGATCTTATGATGATTTTACCAAAGTCATAAAGAAGTCGCACTACTATATAGCTAGTAGTGGATTGACTACCAATTATGTTTTGTCTCTTTCTATTCGGATGACTCATAGATCCGAAAAGTTAGCTCGACCGTACATAAAGGAAATCGATATTTACAAGGAGTACCAAAACCTATCGCTTCGGATAGAGACTTGAAGAGTACCCAGATTTTGAACTAACTCACAAAAGGAGTTAGATACGAGGTTAAGCCTTAACATAGATGTCCACTCACGACGGATAGACAATCGAGAAGGACGGTATGAGCGTTTAAGGATACGATAGAACATAAGTGTTAAACCAAGATGCAAGTGAGAACGTATTGTACCACTTGGTAAGTTTACGTCGATCATAGCTACCAAATAACGATCAATGTAGCCTTATGAGGCGATTATGAAAAAAGTATTGACCACCACTTTATTGTAACAAAGTAGGTGAGCAAAGGTATAAAGTCCCGACGTTGTAAATGAAACGATTAAGATATCTCGCCAACGAGGCAAAGAATAAGAAAAGCTCGGGACGGACAAAAGTCTTACTACTGACGCCGTAAACTCGAATGCATTCTTGAATGCGAATTAAAGTTTCTTAAGATTTCTCCATCTAGAGAAATTATAAGTTTAGATACAAGAATGTTGAGATCACGTTTTATAGGACCTTACGAGCTCCTAGCAATGATAGCCTAGTAGTTTATAAATGATACTTCCACCACATTTGGGAGGAAGTGCGAAATGTTTTCCACGTGTCGCAGATTGAAATACGAAATGACCCAATTCACGAAAACCAACATGATGGCGTGACCTTTGACTCGGATGGGTTATGATGAAAATCTCGACTAATTTGATCGCATGCGATTCAACGATTAAAGAAGCAAGTTTGGTCTTATAATGAAAGTCGATGGAAGAACCATGGACGAAAGAAAAGCACATAGAAAGTTATGATGTTATGATGTTAAGATACTCATACTTTATGAGGTATGCAAATTTTGGGACGAAATTTCTTTTAAGGGGTAGGATGTAATACCAGTAGAATTAAATGCTTAATTACGGTATTTAAAACCAAATCAAAGCTTTTGAGATATTCAATCGAATGATATCGAATAATGACTTGATTAATTACGAAGGAATGAAATCCTATTTTATATTCACCGAGAATTGTGAATTAAGGAATAAAAGTATATGAAGTATATCGGCGGATTATTTTAACGTCGATCGCATATCGATAGTTAAAATTCATGATATTTTCTAAGCAATTAAGTTTAGAATTAAATTCCATTATTAATGGAATAATTTAATAAAGTGATGACGATCATTTTGAGATGAGTCGATAATGAGCGTTTTGCAACGCGTTTTCAAACGTTAACGTTTTGAGATGAAGCGAAAAGCGTTTTAATCGATCAAGAAATTATAGGAATTAATTTCCTATGATTAGTATATATAATTACAGTATTATTTAGCATTAAATCAATGCTAGATCATCAAGATTTGATAGTGACCAATTTTTGAAACGTTCAAAACCCTAATTTTCGAACTCGATTTTTATCGCATAAAATGATGCCATTAATTTATCCTATGATATTATTTATCATCTAAACTATATGTCATAACATATATCAATGTTTGGCATGGAAAATAAAATTTGGACCCTTTGGCATAGTGTAATAGCCGAGAGCTATATACACATATATACTAAGCACTTATTTGTTGATTTTTCCTATTACATGTATCTAAGTGACATTGGATTAATTATAACCTAACTACACTATTAAAATCTTATATATATACATATATATGTGTACAAAATCGTGCATGTGTGTGAGGTGTGTAAGTAGAGTGTGTGTGTTGTCAATTGTGCATGGCATAGGGTGACATTTGTAATACATGAAGACACCCCCAAACACTTGTCACCCCTAAGCAACCACCCCACCCCTCTACCACCACACAACCCCCCCCCCCCAAAAAAAAAAAAATTCAGATTTCATTCGTCCCCTTCCTCCTCTCCTCTCCTCACTCCATCTCCTACAATGGAGACCCTTTTTCCACCATAACTAAACTGAAAACTGGAAGTTGCTGCACGAACAGTAGATTGTGGAATTTATTTGACTAAGTTTCAGTGGTCAGATGAAGGTGAAATTTAATTATGTTTATATTAAGCATGAATAGTATATATTTATAAAATTTCAAGTCGATCTGATGTGTTTTACTATTTTATTTGTATTTTTCAAAACCACTGCACAAAACTGTGAAATTTTCCATGTTCATCACCCACGCTTCATAATCTTTGTTCCGAGTTTGGATAATGGTAAAACTCTAAAATTTGGCATAAGAATAATTCAGCATGTCTAGAAGATATATGTAAATGTTCAGAATTTTCTAAAAATGTTTACTATTTATTCCAGATTTTACAAGCTAACTGCACAAAACTGTCACTGTAGCGATAGCTTGTGGTAAAATATTTTTATCTCCCAATATATTGTGAATCATTAAGTGAGGCATTTTCTGGATTAAACTAGACTTAAGTGGCTTTTCAATATGATTGGTTGCATTCCTAGATTCCTTATAATGAACTCACGGTGAATTTGTGAAGTTGATACATTACAGTAAGATTTTTGGACAAACTGCCTTAGTGAATTTTTCCATGTAATAGGCTGTTCGAGTATGACTTTTACGTGAGATGTTCAAGCCGTTTGTAGTCCGATTTGGACTTGGGTTTCTTCATAAGAAATGTTCCTCACCATGTCTAGTTATGATCTGGAAAGTTTGATCCCAAACCAAGTTTTATAGGTATACCTTTCATCGACCCAAAGTCACCTACTGGAAACTGTCCATTTCCAACTAGTCAACTTTGAGCTTATGTATTTCTCGATGCGTCAGATATTTTCCAGTATGGTCTTCATGAAATATGTAGTTCTTGTTACAAGGTTTTGAAATTGGTAGCCTGCAGACATTTTGGCATTGTGAGTCAAAAGTTACGGGCCTGGCAAAACCCCTCGTCGTTAAGCTAAAACTGGAATTCTGAAAAAATTTCTAAGTATAGAAGTCAGTTTGAGTTGCCCACTTTGAGACCCTATATCTCCAGAACCACGACTCGTTTGGATTTAATTCCTTCTTAGAACTTGTAGTACATGTTTAGAGGTTTCCAGAATGTATCTTTGTGCGACCATACATATTCTGAATCGAGAGTTATGAATCGTCAAAGTATGTCACTTGGGTTGTTTCAAACTGTTTTGCTGAAATTAAACACTTGAAAATTTAACTAAGTGTTGGAACCCCCCTAGGTGAAATATGCCTTATGTGAATAGGGTGATGATCGATTGTTATATGGATGATATTAATACATATTAATGACCATAAGTATATAATAATACACTATATGAATTTAGAAATTTTTTTGGAAATCATTGGTAATTTTAAGGATTATCGAGAGCATTAAAGGAATTATAAGGATTTTAAATCCTTTCTAATTAAGAGTAATAATATATTATATGTCTAAATATTATTTTGGACATATTTGGGATTTATAAAATTTTATAAAAGTAGATCACTATGTTTATAACGAAACGTTATATTTAATAACGTTATAAATGAATAATAAGGATTTATGGATAAATGGATTAATATTTAAGAAAATATTAATAAAGTTCATCGATTTACGTGACAAATCGAGAATTAGGACTTTATGAAAAGAAATCGATTGAAATCGATTTATAACATAATTAGTAAGAAATTACTATTGAAAGTCAAAATTGTTTACTTTTAAAGTCAACGCATCGAAATACGTTCGATAAATACGCTGTCTGGCGTGTAAGGTGCACTAATTAGGTAAGAAACCTCATTAGTAAGAAAAGATTTCATAATTGAAATCCTTATATCGAGAAACGATAAATCGTCGAGCGTTTAAACCGAAAGGTTAAAACGATACGATTGAACGTGTCTCGAAGAACGAGAACTATTCAATTGAAATACGTAATTGAAAAGCGTATCGAATTCATTAAGGAATTCAGTTTATACCGATATAGAATATCGAAATTATTCTAGACTTTGAGAGTCTCGAGAAACGCGAACGACGTACTAAAACATCATTTTTACGTAAAGGTGTGGATGCGGACGTGACGATCGGACGTTGACGAATACTCAACTTTAAGACGAACAATAGTCCAGGTGGGCTTTACTCTACTCAAAAATGAAATGCTATTGAAATATTTATTTACGATGCTTATTTCAACTGTTGATAAAATGTTTACAAGATTACCTGCCAAAAATGTTTATGTTTTGTGTATGTATCCTATCCATGAGATGTTATGAGATGTTATGAATGTTGTGTTGGGTCGCTCCCAACTTATGAATGAAAATCGATATCGGATCTATCTTTGGAAGGACAATACCGCTAGGATTAACGTGTACACCTAAGGTGATTTGTGTCTTTGTAAGGACATTCACGGCCGGTCACGGCGTCGTGAGGAGGCCTCCTTCACGACGTTCGACTATGATGATACGATGTAAGGATGTTAAGGGATATGGATCATACACACGAGAAAAATGCCCGCCAGCGATGATTTTGAAATGATGAAAATCTTTTAGTAAGCCTGGCATTTCAACTAAAACCCTGTGTCTTACCATGATGTTGCGATGTAATCTACAAATGATAAAATGTTTTGGCATGAGTCCACTGAGTGCACTCTTGTACTCAGCCCTGCATGTTTGTTTTTAAATGTGCAGGTTGAGCAGATGATGGATGGAGCAGTGTTGAGCAATAGGAATGTTGTCGCTGAAATGTTTTATACCTTGATTGTACATCGTCATATGTACATATCACACGTCTTCCGCTGCAAGAACCTAATTTATGTACTAGAGTCCAAGAACATGCTTGACATATGTATTACGCTAATTATTAATGAGAGTCTCCATGTTTATTCTTTCATGTTTACAGTTATAGTCCCTGCTAATCCGTAATTAGGATTAAGGGGCTGTGACATGTTTCGACCAATTATTTGTGGTTCTTAGACCTTAATTATATTTAAGGTAACCAACAAAACGAATTAGAATCGATTCGGAGATCAAAAACTAGAGAAATCAAAAACTAGTGACTAGTCACTGCCAGATCGGGGTTTTCCGAATAGCACGAACATAGAATGAAAGATCTAGAATGAATCTCAAGAAAAGGATTTCATTTCTAGAATCCTCTCACGAAAACATGTGAGAAGCCAAAGAATGGGAATTTTCGGGCATTCTCGCCCGGTCAGTCTCAAAAGTACTATTTACGAGCCGGATCAACTTCTAGTCCATGCTAATCATGATAATTAGTGATAATAATAAAAATCATGAAGGAATATATTATTATGAATTTATAAATTATAAGAATCAATTTCTGAAATAAATTCCTGAATAACTTAACTGAACGCTGGGAAAATATACCGGAAAAATCCTAAACTATTCCGAACGACCCAAAACTTGAACCAATGGTCTAAATCAATAAAATATGATTTATAAGACTCAAATTAATTATGAAAGCTTAAGAATTCAATAGAATTTCGAATGAGCATAATTTAATCGTCGGACGCTATTTTTCCGCGATAACTCGGAATTGACTTATCGGATGTCATCCGAACTTCATGAAATTATTATAAACATTGAAATAAGTCTTTTAAATGTTATTTAAGAAAATAAAACCTTAAGGTTCCAAGAAATCAATCGAAAGCGCATTAAAAACTTAAAGAGTCGGTATTAACATGCCAAATCGGGTAATTTGACCGTTCCTTATCCCAACTACCACTAAGAGATCCTAAATGAGCTTATAACAGCTCATTTTCTGCACATTACAGCCCCATTTGGACAGCCTCCCTTTATCTATCTAATTTTTGAATTTTCTCTCTTTGTTCTTCAACTTTTCAAGCCTTAATCTTCAATTTCAAACCATTCCAACCCTCAAATAATTATTCTAGGACCATAAAAAGTTAGCATTCATCATTATATTCATTTATAATGGAGTAGAATTTGTTTTAGATTTTTCTTGAATTATTTCATGAAAAACCTTAGTTTTGCTCTTCATTTTTTTCGTGACTTTTGGGCTACCAAATGCTCTCAAGCCATGAATGAAATATGCTTAGAAATATATTATAAGGCTGTGTTTAAAGTTTGAGAATTTTTGGAGCATGTTTTATATTTTTTTATTTTTGGTAGAATTTATTTTATATAAGATAAAGCATGATTTTGTGAATATTATTTGATATTATTGCTTGTTGATATATTAGGAGCATGTAAAATAAATATGATAATTTTCAGAATTTTCTTGCTTTAATTTTTGAAAATGCCGTGAGCTATAGGCTTGATTTAAGCCATGATTTGATTTTTCTTTTTGGTAAATAGTTGAGAAATAGTGTTTAATATATGATATGAACATCATATATTAATCTTGAAATTATTGGAATACTTCTCTTTTTTTTCATGAAAATACCGAAACATATATATATATATATATATATATATATATATATTGGAATTTATTTTGATTTGATGTGTTGAAAATAGTTGAGATATAGTGTTTAATGTATGATATGAACATCATATATTAATCTTGAATTTATTCAAACACTTCTCCTATTTTATTGTTATGACCGAAAGTTTATATATATATATTAGGTTTTAGTTGATTTTTAATTGTTGAAAATGATATGATAGGTGATTTTATAAATATTGGTTGGTGTTTGATGTTAATATTACATGTTATTGCATAATATAACATATTGTGAAGGAATGAAATTTATTGAATATATATACATATATTACATGATTACCGAAAATGATTAGGTGGTAAAAAAGGCATGTGTTTAATTTTAATGTATGATATGTGATGATATTTCATGTTTAGTATATGATATAAGCATGTTATGATTTTTGTGGAATTTATTGAACACCAATGCTCATTAAATCATTAATGCCGAAAACTTTGGTAATTTTTAACCTATGGTTGAAATTTTATATGATGATATTGAGTTGGAAATTAAATTCTATAGTATGATATGAGTATAACATGATTTTATTGGAATTTATTGGATACATAAGCTAATTATTGCTAATTATCGAAAACATAGCAAAATGGTTAAGTATGAGTTTAATTTTAATGGTAATGATGCTATGATAGTGAAATTATAAGCTTAGACTGAATGGTTGTGATTATGGTGAATGAATGGAACACTTATGCACACATACACAATGATTGTGTATTATATCAGAAATTAGGGTTTTCTAATGCTTTAGTATAATGTATGTTGTGTATGGTGATGAATGTTTATGTTTATGTTTATGTTGTACCGACAAATAAAACCCCAAACGTAAACAACATAATACTTTATGTACTAGAATCCAAAGGAAAGCGACTAATTTCGACAACTTAAGAAGGAATTAATGAGAATCGAAGATATACATAAATTTAGGGTTTTCTATTAGCAATAGGATACTCAAACGTGAGATCCTAAGTTAAAGAAACCAAAAGCCGAGTCACAACGTTTATACTCAACAACGACAACCTAATACGATGATAGATTGAATGTTAAGACAACTCGACAACGAATAGCAATTACACAACTTATATAGTCTCCGACGAGTTAAGAAGAACCAACAATGTCGTAAAGTGTAAGCAAAGATTCGAACATGAGATGTCGATCCTTATGTCTCAAAAGTCGAGTTAATATTCCCGAGCCCTTCATCTATTCCTAAAGTACTTACTTACATATTGGTATGTGATCACTTGAATCATAAATCAAGACTTTCTTTTATTCGTCGTGCTAATACGACAAGTCGTCAAGCATAACCTACTAGGACATAACTATAATTGTTAAGTCTAGTTAGTGGCTTGAGAATATCTTAATATACCAACCATAACTTGATTACCAACAATCTATAACGTAATGACGTTTAGAATAACACTAAGGTTAAGAGTCGAGATAGACTCAGAGTATATGACTCATAAGTTGAGGTTCATCTATGAATAATGAAGTAATATAGTTTGAAAATTGAGAATGTAAGATAATAGGAATTATCTTAAGACCATCACATGAAATCATAAAGAAACCCTAATTGGGAACTTTAAGTCATAAATTATAAACGACCTTCGATCGATAGAAAGAATCTAAGAATGGCTATTTTCTTATGGAGGGTTCGATTGTGCGTAGTCGCTGAGGAATGACACTCACACCCTGCTCACTTAGAACTATTAGCTTGGATTAGTAGGTGGGCTTTCTTGAAACAAAAATGTTATGCATAACTCAAAGCATGATTTACAAAGCTTTATGAAATATTATCACATGAAATGTTATTAACTGTCAAATGTTTATGTTTTGTTGTTATCCTATCTGAGATTGGTATATCCAATGTGGTATGTGAATGTATTGGTCCACCAACGTTAAAAAAGGGTAACGATTGGATCCGACTTAGTTAAGGACTAACTCGGATTGTGTACACGTGTGACTGTGTGTTAAGGTTAGCTACCTCGATCGGTCACGGCGACTATGTGTAGGTGGCCACCTCCATAGTGCGTGAATGAATGAACGAATGAATGAATGATCAGATATGGAGCAACATGGATAAAATAGTTCGGCCGAACGCTTTTGGAAAAATGATAAATGTTTGATAAGCACGAGTCTTTCAACTAAAATCCTCATGTGCTATTGTGGGCAGTTCAATAACTTTTACAAAGAAAATATTTTCGGCAATGAGTCCACTGAGTACTTTTGTACTTAGCTCTGCATCTCGTTTTTGATGTGCAGATTGAGCAGGAATTGATGATGGGTGCGAGG
Organism: Salvia rosmarinus; assembly: GCA_036937905.1. Lineage (NCBI taxonomy): Eukaryota > Viridiplantae > Streptophyta > Magnoliopsida > Lamiales > Lamiaceae > Salvia > Salvia rosmarinus. Next base: position 51,039,575 of record CM072822.1, on the reverse strand, counting down.
TGATGCAGAGTGGCAGTTGATTTGATGCTTTATTAGAAAGGTTTCTAGAACCTTGGGCATGTATCGTCATATGCATATCCACACGTTATTGCTGCCTAACTCTGATATTATTTTGGTATCTTAACTATGACTGCTTTCCATTATCGTATTGAACTTGAGGTCGTACCTCGTTCCTTGAATTGCGCCCTGATTGGGTTATTTCTGAACTTTGAACCTTTTTGGCAAGTTCTTATATGACTTGAGTTGGTATTGAATAGGTCATCCCTTTTTAATTCATGCGTTATGAGTAGTTCTTTTGTTAATTACATTGATTAGTTATGTATATATCTGCTGCATTATTATACCAGTGACGATCCGTATTATCCGTACTTCCTTGAGAAGTCGGGTCGTCACAGTTATGGTCTGATTTGTTATTATACTTACGTTGGGATACATATTAAAAAGTCAAAAACGTTGAAGTGTTATATGGTATTTACCATTTTTTGAAATATCGAAACGCTGATTCCTTACGTTTGATTGTTATACTTAGAAATGCAGAATCCTTATTACTGGCATGAAATTAATTAGAACAATGTCTAAAAGGTAGGCTTATTACAAAAAATCTAGTCAATTTAGTTATTGGAAATCACTATTGACCTCCTTCTTTTATTTTCTAAAAATTTTCGGTGAAATCACCTCAATAATTCATCATGATTTGAGCACTAGTCAGATCAATCTTCAATGTGTCAAATCAAAGTAAACAAAACAATCATTCATCAGATCTACAAATTCAACCAAATAAAACGTAAAAAAATGAATAAGCTAATTGCAAATTTTCCCTAATTCTAAATCAAAGCATAACCAATGGGAAAAAATGACACAAGTAGCCTTAAACTAATAGATCTATGAGGTCACAAGTAACAAAACAATTCGAAATCAAAAGAAGAAATTATGGAGCAATCAATCTGTCATATATATTTGTGTTCAACATCAAGAATGTTTTGTATTCAACATTATGCATATTTCTGTTTAACAATATGTATGCATTTTTTTGTATCTAACATCAAACGTGATTATAAATTCGTTTAAAGCTTTAAAAACTGCAAAAATTATCCGTGCATTAAATAAACAAAAAATCAACATATAAGATTGAGTATTATATAATACCTCAGGTATATGTAATATACGATTCCTCTTCCCCTATATATATATATATATATATATATATATATATATATATATATATTTTATTTATTTAAAAGAGTACAAAATTTGTAATTAATTCAAATAAAATCATAGGGATTCATAATTTTCAAATAAAAATATATAAACTCAATTTATAAAAGAAAAGGCAACACAAATGCCAAAAATATATCTAAAATGACTCATTAGAATTTACAAATTGTACTTGGCAATGCATCTAAAAGTAATTCTCAATGTACTATTTGATATCGTCTACATTTAACCAAAAGCTTGTGTTGCTGCTATCTTCGCTTAGAAATTAAGGATGTGCCCCTATATTTATTTATTATTGTTGGAAAAATGTTAAATTTGATTAAAATCTCAAAATATTTGAAAAGATGATGAATCATTCTAATATATCGTCCATTAGTAAGCTCATCTGTGAGGGTGCTTTTGTTTGACTGACAAACAACTAAGAGGAAACCTAGTTGATCGATCGGCACCAAGCTGACCGACACAAGATAAGAAGATTGAGAAGTCAACTTAGTCAAAACATCAAATGAATGGAATACACGACTAGATTGACCAAAGCATCAAATAGGCCGAGCCACCGAGATCAGAGCACTCAAAAGCCAATCGACTAAAGTGCAAGTCAAAGAGTCACATACCTAAAAAGAAGACGAAAAACAAAATAGATTAAATCGAATCCTGTCAAATCAAGTCAGAGATCGGAAAGCCTAAATAAGAAATAGTAAGTCTGACAAGTCAAATTGCTCGAGGCGTGGACCAATGAGAAGCTGACAGACAACGACTGCTATTTATACATTCTCTGCAACAAAACATGGACTACACAAAAAAAATCCTCTATTCTTGGGAAGGAAACAACGACAACAAAACTTTCAACATGAAAAACAGAGTTTGAATTCAAATGGCTAGTGAATTAAATCTCTATAAATACATGTCATCCAAGAAGAACACAAAGGATTACAAGAAACTAATGAAAAACAAAGCACACACAAGCTCAAGCAATCTCTGATTCACGCACTCAAAACCCGACTAATTTCTCTGGTGCTTTCGATCTACAAAGATTCTACCTTTCGTAGATTTCCTTCTGTGTTTCTAGGAATATCTTATTGTAAACTTAGCCTTAGTTTTGTTCTTACTTGTAAAAGTTCACTCATAGTTGGTGTAACACAAATTTTTGTATTTAAATTTTATAAATACAAAATTGTATACAAAAATTAATTGAATTTGAATTTGATATATTTGAGATGGATTCGATCTCTATCTATCCTCTGTTTCTACTTCTTCGATGTGATTCTTGAACGATCTTGAATGTTCTTCGAGTTGTTTGGAGGGGATGTGATTCCTTGATCTCCTTGAACTTGAAGTTTGGACTTGACGATGTTGATCTGAAGAATCTTGGCCTTGTTTTCAGATCGATTGTTGGATTTGGGTTGATATGTTGAAGAACGTTTGAAGATCTTCAAGTTTGAGCGTCAATGCGGGGTATTCACCATATTTCCGAATTGAACGTCGTCTTTGATTTGATTTGGAGGATGATCTTGGCGAAGAACGTGGTGATTTGCACGAAGAACGCCTTGAATGTTGAAGAAGACTTCGAAGTTTCTTGAAGACTTCGCCGAGGATTCTTCGAGCGTCTTGAGCTCTTCGATTCTTCACCTTCTTCTCTTCACTTCACCTCTATTCATCCTCTCATTATGAAGTCCCAACACTCCTATTTATAGACTTAGGTTAGTGGGCTTGTGGGCTTATGGCCTTTTGGGCCATCATGCCATGAGCTTGGGCTTATGGGCTTTTGAGCCATCAAGCCATGAGCTTGGGCTTATGGGCCTTTGAGCCATCAAACCATGAGCTTGGACTTATGGGCCTTTTGAGCCATCAAACCATGGGCTTGAGCCTGGCTTGAGTTTATGGGCCTTTTATGGCTCGTTTGGCACAATTTGAGTGATTATTCATCTTCGATGTATCTTTGCCACATGTCATGCTCCTATTTGCCGATGAAATTAAATATTAATCACATATCTATTTAATTTTGGAATAAATTCCATTAATAAAATAAGTATAATTAATTATTTAATTAAGTGTTTTACACGTATGCTAATATAATTTGCTAACAATTTTAATTGTCTACAAATTGCCCATCGAGACTTGTTCATGGACGAGTTGTCTTGAAATGGACGAGTCTCGTAATTCACTTAGATAGTTTAAACTCTTGTCGAGGAGTTCTTGAATTGAATTTGTAAACAGTTTATACTCGTATTTAGGAGTTCTTCGACTTGGATTTGAATTTATAAACAGTTTATACTCGTGTTTAGGAGTTCTTCAACTTAGATTTGAATTTGTAAACAATTTATACTCGTATTTAGGAGTTCTTGAATTTGATTTGAATTTGTAAATAGTTTAAACTCGTATTTAGGAGTTCTTGAACTTGATTTGAATTTGTAAATAGTTTATACTCGTATTTAGGAGTTCTTGAATTTGAAATTGTTAGAAAGTTTATACTCGTTTCAAGGAATTCTTGAACTTGATTTGAATTTGTAAACAGTTTATACTCGTATTTAAGAGTTCTTAAATTTGAAATTGTTAGAAAGTTTATACTCGTTTCAAGGAGTTCTTCGACTTGATTTGAATTTGAGCTTGGACTTGAATTGACTTTGTATTTGGACTTCATGGGTTGGTTTCCAAAATTGGGCCCATGTAAACATTTTAGTTTGGAAGCCCATATTTTGAATTATCCATTGGACCATTTGGAATTGAAAGCCCGCACCTCTTCAATTAAACTTCAATTGGGCTATTGTTTGGGAGCCCACATTTTTTAATCAAACTTCAATTGGGCTATTGTTTGGAAGCCCACATCTCCAATTATTTGTTGAACTCTCTTTCTCCATTTTTTTCTTTTTCTTTTTTATTTGAACCCACGGCCCAACATGGCTCATTTTTTCATTTGAGCCCAATCTTGTTTCCATTTTTAAACACTTTGAGCCCATAGTTAGCACATATTCAACTAGTAGCTCCAAGTATTGGATAACCCATTTTTTTATTTTTTAAATGCAAAAAGAGGTACGCAAGTTTGTTGAGCTGCTGCAGAATTTGTTGAGGGCCTGCAAAGGGATGTCCTTTACTTTATTTAATGAAGTTTGTTTGATGTTGCAGAGATTAGGTAGGACTTTGGCAGAGATAGTGGTGTCTAGGTTTAGTCGAGCTTGCTCTTTCTATAAATAGGGATATCCATTTTATAGCTATCTTCACTCACGATCCTAAGTTACAGCCATCCTTTTCATATCTGCTGTGGCTTTTCCTTTCTTGTTCTGCCTTCATCGCCACAAACTTCGACCGCTTTGCTTCTCGTTGCGCTACATGCTGCTCTATATTGATGAGCCAACCGTCAACTTTAATAAATCATTCTAAACCTTTTTCTTTTCCAATGTCATGCAATGGGCAACGACGTCGTAGAGCTGAATAATCATTTTTTTTTGTCATCTCCATCGCCTCGCTGTCGTCGTCTAAACCTATTTGCAACTAAGGCAGCACAATTGAATAATCATTTTTGCAATGATTTTGTGTACTTTGAACTAAATACTCGAGTCTCCTTGATTCAAGCACACACACAAAGGCACATGACCGAATTTTTTTATTCAGTATCACAAGGTTTTGTTTCGGCAAGCATAATATATATCTTTTTTTGAGCTACCCGAACACAGGATTAATCGAGAAACAAACCAAGCACTGGTCAAGAGCTGGAGTGGTGAAGGCCACGCGACGATGGCAGAGGCTTTTCCGATAGGCGGATGCGGAGGCGGCGCTGGACCTGCTGTTATTGTCTGATCACGAGGGCTGTTCGATTGAGACACTCAACGACGGCGCTGCAGTAGTTGAGGAGCTGATGGCGTTTCTGCTTTCTGTTAAGTAGGGAATGGGCGACAACGGTGGTGGTGGTGGCATCCGGGCCATTGTTTCTATCGTCGTTGAACAAGTGAGGAGGAGCAGCGTTGCTGCTGGAGTTTGTCCAATGACGGGAGTTCATGGTATCGAGGATGGAGATGTCGATGGTTGCGGCGCTGTGGAAAAGAAGCAGGCTGCTGGAGATGGAGTTACTACTCGACAAAGATACGCGATGCTGCTGGATCACGACGGCAGATTGATGCAGAGTCGGCGGCGGACATCGGCACCGCGACGGGAAGGGCAGACGTGACACCAGGATGCATGAGGCCTTGCAGAGCTCTTGAATGATGCTGGTGCCATAGATCTGGCTGTCAGAGTAGTGCCTGTGGTGGCGAGAGCATACAGGCGTGTAATATCCCACCGACCAGCTAGGTCTGGACAGAGCAATATTACTGGTTAAGAAGAAGAGAAAAAAAAAATAGAGAACAAGAAAGACCAAAATACATAATTATACACACACACACATACATACACATGCACATATATATATATATATATATATATATATATATATAGGTCTCATAACATGAGTCTGACATCACCTACATACATTTAACAATATCCTAGCAAAGCAGACAAGTCCAAAAGGAAAATGTACCCAATTAAATAACCAAGTATTAGAAATCTTGACACTAGAGCAGAGTGGTGCAAATGTCATCCCAGATAAGGGGGCCTATGCGTTTTTGGCTAAGTAGCTTAAAAGGGCAAAACAGACACTTGGCACAATCAGCACCTTACTTCATAGCCTCTCCTTACCCCAAATCAATACCTGAAAAATATAAAAACAGTTGGGGGTTGAATAATTGATTTACTCAGTGGTCATGCCAAAACAATAATCAAGTCAGCATGCTTCGTTATACACAAGAGCTATTTAAAGAAAAGATTTTACTCCAGGTATAACGTATATTTTTACAAAAACATAACCCACGTGGACTGAGCTATCAATCTATTGTTGCCTCATCCGATCATCGGGGAGCCTAAGCTCGCTAATGATCAATGCCGGAGTGGGCAATCCGGCCAAATTCCCAACTCCGGTCTTTCGTGTACACTACCTTAGCTCGTGGTAGCCCAAGGCACAATTGTTAACTCTGGGAGATCCAAGATCTCACTGAGTGACATCGGCAGAACCGATTCACTGGCACACAACAACTGCATAACTAAAACATTTTAAGCATACTTGACATTTTCAAGAAAAGCTTAAAATAAAGTTTGATCATAAAGCCCACCTTTCACCAAAGTTAACGGAATCTCAAATCCATAGTAATCAAATTGGAATCCCTACAATCACATTATACATTCAAGCAATTCAGGTAATTGCTTATAGAGCTCAATATATCGTCATGAATGCATGCCGTGTGTGCATCTTAATTACTTAATTATCTAAGTTTCAATCTAATAAAGAAATTTCCATTTTATATGGTCCTCGAGACTATTCGACTTTTTAATTTTTGTCCAGGTGTTCTAATTGGATTATTCAATTATAGTAATTTGTCTAATTAATTAGCTTAGTTGTCGAGCTACCTGACGTAATGGGAAGGTAAGAAAATAATGGTTTAATCGTAATTCTTGCTATGATGTCCCTATTACTAGTCAATAATAATAGTTCAATTAGTCAGATATTAGTTGCCAATCACTAGTTTAAGAAGTTAATTCTGAAAGTTTAATTTACCTTGACCAACCAACATCCTTATGACAATTTTAGTAAATTATTGTGAATTCCTAACTTTACCAAATTTTATAAGGAGGTCCTATAACCCATGAGTGGTTTCCTAAAATTGTTTAAGAGCTAGATTCCTCTCTTAATAATTTATGTATTTGAATTCGAAGGTTCAACTAAGCATTATTTACGAAATTCAGACAGCTCTCCTAACGGGTTCGGATCGTACTAATATTTTACAGAGGTATTCCTAAGGTTCTTGTACACATACCATAAATTTATGAGACGTCAATTGACATCATAACTATCGCTATTGGGCTTATTTTTTGAGCTGGACAGCTTTCGAATGCAACCATGGCAGCAAGCTTGGGTGATTTTTGGAAAATAGTAAACGATATCCGATTGGGCTGAAATTTGGTGGACACCTTTCTATTGTATTGAGGTAGATACGGTTAAAATTTGAAGGTCATAAGATCACTACAGATCCCATGGTAAGCCTACGGCGAATCTAGATTTTGATGTGAATGAAAGATTTACCTTTCCAATTCCTTGGTTTATATCCTTCATGATTAGATCTTGACTTTCCTACAGTATACATAGGTATTTACTAGACCTATAACTATATGAATTAAGTGTGTATCATGAAATATTGTGAATAGGTATTTTAGCGTAATGATTTCAGCATGCAGTACGCAATTCAACGTGGCTCCATATCACCATGGCATGGAACTACACACATGCAAAGCCATCGATTAAAATTATTCAACTAACAAGTTCCTATAATTCATACAGTGCAATTTCGTCTAACATCATATTCGATCCAACAAATTAATTAGCTCATTTAAACCTGCTCTAATTTAATCATATTCACATACAGTTCTTAACCTATCAATCCCGTGAACATGACATAAGAGCATCTTAGATTCATCACCTTTGCGGGCATGCAAATACATCAGGTTTTAGATCTAGCTACTAAAATCATGCTCGAAATGCATAAACCGTTTGTCTATAGCTTTGGTTATCACGACATAAGTTCCTATTTCTCTAGTTTCCCAACATAATCTATATGCCTAGGCTAATGCATGTGAAATCTTTATTTGGCTGAGAGGCAGAAAGGAGGTACCAGCAATACCTTGTTTCTAGAAACATTGGTTCGATACAGCGAAGGGGAAGGTCCAGATGTGTCTTGACCTCCGGTGAGCTTCATCGGAGCTTCTCTCTTTCAATCAAGAAAGACTTCAACCATTGGGTCTCGAGAGTGAATGAACACGGGTGCAGGTGGGGATGTCAATGGGGCGAGAGAAAGCTAAGTCCTAACGGTACTCGTTCACCATTGACGATGAGGAGGAAATAGAGGCTACATCTTTAGTGCGAGAAATGGAGAGTGCTTTGATGGTTCCCAAAGGATGTGATGAAGGTAAAAGTTAAGAGTGAGTGATGGGGTGTGTGGTGTGTGAAGGGGAAAAGAGAGAGCAGAGTCAAGGCATCACCGACAAGGCTGCCAGATGGCACCGATGAAGAGAAGTGGAGGCATGCATGGGGGACAACAGGGTGCTTGGTGGAAGCCTATGGACTTAGGACAACAGGGTTGATATTTGGGCCCAATTTCTGACTTTTACAACAGCAGTAAATAAAAAGAATCTAACATGGGAAGTTTTTTTTTTTACTCTAAACTGTTTTCTACTTCCATTTTTTTGCAATGACAATTTTTTTTTACTTATGTGTCATATATATATTTTACAATCCCTCTGGTGTGGTTTTCTTATGTACCACAGGAATTCACATGACACTACTTCAAATCTCTTTATGCGTGTCGATCGACTAAAGACTTTTCATTTGATCCATTTAAAGACTTTGGCCTTTTGACGTTGGCTTGAGAATTTATCGCAAATGTCGTGTATATATATATATATATATATATATATATATATATTTGCAGGAGTAGCAATTTTTTATTTTTTTTTATTTTTCCAGAAGCGACATCGTGACAGTGGAGACGATGTCACGTTCTGATGGGAGACGGGGCAACAAAATTGCACGATCTTTGGCATCACAGTCTTAGAGAGCTAAAAGCAACTGCAGAAATGAGCTAGAAGCTGAGCGTTGTCATCGACGAATGAGAAGCTAGAAGTCGTGCGCCGTTGGCGGATGAAAAGCTAGAAGCTGAGCGTTGTCATCGAAGATAGTTGATGCCTAAGCGTTGGTTGAGATCGGCATCACGACCTCAGCGAGCTAAAAGTGGTTGTGAAGGAAGAGCTTGAAGTTGTGCGCCATCTGTGAAGACAATTTAAGCCTAAGCGTCCGTGGAGATCGGCATCACGACCTAAACGAGCTAGGAGCGGCTGTGGATGAGGAGCTTGAAGCTGTGTTCTCAACCAAAAGCCTGGAAGCTGAATTCATCAAGCTGAAGCCATCTTCGAATCGAGGTTGGAGATATGGCGTTGAAACCATCAAGCTGGGGCCATCTTCCAAAAGAGCTCGGCGATATGGTGGTTGGGATTCTCACGCTGAAACCATCTTCAAAGTAAGGCTGGTGACATGGAGTTGGACTTGACAAGGTAGAACCATCTTCAAAGCAGATCAACGGCCTCGAGCTGGAGTTAACAAGCTGAAGTCATCTTCAAAGCGTAGAACCAGACTTAGAAGTTGAGGTCATTCTCAAAATGTATTGACGATGAAGTAGTGAATAATCCAGCATCTCTAGTTGTTGCCCCATGACTGATTTGCTTCTTTATAATTTTCACCATATTGTCTCTTCAAGAAGCTCGTATTATTTTTTTATTTTTTTTTAAAGTCTGAGCTTGAATTTTGATCATCCAACTTGAAATACAAATTAATGACGAACTTTGACCATGCAACTTGAAGGAGAAAAACACATATCATGACTGAACTTAGAAGATATATAAGCTACCTACGTATCCTTTTGAAAGGGATCAAGTCAAAACGTAGTTCAAAAGATCAACTTATGTTTTAAGGGAGGGTGCCGTGCACAGTTTATACTCATGCGGGCCAGGAGTAACATGCAGTTTAGGCTCGTGCGTTATGGAGTTGTCTTGTTTTTTTTGTCATGACGTGCAGTTTAGGCTCGTGCGTCATGGAGCTGTCTTGTTTTTTTTGGTGTGACGTGCAGTTTATGCTCGTGCGTCATGGAGCTGTCTTGTTTTTTTTTGGTGTGACGTGCAGATCTTTTTTTTTGGCGTGACGTGCAGTTTAGGCTCGTGCGTCATGGAGCTGTCTTGATCTTTTTGTTGATTTTGTTTTTTTGCGTGACATGCAGTTTAGGCTCGTGCTTCATGGAGCTTTCTTGCTTCTTTTTGTTGATTTTTCTTGGAGTGACGTGCAGTTTAAGCTCGTGCGTCGTGGAGCATGTCTTTTTTTATTGGTTTTCTTGCCTTTCTCATTTTTTGACTTTTTTTGTTTTTCTTCATATTTTTGTGGTTTTTTTTTATGTATGCACATATATACATGCTTTCACTACTACACTTCAGGGATATTGGCACTTCAATAACTTTGAGTTGCTGCCCCAACTTCCACATTGCCCTTCAAAGTCGACTTGCATACACTGTTGGAGATGTAGTGAGATGAAGCCGCTCTTTTAATGGTGATTCGAACAGGCGCTTTTGGCACAAATCTCAAACCCACTTTGGTATTTTGGACCACATCGTCACTCTTCTTCAAGTGAGGTTTCAACGTAGAGCTTTCTTGAGGATCATATCCAGCATTGACGAGGAGATTATATGCCTTTGGACCAAAATGCTTAGTGAATTCGTTGTCAGAAGATTCTCCATGTTCGGTAACATTGCTTTGTTTTGGTTGAACAAACCCTTGAAGAGGTGGAGGAGTTGGTCTTTTAGCATCGATCTTGCACAGAGGCATCGTCAGTCCCTCGAACAAATCCATCTTGGAGAGAGACTTTTTATTCTTGATAATCGGACTAACTTCAAGTTCTTTGTCATGCTCATTTTTCTTCTTCTTTTCTTGTCTTTGTCATGTAGAATTTGACATCAGCAAAGTACGACTCAGCTTCTGTGAAAGGCTTTTGATCGCCAGCCACTGTCCTCACGAGACCATCTTGACGATACTTGAGGCATTGATGCAACGTAGAAGGGATGACACCATTTTCATGCAGCCACGGCCGACCAAGAAGCATATTGTAGGACGTCTTGACATCAATCACATGAAGCAATGCAGTTGAACTCATGTCTTCCATTAGCAAGTTCAACCTTATGGCGCCAAGGGCCATTTTTCCTTCGTGGTTGAATCCTTGGATCATTAGCCGACTGCTGGATAAGTCATCCACTGGAATTTCCAATTGCTTCAACATTCTTAATGGCAAGATGTTAACAGCTGATCCTCCATCGATAAGGATCCTATTAATTTTCTGCTCGTGGGTTAAGCAACTCACGAACAACGGGCTATTATGAGGCTCTGACCCAAGCTGCAAATCCTCGTTGGAGAATGTGATTGCCAAGACACCTTCATCATCGATCACATTTGACTTGAATTGATCTCTTACTTGGTTTGTCGTATCGTACAATGCCCCAATACCTTCCAGTATGTCGTCAGATTTAGGGGTGACGACATTTGCTGCAACATTTTCTTCTTCAAGTGATATCTTCCCTTCTCGAGCTAGCCGCATGATCTTTTCTTTGAATATGAAGCAATTGTGTATGGGATGCCCGATCAATCGATGGTATTTGCAATATCTTGGATCATCAGTTCGTCCAGCCTCATTTGGTCGTTTCATTTCAGGCAGCTCGACGAGTCCTTCTTTGAGCAGGTCATCGAAGATCCCAGAGACGTCAGAGTCTAAGAAAGGATATTGTTTTTGTTGAATTTCTTTAAATGTCAACCTTCTTTGCCCCATGTCTTGAGGAAAAGTTTGTTTGTCGCTTTTGTTGTCATCCTTTCTTAGGAACTTGACAGGAGTTGCTTTTGTCGCCATTGACTCTTCTTTTGGAGAATTGTTAAAGGACTTGGTTTCCTTTCTAAATTCTTGTCTTTCTTTGAACTTCTGAGGTTCTTGGATTAGAGGCCCTTTGAATCCACTTGTGTCATACTTAGCTCCATATCATGAGCTCGGTGGCCAACTCTTCAAACGCTCAATTTGGATTCTCGCAATATATAGCAAGCCCCAATTCATTCCTTGATGCACATTTCGATGGCGGAGGATTCGGATAACCCGTCCTTACGGTTGAGGCATAGGTTTCTCCACTGCTGATGTAGTCGATCACCGCTCTTCCTTGAACTGACGAGAATTCGTGAGCTCCACCATCTTGTCGCTTTTCTAGTGCTTTAGAAGCGATTGAGGAATTCGTGTTCCAGCTGCTCCCAACTGTCAAGTGAGTTTGATTCCAAGTCCGTATACCAGTCGAATGCATTTCCTTTGAGTGAACGAACAAATTGCTTGACCAGGTGATCTCCAAATGTTCCAGCGTTGTTTCATGTCTCGACAAAGTGAGCTACATGTTGCCTTGGATTCCCTTTGCCATCAAATTGTTGGAATTTAGGTGGTTGATAACCAAGAGGCATTCTCAAGTTGTCGATCCTTTGGGTATACGGCTTAGAGTAAATCAATGATGACTTGGAGTTTCCATCAAATTTGTTCTTCATGGTCACCTCGATGAACTCCTTGAGTTGGTCTGCCTTGATGAAGCCATCAGAAGAGATTTGATGCCAGACGATTTTCTCTCGTCGTGAGTTTCTTGCTTGTCATCTGCTTCTTCATCGTCGTCACACTCACTTCCTTTATCGTTGATGTGACTTGACTCTGTCTTCTCTCCCCTGAGCTTTGCAATCTTGACATCTTGCTCTTGGATGTGTATGCTCAAATATTCGACCAACCTTGTAAGATTTGCAAGTTGTTCTTCTACGGTGGAAGTGTTTGTCATCATCACAGGCGCCTCAAGTGGATAACTTGTGATAGAATTTTCAATAGGGGAGGTGAAGCTTCGTTCAGAGCCAACACCTTCTTCATTTAGAGTGGCAATGTGTTTCTCTTTTCCCCTGGCGATGGATGACTTCGAAGCTTCTTGAAGTTGTTTGGCTTTACTTCGTGTAATGACGCCAATGCTTTCTGAAGAAGCTTTTGAAGCAACCTTAGTTGCATGTTTTTGGGTGAACATCGTTCAAGATTTTAGTGAAGAGTAGAGATGAGAGGTAGAGATGTCCCACTGGGCGTACCAAAATTTGTAACACAAATTTTTGTATTTAAATTTTATAAATACAAAATTGTTGACAAAAATTAATTGAATTTGAATTTGATATATTTGAGATGGATTCGATCTCTATCTATCCTCTGATTCTACTTCTTTGATGTGATTCTTGAACGATCTTGAATGTTCTTCGAGTTGTTTGGAGGGGATGTGATTCATTGATCTCCTTGAACTTGAAGTTTGGACTTGACGATGTTGATCTGAAGGACCTTGGCCTTATTTTCAGATCGACTTCGGATTTGGGTTGATATGTTGAAGAACGTTTGAAGATCTTCAAGTTTGAGCGTCAATGCGGAGGGTATTCACCATATTTCCGAATTGAACGTCGTCTTTGATTTGATTTGGAGGATGATCTTGGCGAAGAACATGGTGATTTGCACGAAGAACGCCTTGAATGTTGAAGAAGACTTCGAAGTTTCTTGAAGACTTCGCCGAGGATTCTTCGAGCGTCTTGAGCTCTTCGATTCTTCACCTTCTTCTCTTCACTTCACCTCTATTCATCCTCTCATTATGAAGTCCCAACACTCCTATTTATAGACTTAGGTTAGTGGGCTTGTGGGCTTATGGGCCTTTTGGGCCATCAAGCCATGAGCTTGGGTTTATGGGCCTTTGAGCCATCAAACCTTGAGCTTGGGCTTATGGGCCTTTTGAGCCATCAAACCATGGGCTTGAGCCTGGGTTTGAGTTTATGGGCCTTTTATGGCTCGTTTGACACAATTTGAGTGATTATTCATCTTCGATGTATCTTTGCCACATGTCATGCTCCTATTTGCCGATGAAATTAAATATTAATCACATATCTATTTAATTTTGGAATAAATTTCATTAATAAAATAGAAGTATAATTAATTATTTAATTCATGTTTTACACGTGGCGCAATATAATTTGCGTACTGATTAGTGTCTCTTGCAAGTATATTTGAGGGCAAATGATTTCAATTGAGTACTGCAGATTTATGGTGTTGAGAATTTGGACAACCTCATCGTCGTCAACGCGCTCCCGGACAACACCTCCCGTCGACCCCGGCAACTTCCTTGACCTACACACAACAAAAGAAACAAGGAAAGAGAAATGGAGATACCAATTCGGCTCAGGTGCGGCTCCTCCTTTGACGCACACACACAACCGTGGCTCCACCAAAGGGAGTGGCTATCTCGTTGGCTCCGCAATCATAGCCACAAAGGCAAGAGGCAATAGCTTTTGTATGGGATGAGAGGCTCAGCGCCGTGTCTTATTCTGCCAAAAGGAATGGAGGCGTAGCTGGGAATTGAAAAGAGAGGCGTCTGTTTTGCTTAATTCAATTCACGTGCGCCGCTGACACACTCCACAAAAGAGGCGTGGACTTAATATATATAAGCTTCCAAATAAAGGTGCAGAATAGGTTAAGGCTAAAGGTGAGTAAATGGGCCATGGGCTATGCAGATTTTGGGCCAACAAATTATAAAAATCTCCACCTTTGGCCCAACCGTGTTGCTGTGTGCATCGGAGAACAAAACCGCACAATCATCCTCGCCGAGCCCCCTTATAAAATCACGAAGATAGAACAAGGGGACATATTACCCCACGAAACCACAAAGGCTAAATAGGGACTTTTGTACAAACATAGTTTATACGGATCACAAAGATCCAAGGGTAACTAACCAAAGTCAAAGTTCAAGATCCTTCGACACGACCGAAACTTCTCAACCTGCATACACTTAGTACCCATATCGCCAGGATTAAAATCGGTGTGCACTTTCTCAAGTTTAATTATGCCTTTATCAACAATGTCACGTATAAATGAAACCTTACATCAATATGCTTAGTTCTATCATGAAACACAAGGTTCTTACATAATTGAATAGCGATCGACTATCGAGAAAAGCACAACATCTTTATCAAGAAAACTAATTTTAGATAAAAGACCTTTAACCAAATAGCTTCTTTTAAGGCTTCAATGGCGACAACATACTCGAACTTCAAGAGTAGATAAAGCAACAATAGGTTGTAATTGAGATTTCCAACTTATGCATGATCCACACAAAGTAAACACATAAGAGGTGGTGGATTTCCTATTGTCTCTATCATTAGCATAATTAGAGTCCACATAACCAACAAATTTAACTCCATCAGTACACTTAGAGAAAGTCAAACCAAGATTCATAGAAGATTTCAAGTACCTAAGCAACCATTTCAACGCTTCTCAATACGGCATACCGGGATTAGACATGTAGCGACTTAGACAACTCACAGTATAAGCAATATCAGGCCTAGTACTAATCATAAGATACATCATAGATCCTATAGCATCGAATAAGACACTTTCTTCACGACATTCATTTCGTAAGCGCCTTGGGGACTGATCCTTACTTAGCACAAAATGAGAAGCAAGAGGCACATTAGAACACTTAGCATTCGACATAGAGAATTTACTCAAAATCTTTTCAACATATGAAATCTGATTAAGCACTAGTGTACCTTTACTCCTATCTCTAACAATATCCATGGCAAAAAATTTCTTTGCATCTCCTAAGTCTTTCGTCTCAAAGTTATCACTTAGACACTTTTGCACATGCTTGATAGTCTTAACACACGGACTAACTAACAACATATCATCCACATATAAAAGTAAGAACATAGGCACAGAATCACAATCTTTAAAGTAGAGACAATGATCAAATTCACTTCTAGTAAACTTTAAAGATTTCATGCATTGATCAAATTTTATGTTCCATTGCCTAGGTGATTATTTCAAACCATACAACGCCTTCTTAAGGAGACAAACATGATTAGGTTTCTTAGGATCAACAAAGCCCTCGGGCTGTCTCATGTAAATAGGTTTATCTAAATCACCATGCAGAAAAGCAGTAGTCACATCCATTTGTTTTAATTCCCAATTAAAGTGTGCAACTAAATCAAGCATCATTCTAATAGTGGTAAACTTCACAACGGGAGCAAAAATTTCATTGTAGTCTCCCTCTCTTTTTGAGTAAATCTCTTAGCCACTAACCTAGCCTTATAACGAATAGAATCAAGTTCTTCTTTTAGTTTAAAATCCATTTGCAATCAATAATAGAGCAATATTTAGTTCGTGCACAAGAATCCAAGTCACATCGATCAGCTGAGTTCATCTCCTTTGCATAGCTTCCAACCACTTATTAGCATTCACAGATTTTAATGCTTCTTGATATGCATTAGGAGCATTACTATCTAGGGATTCAAACACATTGAAGGCAAGCAAACACAACTCAAAGTCATTATACTTAGTAGGCACTTTAGTAGTCCTCCTACCTCTATCCCTAGTAAGTTGATAATCATGCATATCATCATTTTCAATAACATCATTGTGCGTATCATCTTCATGTATATCATGACCAAGAGCATTATCAGCAGGGTTTTCATGCAAATTTTCATCAATAACAGGCACATTTTCATCAACAACATGCTCATTATCACTTTCGGCATTCAAATCATTGGAACCATCAAAATGAATCAAAGGATGGAATTGCTCCACCTCACTTTGAGTCGTGTCAGAGATAGAATCAGCAGACAAGCAAGGAAAATCAGATTCATTAAAGATCACATCCCTACTAACTACGGCTTTGAAGCCAGGCTCATTTCTATCTCATACCCTATACCCTTTAACACCTTCAGGGTATCCTAAAAAACACATTTTTTAGATCTAGGTTCAAATTTATCACCCATTTTATGCATAAAAGCGACCTGACAAACAAACACACGGAGATTACAAAAATCAACAGGGCTTACCATAGAAAACACTTTCAGGACACTCGCCCTTCAAAGGCACAGAGGGAGACCTATTTATTAAATAAGCAGCTGTATGTATAGCTTCCCCCCAAAAGTTCTTAGAAAGCCCAGAAGATGCCAACATGCTTCTTACCATTTCTAACAAAGTTCTATTCATACGTTCAGCTACCCCATTCTGTTGTGGCGTTTAAGGCACAATTCTATGTCTCTTAATACCAGATAAAGAGCACAAATCATCAAGCAGAGCATTACAAAACTCAAGGCCATTATCGCCTCAAACCTTAATCTTCTTTCCGGTTTGGTTTTCAATTTGAGTTTTCCAAGTTTTAAACTTATAAAAACATCGACTTATTCTTAAGCAGAAAAATCCAAACTTTTCTCGAGTAATCATCAATCACAGACAGGAAATACCTATTCCCACCATGAGTGGGTACACTGGCAGGACCCCACACATCAGCATGCAAATACTCAAGAATATCAGAGCACATAGTCTTATTCTTCAAAGAAGACATAAGAAAAGAGACTCTATGTTGTTTGCCTAACACACACGACTCACAGAAATGCATGATCGACAACTTATCATCACCAAATGCACCATTCTTATGCAAGATTTCTAGACCCCTATTGCTCATATGCCCTAAACGTTTATGCCAAAGCACGCTTTTATCTTCTTGAAAGATTCACAGAGATTGATCATCAATGACAACATTAGCAAGGCAATATACAAGTTATGGCATTTTTCAGCCTTAAACACAACAAGAGAGCCTTTCAATATTTTCATTTTCCCCCTTCCCCATCTACCTTCTAACCCATCATCTTCCAAAGCAGCACAAGACAATAAATTATAACGAAGAGCAATCACATGACGCACATTCTCCAAGCACATGACATTTCTTCTCATCAACTAATGACACAAAACCATCACTGATATCTTTATAGTTTGAAAACATGTTCTTAAACAGAGACATATGGAAAGTGCAACCAGAATCAACTAGCCATTCATTTTCACTTAGAACAAAGGAATGCATAGAATTCACAGAAAACACCATAAACAAATCTTCCATAATTTCACCATTTGTCACAACATTAGCATTCTCTTTCTTCTTAGGGTGTGGACACTCTTTGATATAGTGACCAACTTCACCACAGTTAAAACACCTTTTTCCCTTATGCCTAGACTTAGACCTACTCTTACCACGAAACGTGTTCTTTCCCTTTGATTCATCATTACTAGCATGCTTGTGATTATTAAACTTATGTTGAGTTCGTCCTCTCACATGCATAACCTCACCAGACAATTTTCCACCCTTATTATGTCTTAAATCTAATTCTTTGCTTTTTAACCCATTCACAACAGTATTAAGACTCACATTATCTCTTCCATACTTAATGGCAGATTTCACGTCACTGTAAGAATCAGGTATAGCATTTATAAGCACAATAGGAGCATAATCAAGAATGTGTTTATCACCGATCGCTTTAATATCTTGTATTAACTTAGTAAACACATCAAAGTTCTCATCTATCTCTTTAGACAAATCAAGTTTAAACCGAAAGATACTTTCAAGCAAAAACATTTTTGAAGGAAGAGATGTTTCAGTATATAGTTCTTCAAGTTTTTCCCACAGTTCCTTAGCAGAATCTAGCATTCCACTTTTCTTAACACATTGTCAGACAAATTAAGAATAATGGTAGAGCATGCAAGTTCATTCATTTCATCATGTTTATCACTTTCTACATAATTTTGAGTGATAGCACGAAAAACTTTCTGTTGAACTAATACACACTTTATTTTTTGTTTCCATATACTAAAATCCGATTTTCCATTAAAAGGAGACATGCCGAATGCGTTAGTAGCCATTGCACAAAGCAAAAAATTCAACAAATGAATAAGGCAGCGGAAATAAAACTAACACAGCAACACGGCAAGAAATGATTGAAAACACCACGCAAATCACGTAGCAAAACGCAAGTTGGTAAACAGCAACAAATGCCCAAGCCTATACTGTGTCAATCGGCAGTTTTATACGAATTTAAATACAACCTATGTTGCGCTACTCGGCAATCTCTAGGAATTTAAATTACGGAGAGGTTAAGCCAATTTAACAGAGCGGTGCCTAAGATCGAGGCACCGTTATACCTGCGGCGATCTGAATCGCTGATTAACGCGTCGCGACAACGAGACACACCTCGCTCTGATACCACTGTTGAGAATCTGGACAACCTCGTCGTCGTCAACGCGCTCCCTAACAACACTTCCCGTCGACCCCGGCAACTTCCTTGACCTGCACACAACAAAAGAAACAAGGAAAGAAAAATGGAGATACCAATTCGGCTCAAGTGTGGCTCCTCCTTTGACGCACACACACAACTGTGGCTCCACCAAAGGGAGTGGCTATCTCGTTGGCTCCGCAATCACAGCCACAAAGGCAAGAGGCAATAGCTTTTGTATGGGATGAGAGGCCCATCGCCGTGTCTTATTCTGCCAAAAGGAATGGAGGCGTAGCTGGGAATTGAAAAGAGAGGGTCTGTTTTGCTTAATTCAATTCACGTGCGCCGCTGACACACTCCACAAAGGAGGCGTGGACTTAATATATATATAAGCTTCCAAATAAAGGTGCAGAATAGGTTAAGGCTAAAGGTGAGTAAATGGGCCATGGGCTATGCAGATTTTGGGCCAACAAATTATAACAATGGGTAAAATCAGAAGGAAGGGTACGATGAGAATGGGTACTGCTGGTGTGAAGAGGCTGCTAACCAAAGGAAGAAAGCCATTACAGAGAGAAAAGGGATGAAGAATGGCTATCGACAATAAAGAAGAGGTCGGGAAAGAGAAGCTATAACTTGAAGTTGTCAAACAAACCTCATTAAATGCAACTGTACAAGGATTGCTCCAAGCTGTAATATTTTTGGCTTTTGTCTGCAGCCACGACAAACCGCCAAGCTTCCATTAAATGTATTTCCTTCAAAACAAACTCTGCAAATCTTGCAGCACCAACTAACGCTGGAGCTCTCAAACAAATCACAATGAAAAACTTTGCCTAGACTTCAGAGGGATGTACTCGCAAGTATTATAAGTAAAGAGATTGCTCAGGGAAAATTGTGGAATTGGTTGGCAGCAGAATATTATCCAAAAATGGGTTGTGGGCTGCTATTCAAATTCACCAAGGCCCAACCATTTACCATTTATT
The DNA here is from genome assembly GCA_036937905.1 of Salvia rosmarinus. Lineage (NCBI taxonomy): Eukaryota > Viridiplantae > Streptophyta > Magnoliopsida > Lamiales > Lamiaceae > Salvia > Salvia rosmarinus. The sequence continues at coordinate 51,019,637 of CM072822.1, read as the reverse complement.
TTGCTAATGTGCTCAAGAAATAAGAATATTAGTGTTGAAATATTTGGGGTTCAGCTGGCAAATTCTTGCTGAGTAGATTCCGTGAAAGATTCACAAATTGATTGTATGGATTAAGAGGAGCGGGGAGGGGAGGGGGGGGGGGGGGTTAGAGTCAATTGACATTGATAGTGTACTAAAGGATTCCAGGATCAAGTTTTTTGTGGGCAAATGATATTTAAAAGAAGTGGAGTCAAATTGGACTATCACATTATAGCCCAAAACTTTCGGCACTTCTCAAACATGGGCCAAATAGTTGATTGTGATATTTGGGACATATTGAGATCATGCAATAGTTGTTGTATTCGGGTTACCAAATTTGGAGCAAAATTATGAAGTTCTTGAAAATTAAATCGAAGAATTTCTAAATACGAATATAATTGTTTACAAATTTAACTTCAAGTTAAAATCAAATCCAAGTCTAAGAGCTCCTAAGTACGAATATAAACTGTTTATAAATTGAAAATTTAAGTTCAATAACTATAAAATACGAGTATAAATTATTTATAAATTCAAAATTCAAGTTTAAGAACTCCACAATAAGAATTTAAATTATTTAAATGGATTTTGAGACTCATCAACTTCCAAAGTCCCGATGGATGGGGGGGGAGGGAGGGGTTAGAGTCAATAGACATTGATAGTGTACAAAAGGATTCCAGGATCAAGTTTTTGTGGGCCAAGGATATTTAAAAGTCGAATCAAATTGGGCTACCACATTATAGCCCAAAACTTTCGGCACTTCTCAAAATATGGCCCAACTAGTTGATTGTGATATTTGGGCCATATTGAGATCATGCAATAGTTGTTGTATTCTGGCTGCCAAATTTTGGAGCAAAATTATGAAGTCCAAATGCAAAACAAATCGATTTAACTCCTAAATACGAATATAAACTGTTTACAAATTCAACTTCAAGTTCAAAATCAATTCCAAGTCTAAGAGCTCCTAAGTACGAATACAAATTGTTTATAAATTGAAAATTGAAGTTCAATAACTGTAAAATACGAGTATAAATTATTTATAAATTCGAAATTCAAGTTTAAGAACCCCACGATAAGAGTTTAAACTATTTAAATGGATTTTGAGACTCTTCAATTTCCAAAGTCCTGATGGGGCAATTTGTAGAAAGTTAAAATTGCTAGCAAATAATATTGCGTCACATGTAAATCATGAATCAAATAATTAATTATATTTTCTATTTTAGTAATGAATTTTATTCCAAAATTTAATACATATATGACTAATATTTAACATATGAATTTTATCGGTCAATGAGAGAATGACATGTGTTAATGACACATTGGAGATGAAGGGCCACTCAATTGTGCTACATCAACATTAAATGCCAACTAAGCCCTCAATTTCAAACACGGTGCTTCAAAGCCCATGATATGGTGAACCAAAACCCACGAGCTCATCATCTCATATCTATAAATAGGTGTTTGGGCTTCATAAAGAATAAATAAAGAAGGAGAAAGCTTGAAGAGCTCAAAGCAATGGAGGAATTGTCTACAAAGTCTTCTTCAACATTCAAGTGCATTCTTTAAACATCCAATGCGTTCTTCATGCAAATCATCACGTTTTTCGCTAAAATCATACAAAAAATGGCGTTCAATTCGGAAATAAGGTGAAAACTCTCCGCATTAGCATTCAAAATTGAAGCAAGACATTCTTCAACACATCACATCAAATCCAACGTTTGATCTGAAAACAAGACTGAAGTTCTTCAGGTTTGGCACTATCAAATCTCAATTTCACTTCAACATATCAAATCAAATCAAATCCAACTGATCTAAAAATAAGATCAATGCCATTCAAATTAGCATCATCAAATCCAAATACTTAGAAGAACATTCAAATATCATTCAAAAAGAAAATAGAAGAATAGAATCAAAGGATAAGATAAAGATAAAACTCACACAATTGTAGAGAATACCTCAAAATCTTTGAGCTCTTCAATCTTCCCCCTTCTTCACTTATTCTTTATAAACCACCAAAACACCTATTTATACATGTAAGAGGATAAACTTGTGGGCTTTGAGGCACCATGTCATGAGCTTTATAGCTTAGTTGATATTTAGTGTTGATGTAGTGCAATTTGAGTAGCTATTCATCTCCAATGTTATTGATACATGTCCTTTTCTCATTGATCGATAAAATTCATATATTAAATATTAATTATGTATCTATTTAACATTATACTAAATTTTGTTAATAAAATAGAAAATATAATTAATTATTAAATTCATGATTTAATAATTAGAATTCATAATTTGATATTAGAATAAATCTCCAACATAGCGTAATATTATTTGTAATTAATTTTAATTATCTACGTTGAGAAAAGAGAATTAGAATATCTAATCAAAATTTAAATTGGCGAAATATATACAAGTACACACTTTTGTAAAAGTGTGTACAGGACATAACCATTTTGAAAAATTGATACATTGTATACCCATTTGCTTTTTTTAATATATATCTACAAAGTCTCCGTTAGTTTCGATGTGAATTGTGACATGCCACTGACAAAACAATAATATTTTTGTTTGTTAACAACCTGTAAATCAATAAATGATTGCGAAATGAATTGTACTAATAAAACTCCGGAAACATATTAAATTCCGTCCATTCATTTATGTTACCGGTCATGGAAAATTAATTAAATTTTGACCGAAACATAAATGAATGACATGTTTAATTCGATCGCATGATTCCTAAATGGAATTTAATATGTTTCCATTCATTTATTTAATATGTTTCGGTTAATCTCCATTCATTTAATATGTTTCCTAATAATCTTGATTCATTTAAATGATATGTTTCCTAAATGATAAAAATCTCTATTCATTTAATATGTTTCCTAATAAAATTTAATTAATTTTCCTCGACCGAAACATAAATCAATGGATGAAATTTAATATGTTTGCGAGTTTTATTAGTATTAAATTCGATCCGCATGATTATGATATATTAAATTGAATTTAATATGTTTCCGAGACATATTAAATTTATGTTGATATTAATCATTAAATTTAATAATAATTATTACTTCTTGTCTCCCACGACCGGAAACATCAAAGGGTCGACCGAATCAAATAATTTTCGAATCGAAAACAAGGATATATCAAATTAATTTAATACTAATTAATTTAAAATGAATGTATGATATTTAAATTAATATTTACAGTAATCTATGATGGAAATTTTGCAAAATATTGAAATCTCAAATTATCACACAACTTATTAATTATGAGAAATATTTAATATTGAAATTATCCTTCATATTTACGCTAATTTAATCTCGCACAAAATAGTACTACAAAGTAAAAGCTACGCCTATAATTGCGTAAAAATTGAAGAAACAAATAAATCTTGAAAAATTCTTTGAAAAACAAGAGAAAGATTTGACCACCAATAATTGAACCAATTCTCTCCTATTTATACAATCGATCGGTAACAAATACAAATCCAACAAATTCAAGTATTCACAATTTGCTCTTGCTCTTGCTCCTCTAATTTTTTTTGGTTCATTTCGGTTTTATATTCAAAATTTTCAAATTTCTTTCTTCAATCCAGATCCCAGCAGCTATGTCTCAACAAGTAAGTTATTCGAATTTTTATTTATTTTCGACCCGTTTTTTGAATTTATTGTTGTTTATGATATTAATTTGTGTTTAAATTTATTATTGTTAATTTTGTTGTGATTTATTATTGTTAATTTTGTTTAGATTTATTATTGATTATTGGTTTAGATAAATTATTGCATAATTCGTTTAGATAATTGATTATTGCATAATTCGTATAGATAATTGGATATTATAATTCGTTTAGATAATCGCTCGTATACATTTATATTTAAGTGAGTATTTTAATGTATAGGTTAATTTAGATTAAGTTATGCATTTTAGATTAACGTGTAGGTGAACTTAGATGTTTTTATATGATTTTATGGGTTTTCAAATTTATAAGCTATTAATATAACGAAAATTAAAAAAAAACCATAAATGAATCAAAAAATTAATTAACACGTAAAAATCAAAAATTCCGGTCGATAATTCCCTTGATTCCGGTCGATCGGAATCAAGGATCATCCATCGAAATTTTCGATTTTTATGTGTCAATTAATTTAGTAATTGATTCTCGATTTGATCGATAGGAAACATCAAATTGGTCGACTGTAATCAAGGATCATCGACCGAATTATCGATTTTATGTGTCAATTTATTTTGTAATTAATTCATTGATTCCTACGACCGAAACATCAAATTGGTCGACCGGAATAAAGGATCATCGATCGGAATTATCGATTTTTATGTGTCAATTTATTTTGAAATTGATTCATTGATTCCGGTTGACCGGAAATATCAAATTGGTCGACCGGAATCAAGGATCATCGACTGGAATTATCGATTTTTATGTGTCAATTTATTTTGTAATTGATTCATTGATTCTGGTCGACCGGAAACATCAAATTAGTCGACCGGAATAAGGATCATCGATCGGAATTATCGATTTTTATGTGTCAATTTATTTTGTAATTGATTCATTGATTTCAGTCGACCGGAAACATCAAATTGGTCGACCGGAGTCAAGGATCATCCACCGGAATGAAGGAAATATTTTGTAAATTTAATACTAATTATCAAATTTTGTTTAGATTTTATTTATTTTGTTTAGATAATTCGATTGTTTACGCTATTTATAATTATTAATTGCTTTAGATTATTGGATATAATTATTGGATAATTCGTTTAGATAATTTCCAGCATAATGAGTTTAGATTAGTCCCTTTAATTAATTTATTGTAAAAGACTTTAATTATTTATAATTGAGACTTTAATTATTTAATTATTTTTCTTAATTTGATTGTAGCGATAATTTTAGTATAAATCAATAATTGTTTTATATCCTATTCTTTAAAAAAATCGATAATTTTTATATCCCATTCTTTAAAAAAATCGATAAATCGTATATCAATTTTGAACATAGAAAATCAAAACGTAATCTGATCATTTAGTTAACATAATTCATTTAGATTACAAAAACGCCATGTTAATTTTGATGGTAAATAATTATGATGTAAATGACTAATTAATTCATGCGTTAATTGTTGTTTATGATATTTATTTTGTTTAGATTAGTTATTGTTAATTTTGTTTACATTTATTATTGTTAATTTTGTTTACATTTGTTTTGTTTATTTGTTTAGATAATTCGATTGTTTCTGCTATTTATAATTATTGCATAATTCGTTTAGATAATTGGATATAATTATTGGATAATTCGTTTAGATAAGTCCTGACATAATTCGTTTAGATAAGTCCAATTTTAATTAATTTATTGTAAGAGACTTTAATTATTTAATTAGACTTTGATTAGATTGCTATTTTTTTCTTATTGTAGCGATAATTTTAGTGTAAACATTAAGAATGTATATTTGTTTTATACATTAGAAAAATCATATTAAGAATGTATATTTCTGCTAATGTAATCTTGTTGTTGTTATAGAGGTCGGGATGGAAGAGCATTATTGTTAGATATGGAGGCAATCGATTCTTCTTTATGTTACATTGGGGTATCACCAAATGCCTTTGTTCGAATGGACAATGTAATTATCTCGGAGTTCATCGATATGATTGATCAAATTATGTTGGGAAATTCGTTGAGTACAACCTACCAACTGCATTATCTATCGAGATCTCGGAGTGATAGAATTATCAAATTAGTTTTGAGTAATGATGATCAACTTGTTCGATTGGCTCATGATGCCCAACCAGAGGTCTATGTGACTCACGATGCCGACACATCCCAATCGGAGCAAGAACTATATAGACATTCGTTTGAAATGCCATCCTCGTCAACATATGACTACACTTCCCAACACATATCGTTCGATAGGTCGTTTACACAACAATTTGCAACATCTGATCGGTTTGACGCTGATACACCTCAATCTATGTCGCAACACATGGATCCATCGAGGAATTCTGTTTCCCAACATATGCTGCAACCGGGGGCTGATACACTTGTTAAGGACATCGATGATGGAGACTACGTTGAAGAGGATGAAACAGAGTCAGATGAAGAGGAAGAAGATCGTGAGTCTGCTTTGGTGAGCTATGGCTCATTTGTAGAGTTTGACACATGGATCCGTCGAGAGGGTGGATTCGGGAAGCTTCTATCTATGATTATGCAGAGTAACACGCAAGCGCACGTAGGAGGCCTAGAGCTAGAAGAAGTTGAGGAGATGAGCAACTGGCTAGTTCCTGTTATTCCTTATGATGCTTCAGTTAATCTCTTTGCTCGTCCCCTCGACTCGGAGCGACTCCGATGAGTGAGCGAAGGTTCCATCTTCGATGCAAGGGTGAATCAAGATATCCGTGAATGCTATGGCATTTGGAACGCCGAGTAGAATTTGTTATTCCCGATCCGATAATTCGAGGATTACATTCAAATGTCGATATCATCTTCGTGTCCTTTTCTACTACGTGCATCGCAATAGGGTGGATTTTGGTTTGTCCGCAAGTTTGATGCTATACATACTTGCGCACGTAACCCAGTGAATATCGGAGGGAAGGTGAATGCCCGTAATTGTAGCACACATATCACGAAAAATACGCCAAGACGGTGAAGTGCTAAAGCCGAGGTCCATTATGGCCGATTTGCGCGAGAGTACGGTGTACACGTTACATATAGTGTAGCAATGCGAGCCCGTAATAGGGCGATCGAGATGATATACGGTGGACATGAAGAATCATTTCAGCTACTACCGAGTTATCTGCATATGTTACGGATGAGCAATCCCGGTTCAATGATTGACTTGGATATTGGACCAGATGGTCGGTTCCGTCACTTCTTTGTCGCGCTCGGTTCATGCAGATTGGCGTACACATTGTGCCTCCGACCCGTGATTGTAGTGGACGGTACGCACTTGAAGGGCCGCAATAAAGGCATATTATTCGTTGCCGTGACAAAGGATGGCAACAAGCAAGTTTTTCCATTAGCTTATGGAATTGGTCCGATCGAGAATGATGTCTCATGGACTTGGTTTCTGTCTCGACTACAAACTGCTTATGGATCAAATCCAGAGATGTTGATTGTTTCAGATGCCCATGTGATCGCTTAATTTTCTAACACGAAAAGGTGTAAGTATAGGGTAAGCGAAGTATCGTATCCACAGGGATTGTAACGCGAAAACACAAAAGCTAACTCAACGATGATTCATCATTATCCAAGCAACAAACATGGTTTGGTAAGATTTAGGGCTTCGAAATCAATCCAAAGCAAAGGTAACAAAATGTAAAGTAAATTAAAGCAATAAACACTGGATGTTTAAAAACAGAGAAAGACGACTAACCCTAGGGATGCATTAATCCTATCCACAACGTATGTTTATCCTGCTCCTATTAACCAATTTTAATCCGCATAAGATGGAAGATCACATATATAACCGATATTCGTTATTTACGAAAAGCGGTCAGAGATTACTAGTTTTCCCTATTATCATTACGCCTCTAGTGAAAACAAGCAACCCAAACGGATCACAAAGAATATGCTTCCTACGAATATCCTATCTCACCACGACTCAAGGCTCATTCGTATCATGCATTCGATATCGATTGACAATTAACACAATTACGTAATTAACCGACAACTAAATATGCATCAAGATTGATCGTAAATCAACACATATAAATAAGCACAATCGAATCACGAATCAATGCCGGATGGTAAATAGCGATAACAGAATCACAACATATAGGATCGAATCATGCAAACCCTAGGATTAGAACGAAAAATTAGCTAGACATAATTAACGACATAAAGTACGTAAATAATCATAAAACAGTAAATTAAATTGATAAAACCCGTAGGGGTAGCGCTCAAGAACAATCGTTGGTTCAAATCCCAACGCCAACGGAAAATCGAAAACGGTGGAATTCTTCGACGAAAACGCTCCGAATCGATAACAATGCGTGAACAATTGCGTAATGATGGAAAACTAATACTAGAATTAATCTAAATCAAAGCTAGAATGAAAATAAATGGAAAACTATGAAAACCGAGGAAAACGTGCAAAATAGGTCTCTGGGTTCGTTGGGGCGGCGGTGAAGCCCTATTTATAGATTAGGCTAAAACCCTAATTTTGGGGTTCGCCGCCTCAAGCGGCGGGCTCATGGCCGCGAGCAGCGGTCGCGAGGTTCGGGCGTTCTGGCGATTTCTCGCGGCCGCGCCTCGTGGCCGCGAGCTCGGTCGCCGCTCCTCGCCGACTTCACCGATTCGCCTCCGCTTCTCGCCGTCCGGACTCGAATGCGATCCGCTTGCGCCTATGGACTCCTATCGAGATGCTCTTTAACATTATAAACTTTTCACATCCATACTTTTCATATCCATTTCATCATCTTTGGTTACTTTTATGCCTCAGGCATCGATTATCACCGAAAAGCCTACAAAACACCAAAGAGAAACCCCAAGAGCAAGATCTTCCAAATATAGCTAAAATCATTGAGATCCAAGATATAAACATGGTTTATAGATCTAAATTCATCTTTAAATATCAACAATAAACGTAAAATGCGCGTTTATCAAACCCCAAACTTAAAGCATTGTTTGTCCTCAAACAAAACAGTAACTGAAAGACACAACGAAAGATCAACAAGAGATCAACGAGCATAGCAAAGGTGATAAACACAATCAAGCCTCGAAAATATATTTCAACTCTCGAAAATACTAGCACACATGACGACATTAGTCACTTCAACACAAACAACGATTGAAAGCAAAAACTCATTTATTTCGACCTCACAAAGGCATGTGTAGAATATGTAGGATACACTCAAACTCATAAAGAAATTAAGGACGTATACACTCATAGATCAATGCAATGCAACATCTTACCATATGCTTGCCATTTCTCTAACATCTCCAATCACACAAATGTGTTCAAATAAGGATCAAAGAGGTCTTTTGATAGGTTATAATGTAGGCACATTGGTTAAGGTAGGATAATATATGGCTAAGTGACTCAAGTAAACCCAAGCACTTCCATCTAAACAAACAACTCATATGGACTTTGTCCATTTCCTTCCTTTCCAACATGCTATTTCATATTTATGCAACTCAAGGTACCATATACTATGACAATCGACTTCCTTTATGCTCATACTATACACAAAATTTTCTTTTCACTTTTACTTTTCTCGCTTTGTAATAGAGCTTATAGGTCTATTCTTTTTCACACGGGTACCATCTTTCATCTTGCATCACCACTTAGCATATAAAACAAATGTTTCTCCCATTTGATTCCATATCCATCCTCACCTCCTATCATTCGGTTAATCGAAAGAATAAAGTCTAATAAAAGGCTCAAAGAAGGCGACAAACGGTATATATCATCGGGCTAGTGTTTGGGAAAATATGTGGTTAACAAAGATGGCCTTTTATCCTTTCCAAATTGAAACACATATCATAGCCTCGACACGTAAAAACGGCAAGTTCTAGAAGATAATCACATGCACGATATCACACAATTAAAAGAAATCAGATCAAGATGTTTATACAAAGAAGCTCAAGTTTCACAGATAAGCAAATGGTGAAAAATAACAAGCCTAAGCCATCTCACGCCATTCATGCGTCATTTTCTAACATATCATGTGCACTATCATTAAATTTCACAAAAATTTCTATCGTCATCGCCACATGGATTAACACACTTCACTTCAACTCGTTGATCGATCGACACAACAACGAAAAGAAAAGCGAAAACGACAAAAGCAACACAAACGAAAACAAAACAAAACACAAAACAAAACAAGAAAACGTTGGGTTACCTCCCAACAAGTGCTAATTTAACGCCTTTAGCTAGACCATCACTAACCTTGTCAATCAAGGCGCTTTGGTGGTAATGTAAATCTTTCCCAACTTGTGGACCCTCCTAAACTTAGCATTCACGGATGACCACCACCGACTATGGAAGTGGCCCCTCCAAACTCAACGATACACTCTGAGTTCCATGCCGAGTCCACTTCTTCCTTCTCGCAGCCTTCCTCGATCGGTCGAGTACCCTCTAAACGCGAGACGCGCGGCAAAGAAGCAATATGATCGAGCAAAGACTCTTCCGGCTTTCCACCGTCGTGTTGCTTGATGGCGCCATATATGGAAATTCGAGCTCCTCATCGTTAACACGAAATGTGAGATCGCCTTCCCGCACATCAATCAACGCATGACCGGTTGCTAGAAAAGGTCTACCTAAGATTAGTGGTTGTTGTTTGAATTCGAATATCTAAAATAACAAAGTCGGCAGGAAAAACAAAACCCAATTCTTACCAACACGCCTTCGACGATACCTGGATATGTGATCGACCGGTCACCATCATCGATGAAATCTTCGCTTCGGCTTCATCTTTCCTAGGTGTAGCCGGTTGAATACGCTCAACGGCATCGATTGATGCTCGCCCCAAGTCGCACAAAACATTTGAAAAGTCCGCTCGGCGATCTCGCACTCTAACGTAAAGCCGCCGATCCTTCGCTTCGTGAGGAAGCTTCCTTTGCAAGACGGCACGCATTCTTCTGATAGGTAATTTTCTCAAATTTCCCGCTTTCTTCTTGCTTGCAAGCGTCCTTTTAAGAATTTCATGTATCCCTAAGATGTTTCGAAGCGCTCAAAGAGAGGCAAATTTATCTCAACTTTTGAAAATCTTTTGAACGAGCAAACTCCTCGTCATATTTTGACTTGACAAGTCGACTCGGAACGGGACCGAAGGAGTGTATGTGCGACGATTTGCTACTGGGCGCCTGGCGGTCGACCTCGCGACACCGGGAAGGTCGCGAGGTATTGGGCTGGCGCTGACTTCTTCGCGTGCGAGCTTGCGGGCGTGAGCTCGCACGCTGATTTCTCGGCCGCCTCCTCGGCCTGATTGCTCGCGGGGTGGCATGCGGGCGCTGGGTCGCTCGCGAATAGCTCTGGCGCGCGCACACTCTCTCTGATGGCTCGCGGTCGAGTGCTCGGCCGCGTGCTCGGTCGCGGGCGTCTGCGTAAAAATTCTCAGATTCTCGCGATCGGCTCATGGTCGCGAGCTCGGTCGCGAAGTTTCGCTCCAAGCAGTTTTCAGCCTCTTTTTCTTCTGTAGGCTCGGGTAAGCTCGCCCACCTCGTCTGGATGGCGAAGCATTGATTCTTCGGGTTCATCTCCGTGACACTCGAAATTGGCCCGCTTTTGTAGTGCATTCACTTGCACGCTATTTGACCAATTGATTCTCCAACATCTTCATATGCTTCCCCATAGCCGCCACAAGGACTCCAAGTGATTTATCTTCCGCCTGGTGTTGCTTATGAACGATTCGATTCGTTGCCAATTGTTGGTTGCTTACAACCAACCGCCGTGATCATGTCTTCGAGACTTGGCTTCTTCGGCTCTTGAAACGAATTACGAACATTGAAGCTCGCTGAGGTTGTTGGAAATTTGAATGATTCCTCCGATTGATGTGGTCGACGTTCTCGTCTCAATCGACTCTTCAAAATAGTGAACTTCTTCACGAGATCGCCATATTTTGAATCACTCTCAACAAAGAAATGCTTTGAACAATGGTGTTCTCTCCGTTGGCCATTGATAATCGCTGGCCCATCTCCTACAATACGGCTTGCCTCGCCTACTAGTCGGTTCAATAAGCAGCCCGCCGACGCATCCACCATGCTCCTCGCCCGCCATGTCACCACCCGAGAACTGTGTGATTTGTTGCTCCTCGAGAACCCATGTTGTGGACATCGTCTCAATAGACCTCTCAATCTCTCCATGCCTCGAATAACGATTCGCCGTGGTTCGCAAAATGAGAGATTTCGCGATGATCTTCGTGCTTTCGCCGGCTGAAGTATTTCGAAAGAAACTTCTCGCAAAGTTTCCCCAAGTGTCGACGCCACCACCCAAACTTCGAACCAATCTTTCGCCCGGTCACAGAGAAACCGAACATCGATCCGGATCGTGTCTTGTGGCACCCCATTCCGCTTGATGGTGTCACAAATATCGAGAAAAGTCTCGAGATGCGCATTCGGTCTTCCGTGACTCCTCCCCAAACCGCTCTCTTTGGACCATACCGATCGTACGGCTTTGAGCTCAAAATTGTTTGCATCTACGCAAGGGCCCCAACCGCCTCCTTGGAACTGCTCGGTGGGATGTCGGTGCATGTGATTCGAGGTCTTTCCTCCGAGCGGGACAATGATTCCATATTCGCCATCCGACGCAGCATCTCGCAAAGTCACCAAGCATGCGCAACTTGCTCGGGAGGAATGCCCTGCTCATGGATTGGGCGCCATTGCAGCCCGCCTCTTCTCTCGTCCCTCTTTCCTTTGAGAGCCTTCGATCTCTGGATCTAATAATATTTCAGAGGTCCCCGAGATCTTGTACGATAAACCACCGAGAAAGAGAGAATTTAGCACCGACAAAAATAAATAAATATAATATAATATATATAACTCAATTAATAAATTCAAATCGTCAAATTATTCCTATGTGATCTTAATAAACCCGAAACGGCGCCAAAATTTTGATCGCTTAATTTTCTAACACGAAAAGGTGTAAGTATAGGGTGTTAAGTATCGTATCCACGTGATTGTAACGCTAAAACACAAAAGCTAACTCAACGATGATTCATCATTATCCAAGCAACAAACATGATTTGGTAAGATTTTAGGCTTCGAAATCAATCCAAAGCAAAGGTAACAAAATAGAAAGTAAATTAAAGCAATAAACACTGGATGTTTAAAAACGTAGAAAGACGACTAACCCTAGGGATGCATTAATCCTATCCACAACGTATGTTTATCCGGCCCTATTAACCAATTTTAATCCGCATAAGATGGAAGATCACATATATAACCGACAATTTATATTATTAAAAGCAACAGAGATTACTAGTTTTCCTATTATCATTCGCCTCTAGGTGAAAACAAGCAACCCAAACGGATCACAAAGAATATGCTTCCTACGAATATCCTATCTCATTTCGACTCAAGGCTCATTCGATCATGCATTCGATATCGATTGACAATTAACACAATTACGTAATTAACCGACAACTAAATATGCATCAAGATTGATCAGAAATCAACACATATAAATAAGCACAATCGAATCATGAATCAATGCCTGGACGGTAAATAGCGATAACAGGAATCACAACATATAGGATCGAATCATGCAAACCCTAGGATTAGAACGAAAAATTAGCTAGACATAATTAACGACATAAAGTACGAAATAATCATAAAAACAGAAATTAAATTGATAAAACCCGTAGGGTGGCGTCTGAAGAACAATCGTTGGTTCAAATCCCAACGCCAACGGAAAACTGGAAAACGGTGGAATTCTTCGGACGAAAACGTTCCGAATCGATAACAATGCGTAGAACAATTGCAGAATGATGGAAAACTAATACTAGAATTAATCTAAATCAAAGCTAGAATGAAAATAAATGGAAAACTATGAAAAACTGAGGAAAAACGTGCAAAATAGGTCTGGGGTTCGTTGGGGGCGCGAGGGGTGAAGCCCTATTTATAGATTAGGGCTGAAAACCCTAATTTTGGGTTCCGCCTCGCCTCGCGCCGGGCTCGCGGTCCGCGAGCAGCGGTCGCGAGGTTCTGGCGATTTCGCGGCACGCCTCGTGGCCGCGAGCTCGGCCGCCGGCTCTCTCGCGACTTCACTGTTCGCCTCCGCTCTCGCGTCCGGACTCAATTGCGATCCGTTTGCGCCTATGGACTCCTATCGAGATGCTCTTTAACATTATAAACTTTTCACATCCATACTTGTCATATCCATTTCATCATCTTTGGTTACTTTTATGCCTTGTGCATCGATTATCACCTGAAAAGCCTACAAAACACCAAAGAGAAACCCCAAGAGCAGTATCTTCCAAATATAGCTAAAATCATTGAGATCCAAGATATAAACACGGTTTATATATCTAAATTCATCTTTAAATATCAACAATAAAAGTGTAAAATGCGCGTTTATCACCATGTCAGTATAATAAATGCGGTCAAGTGTGTCTACCCTGATGCAACACACGGATTATGCTACTACCATCTGCTGAAAAAAATCACCTCGTTTGGGAAACCATCCGCAAAGTTATTCCAGAAAGCCGCTTATGCGTACCAAGATGCATACTTTGAAAAAGCGATGGCTATGTTAAAGTCTCTCATGAAGGCTGATGGTAGTGGCGCATATACCAAGTTGGTGGAGGTTGGAGTGCAGAAGTGGGCTAGATCACAGTGCCCCGTTAGGCGCTACAGTTTTATGACATCGAACATTGCCGAATCATTCAATTCTCGATTATTGTGGGCTAGACGATTGCCAATTTGCTCAATGATTGAGGCAATCCGTCACATTACGTAAAAATGGTTCGATGAGAGACATGAAGCGAAAAAAGAGGTACGCAATCGAATTGACCCACAAGGCGGTAGCGAAGATGATGGTATCAATGGAACTATCACGTAGATACGATGTAGTGCCTCATCGACTCCACTTTCAAAGTCAAGCACGGAAGCAAAACATTCGAGTGAATCTCAATACGCAATCGTGTTCGTGTTTGGAGTAGGATATGGATATGATACCGTGTTCTCATGTCACAAAAATGATATATGTACAATTTAAGTTTAATTATGTTAATTTTTTTTTATCAAATTGATTTCAATTACATATAATTGATTATATAAATTTTTTAGTCATAAAGGTCACCATATATCTAACTATGTGGGGGAGTACTACCATTCTGCAAAGCTAGCCGATAAAGGGTGATTTTTCCGAAGCATTCTCCATAGATCGTCCTCACTCGACGTTGGAGATTGGGCAATCGGGATACGATCCGAATGTCAAAGCACGAGTCTCGATCCATTCCGCCGACGGATTCAAAGGTAAACACGAAAACCCCAACGTGTTGCAATTAATTATATAGGTGCATGCTAGGAATATAATCAATGTATGGTGAATTAAATATCCAAGATAGATCATCGGGAGAGGGCTAAACATAGTTTTCCTTACACTTGGTATCGAGCACGATCGAATCTCGGCTCGCTGGATTAATTCAAGTTTGATTATTACGTGCGCTATATATTATTTGTTGGATCCGCTCGCTCATCGTGGCTCGGTTTTATTTTGTCGGATTTTGTTTTCACCACGAGAAAATCCGTGGTTAGATTAGATTTATTTTTACGTAAATCTTATCTCGTAAAAGTAAAATGAAGACGAAGCGGCCGAGATCGAGACGATGGAAAACGGGTCGCGACGGCGCGCGGACGGCACGCAAGGCGTGCACGGCGCCGCGGACGCCGCGCGTGACGGGCCGAGCCTGATCCGTTTTCGGCCCGAATCTGTTTGACGAGTCCGGTCCGTGCCGTGCATGCGAGGCCCGTTTGAATCCGGTCCGTGCTCGCACGCGAGGCCCGTTTGAAGATTATAAAGATCTCGTACTTTGCAATTCTATGTAATAGATTAGGCGGAAAGTGCGATTCCACGAGTGGGCCACGATGAACATTTTATTTTATTTTTATCGCTCATTGCATGTCGTGGATGTTTAAATTATGCGATGGCGTGCTATGTATGTTTAAATTACGTTGACAAACCTTTAAGTGTTTTCGTAATTGGGTGCGCATAGTAAGCATGCTAGGTTTATCGCGTTGTCAAGCATATTTTAGAATTTCGTGAGCATGTTTTACATGTTGAGTTCTATAGAAAAGCATGCTAGGATTACGTGATCTGCATGGACAAACCTTTTGAAAAAAAGACTAAGCAAGCAAACCGACAAATTAATTTTTATATTAAAATGTCAAGACCTCCACTTTTGATCTCTAAACAAAGTGATACGCATCGTGAGTAAACGCCCACACGCTGCGGCTTGCTTGCACCGCTTATCATAAGTTTGTTAGATGAGATTTCTAAATAAAACATTTTAAATCTATTGAGTAGTGGGAGTTTCATGTGTAAACGCCCACACGCGTGGGCTTGCATGTGCGATTTTCATAAGTTCTCTAGAGATAGATATAAAATGAGATAACAAAAGAATTTGAATTGGAAGCGGTATGGTCCTAGTGAGTATGCTAATTCTAAGAATTAGTTTCATTTGTTAAAATGTGGTCATTGCTTAGACATCACCTAAGTACAACTTCCCACGAAGTCCCTTCTTGTGATAGTGATGTGGTCTAGTAAGATCCAATTGTTAATTTCATTTATCATAAAGATAAGTTGACATGGATTGAAATTAAACGACTAAAAGATATATTTTAGTCTGGTCGAGGGGTTCCTGTGTAAACGTCCACACGCGTGGCTTGTATGTGAGATTCCTTGGGCGATTGGAGGTTTCAATTAATATTGTTTTATCAAAAGGTTACAATATTATTGTTTCGAATTATGTGCGATCGTATGCTTATGTGTTTACTTTATCGATTTCAGATATGTCTCTTACACCGATTATCAATATGTTCGCACAAAATCCCTTATCCGGTCAAAATTTTATCGAGTGGAAACGAAACATTGAGAATGTTCTTACTGCGGAAGAAAATCTATTTGTACTCACTACACCCCGTCCCAAGCCTCTAGACAATTCATCTCTCGATGAGGAGCGAATGAGCACGAGAAATGGGACAAATCAAATAGAATGGCAAAGTGCCTTTTTGGTTACCATGTGCGAGGCCCTGCAACTCCAGCATCAAGATATGGAAAATGCAGCCACGATATGACTAAGTCTTATGAAATTGTATGAGGAGTCGGACGTAATCGCTTGTCATAATTTGACAAAATCAATAATGTCAAGTTCAATGAAGGAAAGCGATTCGGTGCATAACCATGTAGAGCAAATGATTAATCTCTTGGAGAGCTCGAATTGGTTGGAGGATATATTGATAACGTAGTCGAATCGATATGATCCTCAACACTTTGCCCAAGTCTTTGATGACTTCCGTTATAAAGCGGTCCTTTATGATAAGAGTTATACTCTAGATTCATTGCAAGAGGATCTAGTAACGGAAGAGCATAAAATGGGCAAAGGTGCATAATCTTTAGTACGCACCTCAAAGAAAACCACTGCTTTATCGAAAGATGAAAAGGAAAAGTGGAATTCAAGAGATGCTAAGGCTAAAGAAAAGAGTGGGAGTAATACAAAGGGCTCTACCAGCGGTTTGAAAAAGCCAAAGGAGAAGGGCAAATGCTTCAAGTGCGGTGAGACTGGGCATTGGAAGGCTAAGTGCCCCAAGCTCAAGGCTCTAGGTACGCCATTTGCTTTAGTAACGGAAACATGTTTAGCGACTTGTTCTACCCATTCTTGGGTAGTAGACACGGGTGCGACTGATCATGTTTGTTACACCTTGCAGGGGTTCCTGCGGACAAGGGAGCTGAATGATGGCGAGATAACGATCTCCATGGGCAACGCGGCGAAAGTCGAGGCCGTTGCAGTCGGAGATGTTACTTTATGTTTTGAGAAAACAGTTTTAGTTTTAAAAGACGTTTTATATGTGCCGGATTTTCAGCGGAACCTTGTTTCTGTTTCGAAATTGTTTATTCATGGATATTCAGTTGTTTTTGATAGTGGTGTTTCTATCATAAGAAATGACGAAGTTATCTGTGTAGGCACATTATATAATTCGCTTTATACTATTTCTGCAATACATAATACCTATAACTATGTTGCATCTACATCAAACCCTAGAAAGAGAAAGTTTTCTTCACAAGATGACACCACATTTCTCTGGCATCTTAGATTAGGTCACATCAATCTAAATAGGATCCAAAGACGGCTAAGAATGGGCGTTGGGTAATCTCACGCTACTCCATTCCCGATCTGCGAATCTGTATAGAAGGTAAGATGTCGACTGCACCCTTCAAAGCGAAGGGTTATAGAGCCAAAGAAATGTTAGAGTTAGTCCATTCGACTGTGTGGACCGATGTCCACACAAGCTCGTGGAGGGTACAGTATTTTGTCACTTTCATTGACGATTACTCAAGGTGCGGATACGTATACCGCTTCACCCAAGTCTCGAATGCTTTGAGAAATTCAAAGAATTTTAGGCGGAAGTGGAGCGAAGCTAGGTAAGAGTATCAAGTCATGCGTTCGATCGCGGTGGCGAATACCTCAACAACGAGTTCATGGACTATCTAGTGAAGTGTGGGATTACCTCCCAACAAGATTTCACCGGGCACACCACAAAAAATGGTGTGTCGAGGCGAAGAAATATGACTCTTTGGAAATAGTTAGATCAATGATGAGTTATGCAACTTTGCCTATTTCGTTACGGGGTATGCCTTAGAAACGGCAAGATACTTGCTAAATCTAGTACCATCCAAGTCGACCGAAAAGACCCCTTCGAAATGTGGTTTGGATGCAAGCTTAGTTTAAGCCACATAAGGATATGGGCGATCCGAAGACATGTCTTTGAATAAGAAGGCGACAAGTTGGAGGCTAGATCCGACGCAAGGCTGTATATTGGCTATCCTAGAGGAACGAAAGGTGGTTTATTCTATAGTCCTAAGGATCAGAAGGTCATTATTTAGCAATAATGCCCGATTCTTAGAAGCGGATTATATGAAAAATCATAAGTTCAAAGTTGAAATCATTCTTCAAGAATTAGAAGATGATCGTATTCCACCACCGATTAGGCCAAAGGTGCGAGATGTCGAGTCTAGTGGGAGGATCGACACCACATACTTCAAGAAATTGAAGTGGATCGAGTTCCACCGAGATACCGACCGCATGTTGGTACCTACCAAAGAAGTTTTGCAAAATAGTGAACCACAAGTATCTGCACCCACCGTTGCCATTGTGCCTGTAGAACCTCGTCGTAGTGAGAGGTTGTTCGTCAACCCGAGCGATTTATGTTCGTGGGAGAATCTTCGGATTTAGTCCCAGGAAACGAGCAGACAATAATCGACCCATGGACATACAAGGAGGCGATCTGAGACATTGATGCAAGATCATGGCACACCGCTATGGACTTAGAACTGGAGTCCATAACGGCTATGGATGTATATGAAAAGACACCTCTACCAGATGGCAAGGAGGCCATAGATAGTAAGTGGATATACAAGAGGAAGAGAGATTCCGATGGAGAGGTTTCGGCTTTTAAAGCCAGGCTTGTGGCGAAAGGGTACACTCAGATTGAGGGTATCGATTTCGATGAGACCTTTTGCTATAGCAATGCTCAAGTCCATCAAAATTCTTCCGCCATAGCAGCCCACTTGAACCTAGAGGTTTGGCAATGGATGTTAAACCGCTTTTCTAAACGGTTACCTTGAGGAAGGTAGAGACATCTATATGCAAAGAACCAAGGTTATGTGGTAAAGGGTGAGGAGCATCTAGTATGGAAGCTTAAGAAATCCATTTATGGACTTAAGCGAGCCTCACGATCATGGAACTTACGCTTTGACGAGGTGGTAAAGTCCTATGGATTTACCCGGTTGCTAGCGAGAGTTGTGTGTATCGGTTAGATGTCAACGGTGATGTGGTATTTCTTGCACTTTATGTAGATGACATTCTTCTATTTGGCAACAATGTGAAGTTGTTATCAGACGTAAAGAGTTGGTTATCCAATCAGTTTCAAATGAAAGACTTAGGAGATGCAGCGTACATTCTTGGGATCAAGGTTTACGAGATCGCAAGAAGAAAATGTTGAGCTTATCTCAGGCGTCTTACATTGACACTATGATTACTTGTTTTAGTATGCAGACCGCCAAGAAAGGATTGCTACCTTTCAGACATGGCGTTCCTTTATCTAAGGAGCGATCACCTATGACGCAGCGAGATAGAGGAAATGAGACAAGTTCCTACGCTTCGCCGTAGGAAGTCTCATGTACGCAATGCTATGCACGAGGCCCGATATCTTCTATGCGGTAGCATAGTAGCTAGATATCGCCTAACCTCGGACAAGCTCATTGATCGCGATGAAGCATATACTCAAGTACCGAAAAGACTTGAGATTATAGGCTAATTTACTATGCGATAGTCTAATGCCTTTGGGTTATTCGACTCGGTTTCAAAGTCGACCGTGATAAGAATAAGTCTACCTCAGACTATGTGTTTATCTTGGGAGGTGGAGCCGTATCCTGGCGGAGTGCAAAGCAGCGATGCATTGCGGACTCTACCATGGAAGCCTAATATGTAGCCGCTTGCAGGTCAAGCATGAGGTCAGATAGTTCATGAACTACCTCATGGATCTAGGTGTGGTACCTGGTTTGCCCAAGAGTATCATAGTTTACTGTGATAACTCAGGTGCATTGGCAAACTCAAAGGAACCACGGATCCACAAGGCAACCAAACACATAGAGAGAAAGTACCATGTCATACGAGAAAACGTTAGGCGAGGGGCGTCTTGATTGCAAAGATTGATACGACGGATAACCTAGCGGATCCATTCACGAAAGCTACCGCTATAAGTCTACGTTGGGCACGTTAGAGGACTTGAATTGCGCTAGATGGCACTGCTAAAGCCTGCCGAATAAGTCTACGTCGGGGCGTTAGAGGACTTGAATTGCGGTAGATGGCACCCACTTAGAAAGGAAACTTTTGTATAAGTGGGAGAAGCAAATTGATGGTTTTGTTTGTAATAGCTAGTAGAGACACATTGTATACTAAAAGTTTGCTTTAGTATAAGTGGGAGATTGTTGGTTTGTATCTTGAAAGCGCTTTGGTTGAGCTTGTATACAATGTTTCCTATTACCACTATTACAATCTCCTATCTCGAAATGAATAGTTGATTGCATATATCGTGTCCTTTATCTCATATATAAGTTAGATCATACGATTGTGTAGAAGATCACGTGTCTCCGTATGATTGGTCAATCTTAATGAGATATAAAAGTTTCACACCGAGACAACTTGAGGACGAGTTGTCGGTATAGGCTGCGGTATAGATAAGAAGTGACTTGACTTGGTTGATTGTCTATGCCGGATGCGTCTCGGCGTATTGAAGGATCACATTGAGATGAGTTCTTCTATCGGACCGTCGTGAAGAACCAAGATCTCGGTGACTTACGATGATCTAAACCTCGATAAGGTATTAGATGAGTATGAGTTTCGACCATCACTTTGACTTGTTATGGGTGAGGTTATATGTTCTAACCCAATATTCTCCGCATCTTGGGTGGTGGCGGTGCTTGTATGTCATGCTAGTTATCTCAGACGAGTCACCGTATCCGTTTAGGATGATGACGTCCCTTAAGGAGCTCAAAGGTTTATTGTACTAAACCCCGCAGTTGAGTTAGCTCAAGTACAATAATAAGGTTGAGTGGTACTACTTATGAATTAAAGATATTAATTATTTTAAGCAATCGAGAATGCTATAAATAATTAATGGACGTTCGATATCTTAAATACGGGATTTGTAATGTCTAAGTGCTAGCCCGACTCAACTTCGTAATAAAGGGGTAAGTCGGCATTTATTCTCTAGTGGCATGAATAAATGTTTATAAATTAATTTATGTTACAGGTGAACATAAGATAATTAATTTATTTGAGGCCCATCTTTATTCCTTGCATTTGATCCTCAATTTGGCCCATCCAGCCCGTAAGCTAGGCAAAATCGGTGCCCCTATGCTATACAAGGAAAGGATTTGATTCTCTTTATCCTATAAGGATATTATTATATTTATGGGATATGCATAGATCATTTCCATATAGAATTATGGTAATAATCCTTTCCATAAAGGATTATGGTAATTTCCATATGGGATTATGGTAATTTCCATATAGGATTATGGAAATTTCCATATGAGATTATGGTAATTTTCATATAGGATTATGGTAATGCATTATAAATATGAGGTAAGAGATTAAATCTAGAAGAATGATTAATAATCATCATCATAATTTTCGAGACTCCATTGTTCTTGGGAGAGAATTTTCGAAAAAGTGTAGAGAGGATAAAGGGTGATTTTTCTGAAGCATTCTCCATAGATCGTCCTCACTCGACGTTGGAGATTGGGCAATCGGGATACAGTCCAGAAGGTCAAAGCACGAGTCTCGATCCATTCCGCCTCGACAGATTCAAAGGTAAACACGAGAAAATCCCAACGTGTTGCAATTAATTATATAGGTGCATGCTAGGAATATAATCAATGTATGATGAATTAAATGTCCAAGATAGATCCTCGGGAGAGGGCTAAACATAGTTTTTCCCTACACCAAGCATACCAGACGGATCAATCTGCTCACCACGCCTAGTTGGACTGCTCCTCCGCATATTCTTTGGAATTACGCTATGCCTCCTAATAGAGTCCGTCAGTCGGGCGCCCAAAGTGGGTCGATATCGTCATCCAATGTAGTGGGATCGATTAGTAGAAGTCGTGCACCACGGACATGTAGCTTATGTGGTAACGAATCTCATACTCGTCGGCAGTGTCCTTACTTGTCAAAAGACGAGTGACATTGTAATGAAAACACTTATTCATGTAAATACATTATTATTATTATTATTTGTTATTGATATTATAATATTATTGTTATTGATATTATAATTGGTTATTTAAAACCTATTATTATTATTAGTATTTGAAGAACAACTTGTATTTGATTTACATTGTAATGAAAGCACTTATTCATGTAAAGACATTATTAACATTATTATCCACATCATCATTGTTATTTGTTATTGAAATTGAAATTGAAATTAATCCATTGAATTGACATTGTAATGAAGATCTATTACATGAGATAATATAAAAGAAATCATCATCCTCTACGCGCTCTCGGCTTCTTATATGGCTCACATAACTCATATATACTTCCACCTATCTTCTTTCTATATGCTAAAGCATTAGACATACCCCATCCGATGCTCGGTGAACCAAAAATAAGACGTTCTACAGTCATGCACGCAAATGGACCATCACTGAAATCGTCGTCCTGGTCAAATACCTCTGAAGCTTCAGTTGGTGTAATAATCGCATCATTATTCCATGGTGGTATTTGGTGGGAGTTATTCTCGAACCATCTAGAGAAGATCAGAAACGGCCGCAATAATCTATTCAGGCACACGAAGTCCATCATCCCCGCATCCAATTGATCATTGTCCATCCGCCAAAGTTGCGAGTCAAACAGCAAGCAATGACCCGAGTGCATATCCACGCGACATATCACTAAACGCCGCTCGATAACGCATGGGATGATGATCTATAAAAATTAATATTTAGAGAAAATAAACAAGGAAATTTTTAATTTTTGAAACTTATTGTATTAAATAGGTTACCTGCGTGGCACGTAACCATGGTCTATGACCGGCAAAGCCGAGGACAACTGCCATCCAATGCGCTGGTGGCTGCCATATAGAAGCAATGCTCTCTTGGGTAATGATCAATGGTGCCTCACGCGGGTCTTGAATGTAGGACGAAAGCGTTACGTGCACCTCCAACCATGAATTTTGCATAAACATCTATTCAACATTGAAAATTAATTAATTCCGATACTACATATATAATATATATTGATTGTATTAAAGACACAATACTTACGAAAAAATTAGTATCAAGGATGATTGTGTTATGAGAATCCACCCCATCCAATATGTCGATCCCGGCATCGAGTCTCATCCTCAGATGCATCATGAATAGATCGACCATCTGCAAAATTATTTTAGGATACATATCAATATAAGTAGATGTACTTAAAAAACAAAGCATATTGTATAAAACGCATTTTGCCGAACATCAAAAGGCCTCTCCGGCATTTCAAGGTGCAAGAAAATCCAACTTGATTTGATTTGCGCGATACTCAACAACCACAACCGCATTCTTTCTCGTCAAGAAACGCCGTACTTTATCAATACATCGCGGGAATTGGACGTGGGATCGGGCTATTAACATTTAAGCATAGGTTTGAGTCTGCTCAGAAATGAAAACATTTAACATAATATAATGCAATATAACAAATATAATGCAATACTATAAACCGCGAATATGAGACTTAATAGTTACCGTTGCTCCAATCTGTGTCGCATAGGCTCGAAAGTCCGCCTCACGACATTCGAGGCCGATCACTAAATAGGTCCAATCCGGCATGGAATGATGAGATGCGCCCGGGATCGTACCATGGATCCGGGAGAGTAACGGGTGGGGTATCACTGGGCGATGTAGGTCGGCTCACCGTAGGCTCAATATGTCCACCGCCTCGAGGGACATCCGACTTGGATTGTTCTCGACCTTCACCTCCACCTCTCGTCATCGTCGTCGTCGTCATCATCATCATCGTCGTCGTGTCGGAAGATTCACGGGCCGAGATGGGGGTGTATATGTATCATCTCTATGTGTGCAACCACATCGAGTCTTCTCTAAGAAACTTTCAAACCATTTCTTCATCTTTGGAATCCACTTTTCTTCGATAGACTTCTCGATGCGTTGCACTGCTCTGTTTTCACTCTCCCGAATTGATTCCTAGATCCAACGACGATCGACGGAACTAAGATGCCGGGGGTGCTCACCACCACTGCTCGATGAAGAAGAAGCTGTAGCATGTTTCCCCGTATCCCGTCTCTCAACAGATGGACGGCTATCCACATATGGCGCGCGCTCCTCAACAACCGCAATCTCAACAAACTCACCGACGATGTCCTATGGCCGGGTCTTGAAGGTGAAGGCTCGAGGGTCGCTCGATGGAGACCCCGAAAGATCGGGATCCTAAACAAACCGTGGAGCCCTCCTGAACTCGGCGTCTCGCCGAGGCTCATCCACCGGATGAGACACACCACGACGAAGAAGGAACTAGTCCCTCCTCAAAGGATTTGATGACGTAAAATTCACACCGAGTGGAGAGGTATGAGACGACGCCCTTGAAAATGGTGGTAACCTCGAATGAGTCGGGCTCGATCATTTGTGAGATGATAATCGACCTATAATAAGTTGAAAGATATTATTTAATATTCTAATAAATACAATACCTCATACATAATTTAAAATTATAATAAAATTCATCTGCGCTTGCTCAAAAGAGGTCAGAAGTCTGCGGTGAGAGCTACTCTTGAACTTCCACCTCAACACTCTCGGATCTGTTGTGGGGTTGACGTCTTCCGGCTATACTTCCCAAGTCTGGTATGATCTCGAGTGACCAAACATATAATGCCCAGACTGGTCCATAAAAGTGGTCCTGAGCATTAGGTTGACAATGCGTCGTATAATATCTCAATATCTGGTAACTGTATGCCCCCCATGGAAATCGGGAAAACGCCTCCAGATCGTCAACCAATGCCCAAACCCAATCAGCTATTACCTTGCCCGTTAAATAAAGTAATTGATATCTATGTCAAAATATATAACATCTGATCTCATGTACTAAGTGCAAGATTATGTTAATTTGGTCAAATTCGGAACCCAAATTTAGCACGAATAATTTAGGACACCATTTATCACTAATTTTCATTCATTTAATAATCTAGAATGGAGATGCTAGAAGTTTGAAGATGATCCATTCAAACACTAAACCTAAGGGATATACATTGAACACCTAATCTAAAATTAAACACAAGATGATTAATCTTTGTTTTACATTAGCACCGCTGTAATAATCATCTTAATTATTTCTTCTTATAGTTAACATCTACATTTATATATATTTTTATAATAAAACTAAAAACTACCCGTATTCCTCTTATTTCGATGGAAGCAACTGAATTATCCCACTACCCGAATCGGCATATAAACGATCATGCAATTAGTTTTATTCGACCGGAGAGAAGCATTCGTTGACCGGAAAGAAGCTTTATTCGACCGGAAACAACGATTAGTATGTATATATTGAAATAATTCGTTGTATAAAGGCTGTTTCCGATCGACTAAAGCTTCTTTCCGGTCGATGAAGCCCTTTCTCCGGTCGACCGGAGAGAAGGCTTCATCAACCAGAAAGAAGCTTTAGTCGACCGGAAACAACGATTAATATGTATATATTGAAACAATTCGTTGTTTCCGGTCGACTAAAGATTCTTTCCTGTCGATGAAGCCTTGCCGGAGAGAAGGCTTCATCGACCGGAAAGAAGCTTTAATCGATCGGAAACAACGATTAATATGTATATATTGAAATAATTCGTTGTTTCTGGGCAAGGGAAATTAGAGAATTACCTCCGGAATGATTCAGGTGGATTGTTCTTCACGCTTCACGGAACAGGAATGGGTTGTTCTTCACTTCACGGGAATTACAGAAGGGAAGCCATTTTTAATTTAGGAAGCCAAACTTCTAAAAATTTTGAAATTTTTTACAGAAGGGAAGCGAAATTTTGACAGAAAATTTGTGCACAGATTTTTGTTTTAATAAAGAAACCCTTGAAGAACTTATTAAATGCCAACCAAATTTTCAAGTCAAAAGCATCTACACTATTTTGTTTGAATGTCTTGATTCGATGAAAAGACCATCCTCACATCAATGTTCCTTTTTGCAAAAAACTACAATAAATAAATGAAATGGGTATGTGTGGTAGCAAAATTTTCAAATGGATATTGATGGTACACTTTTCTTTACAATTGAGCATTTAAATTGCGGTCCATTTAAATTTATCTAAAGCTTCATAATTTAAAAACAAAAAAACGTAGAATCGGACAGGAAATCTAAAATAAGTAATGGTGACGAGTGACAACCTCTTTCCCTCCGTAACCCCAACGAAAAGCCGTGTCTTTGGTATATGTTTATTTTGGATAAATTTTTTTAAGTTTATAACAATGGCAGAAATGTTTGTAAATCACCAGACCGCCAGCTCATAGCAAAGGCCGTCTCCCTCTGTCTCTGTCTCTGTCTCTCTCTCTCTCTCTCATCCTCCCCCAAAATTTCCAATCAGATCCATCCAACACCCACCACCACCAACACATTGCTCCAAATTCCAACTATTCCGCCGCGTTGATGCGGTTGTTTTGATCCATCTTAACGTAGTTTTGATCGGAGTGATATTATTTAACGACTATTTTTACGGTGGAATTTTGTCTTTGAAGATCTCCGTCTCGCATTCAGATTCTTGACTCCCTGGAAAAGATGGTGAGCGAAGAGCTCGCGGAGATCGAGGGCCAGATTCAAGATATATTTCGAGTTCTATCGTAAGCTTTCTTTTTCTTCAAATTTTCTTGACATTTTGTATCGTGGGGTATATTGTAAAGTAAATATTTGAAACGTTTTGTTGCCAAAAGAATGGAATAGAAGTGTTCTGCATTTTGTTTAAGCATTTGATGCATTGATTATTCTTGATTGCGTGAAGGAATGGATTCCAAAAATTGGAGAAGATTAAGGAGTCCAGCCGGCAAAGCAGGCAGCTGGAGGAGCTTACCGACAAGATGCGTGAATGTAAGAGGTATTGATTGGAAGATTCGATTTTGTTCTTCTTCTTGTTGACTTGAGTTGATATGTGAGCTTTCAGACTTAGCATTTCTCAGGGAAGTGCTTTGCTAATTAGTAATTACAAGTAGGTGTTTTGAGTTTAATCTTGAATTTCGTGTGGTAAACAGGTGGATGTGTTTTGAATTAGGTGTTCAGATTGTGCATGGTAAGAAAGTGGAACCGGTGGTGATCCACTTTGTGATTGTGTGTTGGTTAGAAGACATATGTCGAATTTGATGCGGTTGGAGAGTTTCAGTACTCTTGTTATTTTCACTTGAAAAGGTTGTGTAGTGATTCTGTTTATGGGGTAGAATCAATTGCAATTGCAAAGCTGACACCAATACTAAGATGAAGAAAATATTGATCAACTTTTGGGTTTTTCACCTGTTAAGAAAACAAGTCCTAGTTTCCCATGGGAGCTCAGCACAAACTAAAGTTAAATGTGCCATTTTCTTTAGGAACCTATGATGTATTTCATTGAAAGAGAGAACAATAAAAAAAATTAATGACCAGTTTCCAGCATGTTTGTTCAATATGAAACTTTATTTTTCTTTGTCATCCTTGCATTTATGGATAGGAGATGTGTTGCTGATATAAGGCTCTGAAAATCAAATGACAGTCTTATGAGTGCTCTCACACATTTCATTGATATAATGTGAATTAGTTCTTAAAATATGACCTTCAAACAAGTATTAACACAGGCCTACAGTTGAAAATGTTCTTATGTACAGAGCTTTGCCTGATGTGGTAGAAAATTGAATTACCAACTAAAAGTTTTGTCTCTGTACATTAAGGTTGAACAGTTTTGCTGGTGAAGTTCATAGAAGCATTCCATCTGAAAACAAAGATGTAATCTTGTATAGGTTATCACGTAAATAAAAAAGCAGTTTCAACTAAAATAACCATCTGGGAGGCCGCTTGACTTTCTTTTTGTTTACCAAGAAAATTAACTACTGTATTTGATATACCAACCCCATATACCCCAACAGATCTCTCTCTCTCTCTCTCTCTCTCTCACACACACACACACACACACACACACACACACAATACCCAGACAGCCAGGGGGAACATGCTTGTACATATACACATGTCCAGAAGCTATAAGTCTGAAATGATATTTTTGCCACCTCAGGCTTATTAAAGAGTATGACCGAGAACTCAAGGACTCAGACTACAAAAATGACCCTAGCACAAACAAGATGCTTAATGAGAAAAAGCAATCAATGGTGAGCTCTACATTTTTTGAACCTTTATTTTCCATCAATTCTAGAGGAAAACTTTTCTTTTCCTTTCAAGACCTCTGAAGTTCCTTGCTTTATCTTGCAGATCAAAGAGTTGAACTCATATGTTGCTCTCAAGAAAAAGTAAGTTCCTTCAGGATAACTGGAATCGGACTCACTGTTGTTCTTCTAATTCATTTCATATGTTATTCAACTCACTGTTGTTCTTTTAATGCTGATTCCTTCTGAAAACGTCAAACTGAATGCATTTAGTATGCCCGCAGAAAGCTCCCTAGACATTTTTTAGTATGTTTCCAAGTACTTGTTTAGCAATAATCAGTTCTTATCGTTTTGTCTTTCAAGGCAGTAAATTACTCATGTGCCTTGTATTGTGTTTCCAATAGTATTTTTAGCTAACTTACCTTTGTTAAGCTCATCATCATTGTTTCTTTTACAAAGATGTTAAACCAATGATTTGAGAGTGTGATGATTAGTAAATCATTTCGTCTAATCAAATCTATGTAAAGGCTTTATTTCTCTGTCTTTTATATTTTTGAAATTAATACAACTAATAATGTTTAACCTATTTCGAGACAGTTCCCTTACGAATAAAAGGCTGCATTTGACAAATAAACACATTTGTTTTAGCTAGTTTTAACTTTTCCTGAATTACGGGACCATGTTTAGAAGCAATAAACTGTTGCACAGAGCATGTTTTGGAAACAATATTTTCATAATATAATATGCTTTTGAGTTGAGGATTTTTTTTGACTTTGCTTGAATAACCGAAATATTGTTTGGAGTAATAAGCTGATGCTTAGTGCATCTTTTCAGAATATTATTTTCAGGTTAAATATGCTTTGACAAAACTTATTTCAAGTTAAAGCATGCTACTTTTGGAACTAGGTCAAAACCGAAATATCTAAAACTTTGAAACCCTGATAAACCAGAGTCTAATGTAGCTGCTAACATGAAAAAGATATTAGCAAAGAGCCAAAGAATAATACAGATTTATTACGGGAACATAAAATCTGACATAGAGAATATACAAAATGAAATCAACTTTTTTTTTTTCCACATTATTACATTAGAACTGATCTGTAAAGAAACAATTCTCCGTCAAATTGGGACTTATATGCTCGATGCCATGTACCTGAACTAATTTTTTTGTAGAACTTTTCTTTTCATTATCAGTGGTAATTATGGTGACCCATTTCCAAAAAATCTATTTGTTGACTTATGTTGACTGTGGTAGGAACATATCTTGTCTATTTTGTTAGGTTACTGCATTTGCTTAGTGTATATTACCCTACTTGTCAAGGTAATCAAGAAATTAGCTGCATAATTCTAGTGCTATTAGTTGGCTAAAACTACATGGATGAGTACTACCTTTTGCATAACTACCAACACTTTAGCAGAGATGCAAACCATGTCATTATTTTTCTTCTTTGTTCTATTCTTACGTATATAAAACAGAAAACTGTTGAAAAGTGAACGTAATCATCTTTCCTATGAATATCTGATTCATTGGAAACAGGGATGAACTTAAAGCAGTATGAGATAGTTGTCTTGAAGGCAATGATGACAGGGATGAACATAAAGCAGTATGAGATAGTTGTCTTGAAGGCAATGATGACATTGAGTAAAACACGCGTAGTGACTTGTAATTTAACGATTTTTGTTGTGATGCTGAAGGTATTCAAGTAGTCTTGAACACAAGCGAGTGGATCTCTTCGAGGGCCCGGGTGAAGGGTTTGCAGAAGATAATGTGCTGCTTGCTTCAAGTAAGAACCATCTATCCAATGATTGATAAACCATTCATGCTTTTTTATGTTTCTGATGATCCTAGAACTAATTGACAAGAAAAAGGAATTATAATAATTTCCATTCACAATTTGGCCCTGTTCAGTTATTCTAGCTGGATAAGGATGCTCCAGGAGTAGCAAACAGTATCAGATCTTGGGGGAAATACAAAATTGTCGGGTTATGAATGAGATATTATGATATTGTTGCCAACATTTTTCATCCTTCACGACGAATATCTGTACTGTGCTTTTGATCCGATGTATAAATCAGTAAGGGTAAAAAGGGTAGTCTTTGAACATGTATGGCTGTGTATAGCTTGTTTAAAATAGTCTGCCTCAAGGAAGAGAACTGAGAGCCGATCGCTACTCATAGAAGAATGTGCTAGTAAAGTAGTAGTCCAACTCTTACTAGTTATTTTAAGATTCCATTTTCTGAATCGTGAGCTAGATGATGAATCAACTTGTAATTTCTTCTTTCCTATTTCTTTTTATCTTTTTTCTTTCTCTCCTTTCTTCTTTATCATTCTCTACTAAACACTGCTTGCTAGCCAATGTGTTCATTTTATCTACCAAGAAGCTGCAGTTTTGGACGGGCACTTGTGTAATAAAGATAATTCTCTTCTTGATAAGGTGGGCACCCCTAACTTCACCCCAAAAGCGCGCTCAAAGGGGAAGGTTTGGACCCGACCTTATATATGACCCCAGATAAGCCTCCGCGGCGTGTGGGACGATCATCCCACCCCATAAGACCCGATCGCCTCGGTCGGCGATCCGCGAACCCTATGAGACACCGACCAATGGAAGGTCGGACTCCGATACCAAATGATACGATCTTCGTTGGTACAAAGGATCTAACAACACGCGAACGGAAGATTTTGAGCGAAACCAATGGAAAATCCCAAAACCTCGAGTCTAACCCAAGAAGTGATATAGGTCAAGATGTCGCCTATACCCCAACGTGATGTTGATGCGAACTCTCGGGGATGATGAATGACACACTAATCGGGATGGATGTCTCGTCGATCGTCGATAATTGAATTCCTCGGCAACACAAGAAAATTCAAGAGCTCTTGAGAGAATAAAACTCAAATATATTCGTAAATCAAAAGTCGAATATTTTGTATCTTACAAGCCTTTATATAGGCTAAAAATAAAGAACCCTAATCTTGTCAAAGAAGGATTCCTAATCAAAACAGACTCCTTATCAAAGAAGGATTCTAACTAATATAAGAAACCTAATTCAACTAGGAAACTATTTAATCTAACATCTAAATGGGTCACGAAAATAATTAAAGTTAAAACGTGCCCAACAATATCGGACTCCATCATTCCTCCTCTTGAGAAGGATTTGTCCTCAAATCTAAATCGTCACCTATATCAACCGATGACTTTTCCTTATTCATCACCCACTTCAAATCACTAGCCCTCATGAGACAAGACTTTTGGATTACTCCTTTCTCCTTACTTCCATCACTTTGCCCAACCGACTTCACCAACTTCGACTTTTGCAACAACACTTGATCCTTATAAACTTGTTTTGGAGTAAGAGGAACAAGTGACACTTTCTTTGATTGAATTAGGGAGTATTTGTTCAGAAATCCATCATGCTTCACTTTTCTATCAAACCGCCACGGTCGTCCCAATAGTATATGGCTCGCTGCATCGAATCGCATCACAAAGAACTTCATCCTCATACTTGCCAATGCGAAATGGAATCTTCACTTGCTTCATCACTTTGACAATGCCACTATCATTCACCACCGCAACCGATATAGCTTAGGATGCTTCACTAATAGTAGCCTAATTTCTCAACCATGGTCATGCTAGCCGCGTTGGTACAACTCCCACCCTCGATGATCACGCCCACACCTTATCTTTGACATGACACCTCGTATGAAAGATGTTCTCGTTGCTCGTATCACCAATGGATTACGTACACTCAAAGCTCTCCTAGCAACAAAATGAGTGCATCCGGTGCTTCAATCTCTTCAACATCGAATCCTCCAAGACGGCATCTCGGATTAGTAGCCTCTCGCCATCATCGGTCACCACCTCTCCATCATCCCGAATGATCATCACCCTCTTATTCGGACACTCTCTAGCAATATGTCCAATTCCATGACAAGTAAAACACTTCAAATCACGGTTCCTGGTATAGTCAGGGTTGGCTTGAGTTGTGTAACTCGTAGGATCTGTTCTTGGCTTTTCAAATGGCCACTTCTCCCCATTCGGATGCTCATCTTTCTTCCATTGGTGCCCTCTTGATGAAGAACCACTAACATTTTGGGGCTGCCTCCAATTGGACTGATTTTGCTTCGTGTTACCGCTATTACCCCTCCTCTTGAGTTGGTTCTCAATCTTTATGGCCATGTGGACCATATCCTCCAACTCGACATAATGTTGCAACTCCACTCCATTGCGAATCTCCCAATTCAATCCACCAAAATCTTGCGATAGTCGTCTCTATCTTCAACAATCTTGGCTCGTATCATGGCTACTTCCATCTCCTTGAAGTAGTCATCCACACCTCGACCCTTGCCTCAAATTACGTAATTTGTTGTACATCTCACGATAATAATGATTAGGCACAAATCGCTTCCTCATCACAACCTTCATCTCGTCCCATGTGTGGATAGCCGCTCTCGATTCCTCCTCCTACTACTCACCAACCGATCCCACCAAACAAGTGCATAATCGAGAACTCTATTGTCGCTAACTTCACCTTCTTGAGCTCGGAATAATTATGGCAATCAAACATGAGCTCCAACTTTCTCCCATTCCAAGTATAATTCAGATCATTTTCCTTGAAAAGAAGGGATGTTCATCTTGATCTTTGCTCAGATTGTTATCTTCTCGATCCTTCCTCTAGGTCGCTTTCATCAAAATCAAAACTCATCTTCCTCATTTTCACCGCCAGTATCTATTATCTCGATGAAAATTTCGCGCCTCTGCTCCTCTTCGTCCTCCACCTTGTTGATACACAATAGGATCTAGCCGACGCCGCCCCTCTTTCGAGGTCTCTCTTCAAGTCGATGATAATTTGATCATGCACTCTCCCATCTCTTTTGTGATTATCATTCCCAATTGAGCATAGGCATCCATCATGAATTTTGTTTGGCGATCGATAGAATCATCGTCGTCCTTATGACATGACCCATCGACTCCATCTTCTTAGACATTGCTTTGGACGACGACGGATGGATGAACGACGGATGACGAATGGATGGACGACGAACGGATGGATGACGAACGGATGAACGACGAATGGATGGCTGTGATACCAAATGATAAGGTGGGCACCCCTAACTTCACCCCAAAAGCGCGCTCAAAGGGGAAGGTTTGGACCCAGCCTTATATACAACCCAGGATAAGCCTCCGCGGGCGATGTGGGACGCATCATCCCCACCCCCATAAGACCCGACTGCCTCAGTCGGCGATCTGGCGAACCCTATGAGACACCAACCCAGCGGAAGGTCAGCTCTGATACCAAATGATAAGGTGGGCACCCCTAACTTCACCCCAAAAGCGCGCTCTAAGGGGAAGGTTTGGACCCAGCCTTATATCTAGGCCAGGATAAGCTTCCGCGGACGATGTGGGACACATCACTTCTGGTCGTGTGCTGATTCATGGTAGCATGAAACACATTGAACGCATTGAACTTCTTTTGAATTCTTATGTTTAAAAGTCTGGACAAACTTTACACTGGCAGAAACAATTCAATGCAATTTTTATCATTTTCTTTTCCCTCTAACAAATCTGTAACTCAAACTTATGGGGACATGTTATATTGCAGATATGACAAATCAGCAGCTGCTGGATCATGGAAATAACATGATGGATGAGACTGATCAAGCAATTGACAGAGCTAAAAAGGTCTGCAAATTTGAATGCATTGCACATCGAGATTCTTTTATTATGTAGGATGATTCATGACTTTTGCTATATGATCTATGCGGTCACAAATTCCTTCTATCAGTTCTGATAGCGATAACAATCATAACTGGAGGTCGGCATCTTGCCATTTAATCACATTTTAATTTTGAAGTTGCACTGTCTGTGTCCTGGTTTTATCTTGTGTGGCTAGAAAGCTCTAACATCTAAAAGGTTTGTGTGAATATTAGCAACTTTGTCATGACTCTGCAGAGTTTGGAAAAATAAGAAAACCTTCTCATTTAGATACTCCTGAAATATCAGTGATAAGACAAAATCTCACTTCCTGCTAAGGCATTCTTATATTACTATATTAGTATTAGTGTCTGCTACTTTTAATTATATCAAAGGACACATAATTAGTATCCACTAGAAGTTCTATTTCCCTAATATGAGCTATGTTCTTTTTTTGTAGGTTGTTCATGAGACCGTTAATGTTGGAACAGATACTGCTGCCATGCTCAAAGCTCAGGTGTGTTTTGGATCTAGAAGAGGTTCACTCTTCCAGGAAAATTCTTATACTTGAGAGTTGCTAATAAGCTTTCACATCTTGTGTATTTTCAGACTGAACAGATGAGTAGAATTGTGAACGAGCTGGATTCAATCCATTTTTCAATTAAGAAGGCCTCAAAGCTAGTCAAGGAAATTGGTAGGCAGGTGAATATCTCAAATGATCATCCTTCTGTTTTCATGTCTAATTCTTTTCATTATACAAGTTGACCTACTTTGGTTTCTTAATTAGGTTGCAACTGACCGGTGTATCATGGCTCTCCTTTTCCTTATTGTTGTTGGTGTCATAGCTATCATTATAGTGAAGGTCAGATGCCTGTTTGCTTTCCATTTTTGTATTTGGTTTACAATTACATGGCACACTTTCTCTCACCATTGGAAACATATGTTAATGTGGAAATTTGTGTTTGAAAATTTTCTTGTTTGACCTATAATAGGTGGAGTTGAGAGTATATTGGCATGTAGTGTTTAGTACCCTTCTAGTACATGATCTTTTTTTCATGAATAATTTCTCTGGAAAAATTAGACTTCGAGAATTCTAATTTTATCTTACTTACATGTTGATTTGAGAATTTATTAGGGCTATGAAGTCTTAAATGGTTCATTTGAGATGAATTTAGGACATATTGATACTGCGATATGCCTGGATTTAAAATCTGTGTTCCTTGAAGACTTATTTAGAAGTTCCAAAACCCTGTGAAAAGACAGTGCGAGAAGAGTAGTTCGGGGAATATTAAATAAAATTGGAGATGGAGAAAATGTGGTTCTGTAGATGGATCTGTACCAGCATATCCCTCTAATGGTTTCCATGCTATTCTCTTCAAATGGTTTAAGCTCAAACTCATGACAATGTGTCCCTAGATTGTAGATCAATATTTATCCACCATTGATTGTTGCAACCAATATTGCCTTCAACTACTTTTAGTGGAACACCTAGTCTATTTTGGGAAATATCAACCTACAACATGCTGTCTATATCCCGAGATTAATATACCTTCAAGTATAACTCTAAGGATAAATATCAGTTAATGTCCCAACGTTTCGCGACTTTTCACTTAATGTCCCAACGTAAGCATATTGTTATTTTGATCTCTAATGTTTCAGAAAATTTCACTTAATGTCCCATCGATCGATTTTCGGTGTACAAACGTTTATTTGGCTGTTGGAATTCTATGTTGGACTCCGTGTCAATATAAAAATATAAAAATTAAATAAAAATGTGAAAAATTCCTTCAAAACGACGTCGTTCCATTTTTTTCCACGCCAATATAAGGGAAGAAATAGAATGAAGTCATTTTGGATGAGCTTTTTCACGTTTTTATTTCATTTTCATAATGACGTAGAGTCCATCATGAAATTCTGACAGCCACGTAAGCGTTTGTATGCGAAATTGATCAATGGGACATTAAGTGAAATTTTCTGAAACGTTAGGGACCAAAATAACAATATTACGCTAGGACATTAAGTGAAAAAACACGAAACGTTGGGACATAAACTGATATTTACCCTAACTCTAAATAGCATGTGTAACAGTTGTGGTATGTCTTCTTATTGACTTGTTTATATTTTCTTATAAGCTGTATGAGCAATGCAGTCTTATACGGGTTCCTTTCTAAGATGTTAATGTGGCTGAATTTTCAGATTGTGAACCCAAATAACAAAGATATTCGAGATATACCAGGATTAGCCCCTCCAGCACCTTCTCGGAAACTTCTATGGATTTCTGATTGAGGATTGCACAATCTCGTTGAGATGTTGTTACCAAAAAATCAAGTTTGATTGGCGTCTGAATTCAAGAAAATCAGGGTTGAACGGATCAAATTATATAAGCATGATCTTCTTCTATCCATCGACCACATATTTTCTAGGTGGCGGCTACCATAATTTGTAACAACATATTTCTACCTTGTATCTTCTCAAAGATTTAATTCTTTTCCATTTGGATGAGGAATATTCAGTGTATATGAGGTTGGCATTCTTTATACATGTATTTGTTTATGTGTTGTGTTATTAGATGATGAATCGAAACAACACCATTTCCCCCACCTTGCACTTTGATGGGTAGTCGCTATTGCGATTTCATTTAGTTCATTTTTAAACTAAAAGAGCTGATCTCCAATACATCTGTCGGCATTGTATGTGCACAAGATACAATTCAATTAGCCAGCGATAATTTTTAGTGTATATAGTGGTGGTTTATAGTGTCCATGTCGTAAGGACGGATGTACATGAATTTTTGTGATAGTTGAATGTTAGTCAAGAATTTAAATATATAAAGTAAAACAAATAAAGTATGTCACGATCTTGAATGAATTTTAGAACAAAAAAGTTAATCTTATATCATGGTAGATATATATTACCTCTATCCATTAACAATGAGTCATTTGATGGACAACATAAATTTTAATAAATTTTGGTAGATATTTTTTGAGTGGAGAAGTGGTTTTTTGGTTAAATCAGGTCAACATGGAAGCTGAGACATCTACTCAAAGACACTCCAATCCCTTGAGCCTAACCGACAAGAGGAAGAAACTGAAAATGCCTAGTAGATCCATGGAAAGGAGCCAATTTAGCTAGAGATTCCCCTCAGAGCTGAACCTGCCATATGTCAAAGGGAAACAGAACCAACTGTTGCTCAGACTAACAAAGTTTAGTTAGCTGACACCGCAACCTGTCTAAAACATACACCTTGATCTGAAGACCCTTCAACATCACCTCTAGCTGGTCAGTTGTCAACTGATCATCCCACTATCGATCTAGTTCCAACACCAAACGAAGTACGGAGATATCGTAGATGGGTATAAGATCACCCAACTGACAATATTCTTGGTGAACCATCAGACAAGGTCAGAACTCGGAGATCAGTCACTGACCAGACCAATGTTGCAGATCAACTAATCAGTACAAAATCAACTCTATTCAGTTGCTTCTATTCTCAATTGGAGCCAAAGGATGTTCTCGAAATGCTGAATGATGCAAGCTGGATGAACACGATGCAAGAGGAACCGAATTGTAGGGAAATCTTATTTTAACCTCTCCGAGGATCTATATTGGATATTTAATTCACCATACATTGATTATATGCCTAGCATGCACCTATATAATTAATTACAACACGTAGGAGTTTTCTCGTGTTTACCTGCGAATCTGTCGGGGAAGAAAGGATCAAGACTCGTGTTTTGATCTTCTGGACTGTATCCCGATTGCCTAAACTCCAATGCCGAGTGAGGACAATCTATGGAGAGTGCTATAGAAAATCGCCTTCTTCATTTTCTCAAAGTTTTCGAAAATCTCACTATTTTGGAATAGCAATTCTCGAAAATTTCACTTGAGGATTAGCCTTTGATTTTATCTCTCACCTTATATTTATAATGCAACCCTAAATCCTACCATAATAGGATTTATGCATATCTAATAAATATAATAATATCACTTAAGATAGAGAGGATCAAACAGAGTCCCAGTGGGACTCTAAGAGGAAGTGGACGAAAATCTTCATAGCTCCAGGCCTGGATGAGCCAGCCCAGGGATCAAATGCAAGGAATAAAGATGGGCCTCAAATAAATTAATTATCTTATGTTCAGCCCATAGCATAAATTAATTCATAAACATTTATTTATGCCACTAGAGAATAAATGCTGACTTACCCCTTTATTTCCGAAGTTGAGTCGGGCTCGCATTTAGACTTTACGAATCCCCGTATTTAAGATATCGTACGTCCATTAATTATTTACAGTATTCTGACTGCTTAAAATAATTAATTACTTTAATTCCTTAAGTAGTACCACTCAACCTTATTATTGTACTTGAGATAACTCAACCTGCAGGGTTTAGTACAATAAACCTTTTGAGCTCCTTAAGGGGACGTCATCATCCTAAACGGATACGGTGACTCGACACAGGTAACTAGCATGACATACAAGCACTGCCACCACCCAAGATGCAGAGAATCTTGAGTTAACTCATGTACCCTCACCCATAACAAGTCAAAGTGATGGTCAGCAACTCATACTCACCTAATACCTTATCGAGGTTTAGATCAACGTAAGTCACCGAGATCTAGGTTCTTCACGACGGTCAGATAGAAGAACTCATCTCACTGTGATCCATCAATACGTCGGTGACGTACATCAATAGACAAGCAACCAAGTCAAGTAACTTCTTATCTATACATGAGCTATAGCGACAACTCGTCCTCAAGTTGTCTCACCGTGATACTTTTATATCTCATTAAGCTTGACCAATCATACGGACTTACGTGATCTACAACACACCGTATGATCTAACTTATATATGAGATAAGGGACATACATATGCAATCAAGTAAACAATTCGGATAGGAGATTGTAATAGTGGTAACAGAAACATTGTATACAAGCTCAACCAAAACGCTTCCGAAGATACAAATCCAACAATCTCCTACTTATACTAAAGCAAAACTTTTAGTATACAATGTGTCTCTCTACTAGCTATTACAAACAACACCATCACTTTGCTTCTCCCACTTATACAAAAGTTTCCTTTCTAAGTGGGTGCCATCTTGCGCAATCCAACTCCTCGAATATGCTCTACGTAGACTTTTGCGGTAGGCTCTTCGTGAATGGGTCCAGCTAGGTTATCCGCAGTACCAATCTTTTCTATCAGCACGTCTCCTCGTCTAACGATTTCTCGTATGACATGGTACTTTCTCTCTATGTGTTTAGTTGCCTTGTGGGTCCGTGGTTCCTTCGAGTTTGCCACTGCACCTGAGTTATCACAGTAAACTATGATACTCTTGGAAAAACCAGGTACCATATCTAGATCCATGAGGTAGTTCTTGAACCATCTGACCTCTTTAGCGACCTCAAGGCGGCTACATATTCGGCTTCCATGGTGGAGTCCGCAATGCATCGCCGCTTTGCACTTCGCTAGATCGGCTCCTCCTCCCAAGATAAACACATAGCCTGAGGTAGATTTTTTCTCATCATGGTCAGCTTGAAAATCCAGTCCGAATAACCCAAAGGCATTAGACTATCTCGCATGGTAAACTAGCCTATAATCTCGAGTCCTTTCGGTACTTGAGTATATGCTTTACCGCATCCAATGAGCTTGTCGAGGTTAGGCGATATCTAGCTACTATGCCTACCGCATAGCAGATATCAGGCCTCGTGCATAGCATTGCATACATGAGACTTCCTACGGTGGAAGCGTAAGGAACTTGTCTCATTTCCTCTATCTCCTTTGCAGTCATAGGTGACTGCTCCTTAGATAAAGGAACACAATACCTGAAAGGTAGCAATCCTTTCTTGGCGGTCTGCATACTAAAATGAGTAATCACAGTATCAATGTAAGACGCCTGAGATAAGCTCAATATTTTCCTCTTGCGATCTCGGTAAACCTTGATCCCAAGAATGTACGCTGCATCTCCTAAGTCTTTCATTTGAAACTGATCGGATAACCAACTCTTTACGTCTGATAACAACTTCACATTGTTGCCAAATAGAAGGATGTCATCTACGTAAAGTGCAAGAAATAACACGTCACCGTTGACATCTAAACGATACACACAACTTTCGCTAGGCAATTGGGTAAATTCATAGGACTTTACCACCTCGTCAAAGCGTAAGTTCCGGATCGTGAAGCTTGCTTAAGTCCATAAATGGACTTCTTAAGCTTACATACTAGATGCTCTTCACCCTTCACCACATAACCTTCGGGTTGCTGCATATATATGTCTCTACCTTCTTCAAGGTAACCGTTTAGAAAAGCGGTTTTCACATCCATTTGCCAAACCTCAAGGTTTAAGTGGGCTGCTATGGTTAGAAGAATTATGATGGACTTGAGCATTGCTACAGGCGAAAAGGTCTCATCGAAATCGATGCCCTCAATTTGAGTGTACCCTTTCGCCACAAGCCTGGCTTTAAAAGCCGAAACCTCTCCATCTAAATCTCTCTTCCTCTTGTATAACCACTTACTACCTATGGCTTCCTTGCCATCTGATGGAGGTGTCTTTTCGTATACATCCATAGCTGTTATGGACTCAATTTCTAAGTCCATGGCGGTGTGCCATGATCTTGCATCAATGTCTTGTATCGCCTCCTTTGTATGTCCATCGGTCGATTATTGCCCGCTTTCGTTTCACGGGATTAAATCCAAGATTCACCCACGAACATAAATCGCTCGGGTTGACGAACAACCCTCCCACTACGACGAGGCGCCATCGGCACAATGGCAGCGGTGGGTGCAGTAACTTGTGGTTCTCTATCTTGCACAACTTCTTTGGATAGGTGCCACTTATACGGTCGGTATCTCGGTGGAACTCGACCCACTTCAATTTCTTGAAGTATCGGTGTCGATCCTCCCACTAGACACGACATTTCGTACTTTCGCTTAATCGGTGGCGGAATACGATCATCTTCTAATTCTTGAAGAATGATTTCAACTTTGGATTTATGGTTTTTCATATAATCATCTTCTAAGAATCGGGCATTAGTGCTAATAATGACTGTTTAGTATGAATTTATGCGTATTCTTGGTATTGTTTTGCATGTCGTTTTCCTTGGTTTTTCCTATTTATGCCGTTGTTTTGATTAGTATTTATCGATTCGGATTTATTTGGTTTGTTTCGATGTTTTGTAGAAAATGACGTTAAATAGGAAGAAATGGATATAACAAGGATGGATGTGAAAAGTTTACAATATTAAAGAGCATCTCGATAGAAGTCCATAGGTGCAAACGGATCGTAATTCGGAGTTCGGATGAGAGAGAACGGAACGAAACACGGAAGTCGCGCATGTGCGTGCGCGTGCGCGAGCGCGAGCGAGGCCAGCGCCCACTCCTGTGCTCACTCCACGCAACGCGGCCACGGCCGTGCCGCGGCCACGGCCGTGCCGTGGCCATGGCCGCGGTCTTCATAATACGGCCACGGCCGCACCTCCTGTGTCTTCACAACGCGGCCACGGCCGCGCCGCGGCCACGGCGCGGTCTTCACAATGCGGCCACGGCTGCGCCTCCTGTGTCTTCATAACGCGGCCACGGCCGCGCCTCCTGCATCTTCACAATGAGGCCACGGCCGTGCCCCATCCATCCGGCGTTTCATCAGGAGCAGTGCCCGCTTCGTCCGTGACTCTGCCCAGCCACGTCCGGCGCTGGGTATCGCCCAGCGCCCATTCTCGCCCGTCTCTCTCCGCGCGTCCGAAGCTTCATCCACCGTCCGACGCTGTGATCGAGATAAAAACACACTCAAATTCACTCGCAATCGTACGAGGTAATCGTAGTGTGATAAGTTAACACGAGTCGTCTCTCAAGGAAAACTTAACAGGGCGATTGTTCGTATCGCACACAGAAAGCGATTAAACCCTAAACATTCTAATAACAACGGGGGTTGAACATACAAGAATTGAAATACGAGAAATAAATGGCGAACCTAAGCTAGGGGTTGTCAATCCCGAGCTATACTAATAAAGCGATAAATCTAAACCAGGGGTTGTCAATCCCTAGTTGAGCTACGAAAGCGATAAATCAGCGATAAACAAAGCATATGCAATCATATTATTCATGGGTTTGTCGATCCCTAATCTAAATCTAATTGCAAATAAACGAAAGCAGGAAATCATTACGTAATATAAATCAACGGAACATGAAAATCCAATCCACTGTCACTATGAATTGAATTCACAAGAATCACAAATAATAAACTATGAAAATTGATTCCATAAGAACTGAAAATCCAAAGCATAAATTGATAACAAGATTTTTCAATGATGAACAAGAGAACATGAATTAAATCTAACTATTATCTGGTTACTGTTGTCTGAAGAAATCTGGAAGGAAGCCTGATGGAGAGCCGCGCCGCGGTGAGAAAACTCAGGAACGGGAGAACTCCCTTTTTGACCTAATGCGCGAATATATATATAAAATGAAAGTGAGCGCCGGTTCTGACTGAGCGCGCGTTCAAAATACATTCTGACTAGAAAATGAACGCTGGCTGGGATTGAGCGCGAGAGGGGAAATCATTCTGCCTCACAAATGAGCGCTGGCTCATTGTGAGCGCCGGTTGGCAAGGCGAAAGATAGCGAGCGCGCGAGGAAAACGAACGCGCGTTTGGAATTCAGCTGGGCGCGCACTGTGGTGGGGCGCTGGCCAAGCTAGCGCCGGATGGAGGAGGAAGCGGGTCTGCGGTGGCGCTGACTTGAACGCTACCGGAGTCTTGGCGCTTAGCGAGCGCGGCGTCGAGATAGGCAACGCGCGTGCGAAACGCGCGGCGCCTTGGTAGGTAGGCGGCGGGCGCGGTGAAGCGCTGGATCGCAGCGCGGACGCGGAGCGGCGAGCGGGCGCTGGCGACTTTGGCGGCGGCGTTGCGCATCCAGCGCCGTAGGGCGCTGGCGGCGCTACATCGTGAAGCGCCGGGCGGGCACGCAACAGGCGTTGCGGAGCGCGACATGGGCGAGGCGAGCGCAGCGGCGTGGCGAGGCGAGGCACGGCGTCTTGGCGAGGCGGCAGGCGGCGGCGAGGCGAGGCGGCGGGCTAGGCGCTGGAGAGTGGCGCGGTTTTGTTCCAGCATCGGAGTTAAAATGCGAACGCGCTCGGACCCGCGCGCTGGGTGGCCGAGTCGGGCGAGCCACGGGCGCGCGGGCGTGCGCGTCGTTGGGCCGTGCGACGGGTGACGTGCGCGACTTCGACGTTTCTTTCCGTTCTTCCTCGTTTGAACTCCGATTTACGATCCGCTTTCGCATATGAACTCCTGTCGAGATGCTCTTCAATTATATCTGATCCTTAAAGATCCAATTCATCCTATTTTTGCCGTTTTCCTACAAAACATCGAGACGAATGAAGTAAGTCCGAATCGATAAATATTAATCGAACCAAAGGCATAAATAGGACAAACCATAGAAAATGACACGTAAAACAATACCAAGAATCATCACAAAATCATACTAAACAACTCCCCCACACTTATCCATTTGCTTGTCCTCAAGCAAAGTCTATACTAATAAGAGTCGAAAGATAATTCATGCAACTTTACTCTTATTCTAATCAATCAAACCTTATTGCATTTCCCCCACACTTGGTGTTTACGAATTCAAAGATAATGTGAAATAAATCAAGAACGACAATTGACTTCCAATAAATAAAAAGGTAATCTCTCTCGGACCCAACTCTCCGTTAGGGGTGAACTAACTAATGTGGTCACCTTTAGCAACAAGTTTCTTTTATAAAGCATAAAGAATGTTTTAATGATTTTGGAATAATATTCGAAGGTGCACTCTCGATGAACTCGAGTCTCCTAACGTGGTTTCCATGTCCATTTCTCAAATTACGAGAAAGAGGGACAAAATCCCATCCTCCATTTCAACAATCTCAACAAAATACTGGAGCTTTCATTCTCCTCATTTTCTTCTTCTTTTTCACACATTTTTTATTTATATATAAAATGAAACAAGTATATAGGCAACCACAATGTTAACACTCCCCATAACATTAGTCGGACAAATCACATCAATTTCCACCTATTCATGTCGTCAATTCACATTATACTCAAATTATATATCACCAAAAGTTTCGGAAATTCAAAATCGTTTTGACCAATACCACAGAGTTCAGTTGCACAAATCAAGATCCTAACTTACTCGCATAGACAAAGCTTAAGTCCAAACAATCAAAATAAGCATAAGGGCATATCATTAAGCATACGAAAATATATATTACACACACACAAAACTGAGTAAACATCCCCCACACTTAAATCGAGCACTGTCCCCAGTACTCAAAACATTAAAAGCTCAAAATAACCATAGAGGATGATACTTCCCTGATAATCGACGAATGTGCGATGTAGAGTTGGAACATCTCAGCTTCATCTCACCGCTGATCAAAATATGCACAACCTT
The DNA here is from genome assembly GCA_036937905.1 of Salvia rosmarinus. Classification (NCBI taxonomy): domain Eukaryota; kingdom Viridiplantae; phylum Streptophyta; class Magnoliopsida; order Lamiales; family Lamiaceae; genus Salvia; species Salvia rosmarinus. The sequence goes on along the minus strand of CM072822.1, from coordinate 50,974,946 downwards.
CCTTCCCAAATTCAAACAAGACTAACACAAAGACAACAGACAGATCAAAGAACAACGAAACAAGCAAAAAGAAGAAAGAAAGAAAAAAGAAAATAAAAATCCGTGGGTAAACTCCCACGCGAAGACTCAATTTAACGTCGTGAGCACGGCGTGTTCGACAACAACGGACTATCCATAGTCCTTCACCTGCAGAAATACCATCTCGACCAGAGCATCAGTAGTAACCGTATAAGCGCAGAGGACAGTAAAGAAAACAAACAACGAATCATTTAAGCAAAAGTCGAACATCCTATTCTCCAAAGAAAAATAGATGACATCAATTACCAAAGCACAATACTTTGGTGAATTAGGATGCTGACATACTATAGAAGTTACCTCGACTTTTGTTATCACTGTGTCCTCCTCTAGGAACACGTACTTCACATGTTGAGCAGCTCTTTCACTTCCAGTGAGTTTTGGCATGTCATCAACTTCGAGTGCCCACTCTTGCTTCATCCCCTCTTCATCCTCCTCCACGTGTTTGGATAATTCTTTCACCTCCAGAGTGAGTGTTGGAATGCTATCGACTGGATTTGCCCACTCTTCCTTGTTATCCGTTCTCGTAAAAACGTCATCGGGGCTCTGATTATGTTTCTCATCCACACGTGCCCACTCGTTCTCACTTTCCACCCCCTTTGGCTGCAGCGGCTCTTCAGGTGGCTCTCCCACCACATCTTCAATAATTGGGTCACTTTCAAGAGTAGTGACCGTCAGAGCTTGATCGGGTTGGTGTGGGAAAGTCGGCTCATCTGATGTCTCTTCCACCCAATTCTCAATACTTGGGTCACTTCCTAGAATAGTGACCGCCTGGACTTGATTGGATTGATCTGGAAGTTCCCTCCCTTGCTGCAACAGTTCATCAAGCAGGCTCTGGACATATCCTATTTGCGTCTCCAAACGCAAAGCTGAGGCGTTTGCAGCATCCAAACTTTGGACTAAAGCATCCGTTTTTTGAATGGATAGCTTCTCTTTTTGAGTTAACTCATCCTCCCAAGCTGGCCTCGAGAGATGGATACGGTGCTTTGGGTACTTGTTGTGGTGGCGGAGCGGGCGGTGTTGTGGATATGAGTACCGAGGTGGAGGTGGTTGTTGTGGGTACTCATATTGAGGTGGAGGATGTGGTTGCTCCCAAGAGGCATTGTAGGATTGATCCTCATAGTCTTTGCGGGAGGCGGTTGTTCCCAGAGGGATTGGAGGCTTGATCCTCATAGTGCGGTGGAGGCGGTTGATCCCAATATGGATTATAGGCTTGTTGCTTAGGATAGGGATCATACGCTAGATGCTCGTAGCCTAACGGACATCCCTCAGAAAAATCGAATTGGGCTCCTTCTTCGAAAGAAGAATTTGCCCAATACGACGAACTTTCCTCCCCACTGGTTGACCACATTACATCTGCGGTAACCCCGCATTAATGTACACCAACAACAAAAACAAGATCACATGCACCAGGGGGAGAAAATAACCAAACAGAAAGAAAAGAAACACAGAAAACAAACAACACAAACAATATGCCTAAAGTTTTCCCCGGTAACGGCGCCAAAATTGATCGAGCTAAAAACACACTCAAATTCACTGCATGATCGCATGCGAGGTAATCTTAGTGTGATAAGTTAACACGAGTCGTCTCTCAAGGAAAACTTAGCAGGCGATTGTTAGTGTCGCATACGTGAAGCGATTAAACCCTAAACATTCTAATAACAACGGGGTTGAATATGCAAGAATTGAAATACGAGAAATAAGCAGCGAACCTAAGCTAGGGGTTGTCAATCCCAGCTATACTAATAAAGCGATAAATCTAAACCGGGGTTGTCAATCCCTAGTTGAGCTATGAAAGCGATAAATCAGCGATAAACAAAAGCATATGCAATCATATTATTCATAGGGTTTGTCAATCCTAATCTAAATCTAATTGCAAATAAGCGAAAGCGGAAATCATTACGTAATATAAATCAACGGAACATGAAAATCCAATCCATCGTTACTATGAATTGAATTCACAAGAATCACAAATAATAAACTATGAAAATTGATTCCACAAGAACCGAAAATCCAAAGCATAAATTGATAACAAGATTTTCAATGATGAACAAGAGAACATGAATTAAATCTAACTATTATCAGTTCTTGTTATGCGAAGAAATATGGAAGGAAGCTCGATGGAGAGCACGCGTGAGAAAACTCGAGAACGGAGAACTCCCTTTTTGACCTAATGCGCGAATATATATATAAAATGAAAGTGAGCGCCGGTTCGACCGAAAGCGTTCAAAATACATTCGACTAGAAAATGAGCATTGGTCGATTGAGCGCGAGAGGGGAAATCATTCTGCCTCACAAATGAGCGCTGGCTCATTGTGAGCGCCGGTTGGCAAGGCGAAAGATCTCGGGCGTAATGTCGAGACTTCCTACAACCATAACACTCAACGTTACCTTGCCTGCACTCGCCTAAATGATTCCTCTGGCATTTCGGGCACCAAAGTTTTTCCACACCCTGCCCCCACTTCCGCATGGGTTGGAAATTCCTTCCCCAAGGTTGCCTTTCTCTTTCTCGAATACCCGATTCCTCGGAATCATCGACCGCCTGGTTCCTTGGAACACCGATTGCCTTTCCTCGATCTTCCCATTTCCTCTTACGCTTCCTCCATTACCGGGCTGTCCGGTGGCATCGTTCTCTCTGGGAAACATTGACTCAATGTTTAAAGCCGGTTCAAGGATCAAGATACGTCAAATCTCACGGACGACGAGCGAAATTCGATCTCGGTCGGAGTGCTCTCTCAACTCGCTCGCCGGCAGCCTCAATACCGACCAGTACATAGCATAACGCGATGACGATTGAGCGAGCGATCGTACTCGGGGACCGTCCTTCTCCTCGACGAAGATTCCGAACTTCGTTTTGCCTTCTCTCTGTCAGAACGCCAGCACATACTTTTCCATGAGTTCTTCCTAGAAATCTTCCCACGTATACCTTCCCCATCGCCCCGGTGTTGGGTTCTCCTCACGGTTCCCACCGAAGTCGGCCTCATCGGTTAGGCGAAGATCGCGTAATTCAGCTTTTACCGCTTCTTCGCACCGATGTATTCAAGATCCTTCGTGGATCGTATCCGGTTCTCGGCGTCGATCGGTTCGCGAGACCATCGAACGTGGGGATTACGCTTGCGAAAACTCTCGATCGCATGCCGCTGAACCAAAGGTGGTTCTTGGGCTTCTTCCACGTTATTGTTCCTCTGATTCCTTGTTCTCGGCATTTTGTACCGACGTTTGAAACATTAGAAACACTTTCGCATAGATAACCGGGTATTATCGCATAACATATATCATCACCCATAACCACATATCATCACATATGCCACATATCACGATCACATATAAACATGCAATCTGCCAACACATCATCGTTATGTATTTCACATAACATCATCATCACACATCACATAGATCATATATCATCATGGCATAGCTCATATCACATATAAGTATTAAATATAAACATCATGTCATAGACAGTGTTAGTATCAGTATTGTCCATAAAGGACTGTCAAAATACAAGATCAGGTATGTCAGTCAAAAAGGTCAGATATGAGCAAAAGAATCGACTCGATTCTGCCAAAAGATGCCGCTCATCCATGCTTATAGCGCACTCATGACCGTATCACCGTAGATACCGACTACCCGATCTCTCGCCCTTCATATCCGCCCACTACTCTCGCTTGTTTCAATGGTTCCATTCTGCCTTTTCTCATCCTCTCTCCCTTCCTATCGTGGCTTGGATTCGGGCCGCCGCTTGAAAGCGATCTGCATGGAAGCAAGTCTCGTGGGTATGATCACATCTAAGGCGTGCCTCGATCTCCGAGTCTCGGTGAATGCTGTTCACAGGTTCCAGTCTCGGTGCTTGCCGCTTCCTCAACATGCTCGACCTCATCCGAGTCATCCGCTATCCGGATCACGGGTCCTCTCGAGTCCTCACTTTGCCCTCCTCGTCTTCCTCCGGTCTTCCTCCTCCTCAGAATCTCCTTCCCGGGAGGCCAACCTGATACTGTTCGGTGGTACTATGATTCTGATTCTGGGATTCTTCCCTGCCACAGTCGGGTGGATCATTTCTCTCACGTGGGAGGTCCTGCCTCGAAATCATTCCTGGTCCTTCTGAAAGTGAGGATCGTAGATGGAGGTGTAGTGACTGGTGTATCCTGATGAACTGGCGATCGTCTGAGCGATGGCTGCTCTCCCAAAGGCTCTTCGGGAATATCATCCCTATCATCAATCTGGATCGGTCCTCGAGGGTGCCTCGCAATCACATCCTCCTCATATGATATACCTCGATGATCGGTCCACTGTCTCCATACTCGAGCAGCGAACTCCGTGAAATCCAAGGTAAGGTGTCTGGTGATAGGATCCCGACGGAACATCACGTACCCTTGCCTTCTTGCCCATGGTTGCCAACCTGTCGGTAGCCTTTCTGTCATCCGATAGTAAGCCTCGTACTCGGATACCTTCCCACTATCTCGAATCTTTCTCCACAAACCAACAAATCTCCCCAGAAACACTCCCAACGGCTCATGGACATTCCTGGTACATTCCCTGAACTTACGGATTTGCTCATCCATCCTGTGGGATCTTAACCAGCGTTGTTTGGGCCACTGAATATCCATAAACCTACATGTTAGTTCATCAAAATAACAACAAATATTCACGTTCCCTTTTCTGCCCCAGTCATCTGGGTAATCATGTCTTGAGACACATGTTCACTTTCAACACATATCAACATCGATATGGATATTCATAACAATAATCACGTAAGCAAATACAGGATCCACTTACAAGCACTCGTTTATCAATATAAACAAGATTTTCAATCAATCACATATTTCTATGTAAACACATAGATTCACATCATCCATTCATGATCATATCAATCACATCATACCACATCAATGGTTCCCATATCACAGCCACACAGGCCCTTTAGTCTCATCGACAATCACTTCCACATCCATATCACCATCCAACCACATCTCATCCACATCACGTTTACATCACGTAAACTCTTACCAGGCCAAAACACATGAAACCAAGATCATATCAACTCACGTAACCACATAAAGCATCAGCAAATAAACACATACCTCATCTCATTTTTATAGGAGACGGCCTGGCGGTGAGCTGAGGGTAGCTGTACCTGATAAACAGTTTAGAAGAACAAGTTCTAAACACTCAATTTCAAGAACGTACAAGATATAAAGCAAACGAACTGCTTTGATATCAAACACTATAGACACATACCCAAAGCCAGAAAAACTGCTCTGATACCAAGCTGGTATCAGATAACAAAGATAGATGTCAGGGCCAAGAACACTGCTCTGATACCAAGCTGTCACGCCCCAATTCCCGAGGGAAGGCACGGATGCCGGGGTGTGATTAGGGGTGGGGGTTAAGAAGCGGGGAAGAAGGGGGGAATACATATAACATACACGATAAGAAGATGTGACCATGAAATCGGGCAGCATCTCCTCTATAATTAGGACATATCCTGAAGGGGGATGGATACACAAACAATCCACCAACAGAATAATATCGATACCATAACTTCAATGAACATGATCTTGATTTATAATAAGTAATGCAAGGAAGCAAAATAGCATTACACCCTGTTGACTAGACCGGTCAACCACATAGCATGCTCATATCGAGACTCACAGCATAATAACATAATAGCAAATCTTGTTCCCAATCAGAAAGCAAAACAAGGGACAAGAATACATCAACATCAGAATACGTATATAACACCACATCGCGGAAGCATACCATGAAGAACCCGCAGCTCCACCCCTTAGCGTTGCCCGTCCAGCCCTCCTCCATCTGTGAAAAGATTTGAAAAAGAGTTTGGGGTGAGTACTAGCGCACTCAGTTGGGGTTTTATCATAAATCAAAAGAATCATGATGCCGTGTTCAGAGCACTTACCTTAGAAGGTTTTAAAATGTAAATCCACTTCTAAGTAAGCAAAATAGATTTATCATTTTTCGATACCTGATCCGTTATTACTGTTGTTCTCATCATAGAACCAAAGAACCACGGCTCGGAACGTATCCTGCCAGCCCATCTCATCTCATTCGGCCCGAAACATATCCAGCCAGCCCACAATATCTCGGCCCGGAACATATCCAGTCAGCCCATGCCCGGAACGTATCCAGCCGGCTAACTCGGTGTGGACTTCAGGGGTCAAATCCCCGTCAGAACCATAACCACCTAATTACCATTTCCGTGTGGACTTCCGGGGTCTATTGTTTGGTATGATTTTGTGATGATTCTTGGTATTGTTTTACATGTCATTTTCTTTGGTTTTTCCTATTTATGCCGTTAGTTCGATTAATATTTATCGATTCGGACTTTCTTCGTTCGTCTCGATGTTTTGTAGGAAAACGGAAGAAAATAGGATGAATTGGATCTGCCAAGGATCAGATATAATTGAAGAGTATCTCGGCGAGGAGTTCATAGGTGGCGGATCGAAAATCGGAGTTCAAGCGAGGCGAGCGAGCAAACGTCAAAGTCGCGCCACGAGCACCGACACCCGCAAGACGGCGCCCGAGCGCCCGCGCAACGCGCGCCCAGGCTCTCGGTCACCCAGCCAAGCACGCTAACCAGCGCGCGCTCATGAATTTTACTTATGCGTTCAACAACAGCGCTTCGCCGCTGCTGCCGCCGCACGCGCGCCCCAGCGCGTCCGCCCGCCGCCAGCGCCGCGCGCCGCACCGCACCGCATGCCCAGCGCCCGCCGAACGCCAGCCTAGCGCTCCAATTCGGCCGCGCTCATAGCCAGCCAGCGCTCACCCGCGCCTTCCATCACCCGACGCCCAGCTCGGCTCGCCCGCACAAGATCTTCCGCCGCGCGCAACACCGCTCGGCCGCCGCAGCTCCTCGCGCTCCGGCCGGTCTTGCTTCACGGCGCCAGCGCTTCGCTTCGTGCGAGCGCCCACTCCAGCGCCCAGCGTTTCCGCTCTAGCGTCGCCCCTTCTCCCGCACGCCCATGCCACTTCAACCGGCGCGCACATCAAGCGCCCATCTCAGCGCGCTTTTCACCTATTTCCCTCGCGCGTTCACTTTGAGCTGGCGCTCACAAAGGAGTCAGAATGTTTTCTCAGCGAGCGTTCGTTCCGAACCAGCGTTCACTTTCAAGTCAGAATGATTTCTCAGCTCACGCTCACTCTGAACCGGCGCTCATCTTTAATTTATATAAATATCGCGCCCTAGGTCAAAAGAAGGGCCGTTCTCAGTTTTATAATTCCCCATGACCGGCGGTATGGTCGGCTGTTCTTCAAGCTTCTTCAGGCAACTTATCAGATACAATCTATGTTTTAATTTCAGTTTAATTCCTTTCAATTTATGCAATTCGTTTCTTAATTCTTGTTGAACATTTACATGCTTCGTTTGGAGATTTTTAATGGAATCAACTTCATGGTTTATTGTTTGATGATTTTTATTGTAATCAATTCCATAGTGACAGTGCATTGGATTTCTTGTTCCGTTGATTTATATTGCTATGATTTCTTGCTCTCGTTTATTTCAAGTTCTGGTTGGATGATCGATAGTTATAGTTTATGTGCAATTAGATTTAGATTAGAGATTGACAAACCATATGAATAATATGATTACATATGCTTTTATTTGCCGCTTTGATTTATCGCTTTCATAGTTCAATTAGGGATTGACAACCCCTGGTTTAGATTTATCGCTTTATTAGTTTAGCTCGGGATTGACAACCCCTAGCTTAGGATGCTGTTTAATTTTCCGTATTTCAATTCTTGCATGTTCAACCCCCGTTGTTGTTAGAATGTTTAGGATTTAATCGCTTTCTGTGCGTAACACGAACAATGGCCCTGTTAAGTTTTCCTTGAGAGACGACTCGTGTTAATTTATCACGCTACGATTACCTCGTACGATTGCGAGTAATTTGAGTGTGTTTTTAGCTCGATCACTCAGCATTAAGAGGTTGCTTCGATGCTTCTGCTGCTGACACCTTGCTGTCACTTTTCGACGACTCAGCCTTCTCTTCTTGGTCCAGCAATTCTGTTTCATGCATCTGCTTTCCACTCCTTAGAGTGTCAGCCTTGACATGTTCCTTGCCTTTCCTTGGGTTTTCCGTGTCACTTGGCAAATTATCAAGTGGTCGATTCTTCATCTCGTCGGCCAATTGTCCGATTTGGACCTCCAAATTCCTTAGAGAAGTGGACTGCCCTTGTATTACTGCATCAGTCTTAGCCATATACTCCTTCATCAAGGTTTCAATAGATTTGGGCTGTGGAGTAGCTTGTTCTTTATACATTGGAAATTTTGCTGGTATGTATTTTTCTCATAATTTCCCCCACCATTTGTTTCGGACCCTTGGCCTCCCCACGAGAAATTAGGATGTTGTCGCCATCCAGGATTGTATGTTTGTGAATAAGGATTATTCCTCTGGCCATTCTGATTTCCCATGTAACACACTGAAGCTGGGTTTGATGGGCAACTATCAAAAGTATGCCCTTCCCCACAATAAACGCATGACACCTCGTTCACTTGCATTGTGGGTGCAACCATGAACAACTGGGTTGGCTACTTGCAAGCTCTTTAGCATATTGCTCATGGACGCTACTTGAGCGGTTAATGCCGTCAAGGCATCAACCTCCAAAACACCGGCAACGGAGTTCTTTCCCATTGGAGCACGAGAGTTGGACCATTGACAATTGTTATTTGCAATCCTTTCCAAGATCTCATATGCCTCATTGTAGAATTTAGAGAGAATAGCCCCATTTGCGGAGGCATCAAACATCAAGCACCAAGCGTGTAGACGCGTTTAACCCATTATGAAAAGTCTCAAGATGAATGCAGTGCGGGATGCCATGATGAGGGCATTTCCGTAGCATTTCCTTATAACGTTCCCATGCCTCGCACACTGACTCATCATCATTCTGTTGAAACGACATGATTGTAGGGAAAACATATATGTTTAGCCCTCGCCCCGAGGATCTATCTTGGATGTTTAATTCACCATACATTGATTATATTCCTAGCATGCGTCTATATAATTAATTGCAACATGTAGGGTTTTCGTGTTTACCTTTTGATGCATCGAGGTGGATCGAGCGGGATGAGCGGATCGAGCAGTCGAGACTTGTGCTTTGACCTTACGGATTGTATCCGGATGCCCAATCTCCAGCGTCGAGTGAGGGCGATCTATGGAGAATACTACAATCACCCTTAAACCACAGGCAATTTTCGAGATCCTCTCTATATAGTGGACGAAAATGATGCTCTCAATTCTTAAGCATTAACCTTGATTCTATTTCTTACCTTATATTTATAATGCACTACCTTAATCCCATATGGAAATTACCATAATCCTATGGAAATTGCCATAATCCCATATGGAAAATACCATAATACTTTATGGAAATTACCATACTTCGGGATTATTTCCATACTTCGGGATTATTACCATAATCTCATATGGAAAGGATCTATGTATATACCATAAATATAATAATATCCTTGTAGGATAAAGAGAATCAAATCCTTGCCTTAGAGGGATAGGGGGCGCCGATTTTATCAGGAGCTACGGGCCTGGATGGGCCAGCCCAGGGATCAAATGCAAGGAATAAAGATGGGCCTCAAATAAATTAATTATCTTATGTTCACCCGAGAACATAAATTAATTTATAAACATTCATTCATGCCACTAGAGAATAAATCTTGACTTACCCTTTATTACCGAAGTTGAGTCGGGCTTGCACTTAGACATTCTGAATCCCGTATTTAAGATATCGAGCGTCCATTAATTATTTATAGCATTACATTGCTTAAAATAATTAATAACTTCATTCCTTAAGTAGTACCACTCAACCTTATTATTGTACTTGAGCTAACTCAACTGCGGGGTTTAGTACAATAAACCTTTGAGCTCCTTAAGGGGCGTCATCGTCCTAAGCGGATCACGGTGACTCGTCTGAGATAACTAGCGTGACATACAAGCACTTGCCACCACCCAAAATCACGGAGAATCTTGGGTTAGAACATATAATCCTCAACCATAACAAGTCAAGTGATGGTCGACAACTCATACTCACCTAATACCTTATCGAGGTTTAGATCATCGTAAGTCACGAGATCTTGGTTCGTCACGGCGGTCGAGATAGAAGAACACATCTCACTGTGATCCTTCAATACATCGAGAGGCGTACCGGCATAGACAAGTAACCAAGTCAAGTCACTTCTTATCTATACATGACTATCTGACAACTCGTCCTCAAGTTGTCTCGGTTTGTGAAACTTTTATATCTCATAAAGCTTGACCAATCATACGGACTTACGTGATCTTCTACACACCTGTATGATCTAACATATATGAGATAAGGGGACACGATATATGCAATCAAGTATTGATTCGGATAGGAGATTGTAATAGTGGTAACGAGGAAACATTGTATACAAGCTCAACCAAGCGCTTTCGTTATACAAATCCAACAATCTCCCACTTATACTAAAGCAAACTTTTAGTATACAATGTGTCTCTCTACTAGCTATTACAAACAACCATCACTTTGCTTCTCCCACTTATACAAAGTTTCCTTTCTAAGTGGGTGCCATCAGCAAATCGAGTCCTCTAACGTGTCCATCGTAGACTTTTTGCGGCGGGCTCTTCGTGAATGGATCCACTAGATTTTCCGTCGTATCAATCTTTTCAATCAGCACGTCACCTCGTCTAACGATTTCTCGTATGACATGGTACTTTCTCTCTATGTGTTTGAGTCGCCTTGTGGGTCCGTGGTTCCTTCGAGTTTGCCACTGCACGAGTTATCACGATGAAACTATGATACTCTTGGGCAAACCGGTACCACTTAGATCCATGAGGTAGTTCTTGAACCATCTGACCTCCTTAGAAGCCTCCGAGCGGCTACATATTCGGCCGATGGTAGAGTCCGCAATGCATCGCCGCTTTGCACTCACTTGAGGATCGGCTCCACCTCCCAAGGTAAACACATAGCCGAGGTTGACTTTTTCTCATCACGGTCGGTTTGGAAATCCAGTCAGTATAACCCAAAGGCATTAGACTATCGCATGGTAAACTAGCTGTAATCTCGAGTCCTTTTCGGTACTTGAGTATATGTACTTCTTGATCGATGAGCTTGTCGAGTTAGGCGATATCTAGCTACTATGCCTACCGCATAGCGAGATATCGGGCCTCGTGCATAGCATTGCGTACATGAGACTTCCCTACGGCGGAGCGTAAGGAACTTGTCTCATTTCCTCTATCTCCTTTGCGGTCATAGGTGTTGCGTCTTGAATAAAGGCGCATGTGCGAAGGTAGCAATCCTTTCTTGGCGATGCGCATACTAAAGCAGTCATCACGGTGTCAATGTAAGGCGCTGAGATAAGCTCAACATTTTCTTCTTGCGATCTCGGTAAACCTTGATCCCAGAATGTCTGCTGCATCTCCTAAGTCTTTCATTTGAAACGATCGAATAACCAACTCTTTCGTCGATAACGACTTCATGTTGTTGCCAACTAGAAGAATGTCATCTACATAAAGTGCGAGAAATACCACATCACCGTTAACATCTAACCGATACACACAACTCTCGCTAGGTAGCTGGGTAAATCCATGGGACTTTACCACCTCGTCAGCGTAAGTTCCATGATCGGGAGGCTCGCTTAAGTCCATAAATGGACTTCTTAGCTTCCATACTAGATGCTCTTCACCTTTACCACATAACCTTACGGGCTGCTGCATATAGATGTCTCTACCTTCCTCAATGTAACCGTTTAAGCGGTTTTAACATCCATTGCCAAACCTCTAGGTTGAGTGGGCTGCTATGGCGGAAGAATTACGATGGACTTGAGCATTGCTACGAGGCGAAAGGTCTCGTCGAAATCGATGCCCTCAATGCGAGTATACCCTTTCGCCACAAGCACGGCTTTGAAAGCGAAACCTCTCCATCTGAATCTCTCTTCCTCTTGTATATCCACTTACTACCTATGGCTTCCTTGCCATCGGTAGAGGTGTCTTTTCATATACATCCATAGCCGTTATGGACTTAATTTCTAAGTCCATAGCGGTGTGCCATAATCTTGCATCAATATCTTGTATCGCCTCCTTGTATGTCCTTGGGTCGATTATTGCTGTTCGTTTCACGGGACTAAATCGAAGATTCACCCACGAACATAAATCGCTCGGGTTGACGAACAACCCTCCCACTCTGACGAGGTTCTCTGAGCACAATGGCAGCGGTGGGTGCGAAACTTGTGGTTCTCTATCTTGCACAACTTCTTTGGGTAGGTACCACTTGTGCGGTCGGTATCTCTAGTGGAACTCGACCACTTCAATTTCTTGAAGTATCGGTGTCGATCCTCCCACTAGACTCGACATCTCGTACCTTTGGCTGTCGGTGGTGGAATACGATCATCTTCTAATTCTTGAAGAATGATTTCAACTTTGGATTTATGATTTTTCATGTAGTCCTCTTCTAAGAATCGAGCATTAGTGCTAATAATGACCTTGATCCTTGGGACTATAGAATAAACCACCTTTCGTTCCTCTAGGATAGCCGATAAGCACCTGCGTCGTATCTAGCTTCCAACTTGTCGACCTTCTTGTTCGGCACATGTCTTTGGGCCCTATATCATATGTGGCTTAAACTAGGCTTGCGCCCAAAACACACTCGAAAGGGTCTTTTCGGTGACTTGGAAGGTACTAGATTTAGCAAGTATGCCATTGTTTCTAAGGCATACCCCGAGCGAAATGGGTAATGTTGCATAACTCATCATTGATCTAACCATTTCCAAAAGTCATATTTCTTGGCTCGACACACCATTTTTGTGGTGTGCCGGTGAAATCTTGTTGGGATGTAATCCCACACTTCACTAGATAGTCCATAAACTCGTTCTTGAGGTATTACCCACCACGATCAGACCGCGATGACTTGATACTCTTACCTAGCCGTCTCCACTTCGCCTTAAACTCTTTGAATTTCTCAAAGCATTCGGACTTCGGTGAAGCGGTATCGTATCCGTACCTTGAGTGTCGTCGATGAAAGTGACAAAATACTCGTACCCTCCATGAGCTTGTGTGGACATCGGTCCACGGTCGAAATGGACTAACTCAACATTTCTTTGGCTCTATAACCCTTCGCTTTGAAGGTGCAGTCGACATCTTACCTTCTATACGAGGATTAGCGGGCCGAGGAGCAGATAACAGTGAGATTACCAACGCTCCATTCTTAGCCAGTCTTTGGATCCTATTTAGATTGATGTGACCTAATCTAAGATGCCGAGAGAAAAGTGGTGTCATCTTCGAAGAAAACTTTCTCTTTTAGGGTTTGTAGAAGATGCAACATAGTTATAGGTATTATGTTTTCGAGAAATAGTATAAAGCGAATTATATAAAGTGCTACACGGATAACCCGTCATTTCTTATGTTAGAAACACCACTATCAAAAATAGCGAATATCCATGAGTATATAATTTGAAGCAGAAACAAGGTTCCATGAAAATCCGGCACATATAAAGCGTCTTTTAAAACTAAAGCTGTTTTCTCAAAACATAAAGTAACATCTCCAAGCTGCAGCGGCCTCGACTTTCGCGCGTTGCCCATGGAGATCGTTATCTCGCCATCAAGCAGACTCCTTGTCGCGGGAACCCACGCAGGTGTAACAAACATGATCGATTGCGCCCGTATCTACTACCCAGAATGGGTAGAACAAGTCGCTAAACATGTTTCCGTTACTAAAGCAAGCAGCGTACCTTGAGCCTTGAGCATAGGGCACTTGGCCTTCAATGCCCGATCTTACCGCACTTGAAGCACTTGCCCTTCTCCTTTGGCTTCTTGAGCCTCCGGTGGCAACCACGTTCTTGTTCCCATTACTCACTATTTGCCTTGCCTCTTCCACCTTTGGTACCCTTTTCTTTTCCATTTTACAGCGAAAATTTTGGGCCCTTAGATGTGCTAGCAAGAGCATGTGCTCCTTTTCCATAACTCCTTCATGACAACGAAATCATTAAACAAGCGACTAAGTGTAAACTCGGTCTTGCTCATGATCGCATTCACGTGAAAATTCTCAAAAGACTTGGGCGGTGTATTGAGGATGATATCGACCTTGGCCCGCCGTCAATACCTCACTCCCAGCGATCAAGACTATCCATGAGATGAGTAATGTGGGAGACATGTTCATGGACGAACTTCCTTCTTCCATCTTACACGCGAGATTTCTCTCATTGTGTGAAAGCGGTTTGTCGATCCATTGCCCAAACTTACTCTCGAGACTTGACCAAATATCGATCGCGTCTACCATCGGCGATCTTTGCTGTTGCAAGCCTTTGGACATAGTAGTCATCATATATCATTTAGCCATATTGTTTGACCTATTCCAAAGTGCGCTTGACTCTCGGCTGCTCATTAGTCGATCGTCGATAAGGGCATCGGGTTTAGGAATAGTGAGAACAAACATGTGTTCTTCGATAAGAACATATTCCATGTTTCGTTTCCACTCGATAAAATTTGGACGGATAGCAGTTTTGTGCGAGCATATTGATTATCGGCGTAAGAGACATATACGAAGCGATAATGTAAACACATAAGCATACGATCGCATATAATTAGTAACAATAATATTGTAACCTTTTGATAAAACAATATTAATTGAAACCTCCAATCGCCCAAGGAATCCCACATGCGAAGCCAGCGTGTGGGCGTTTACACATGAACCCTCGACCGGACTAAAATATTCCTTTTAGTCGTTTAATTTCAATCCATGTTAACAACCTTATGACAAATGAAATTAACGATTGGACCTTACTAGACCACATCACTATCGCGAAGGGACTTGGCGGGAAGTTGTACTCGAGGTGATGTCTAGCAATGACCACATTTTTAACAACGAAAATGAATTCTTAGAATTGGCATACTCACTAGGACCATACCGCTTCCAATTCAAATTCTTTTGTTATCTTATTTTATATCTATCTCTAGAGAACTTATGAAAATCGCACATGCAAACCCAGCGTGTGGGCGTTTACATGAAACTCCCACTTCTCAATAGATTTAAAATATTTTATTTAGAAATCTCATCTAACAAACTTATGATAAGCAGTGCAAGCAAGCGTGGGTGGGCGTTTACTCACGGTCGTCTCACTTTGTTTAGAGATCAAAGGTGGAGGTCTTGACATTTTAATTTGAAAAAATTAATTTGTCGGGTTTGCTTGCTTAGTCTTTTTATTCAAAGGTTTGTCCATGCGAGATCACGTAATCCTAGCATGCTTTTCTATAGAACTCAACATGTAAAACATGCTCATGAAATTCTAAAATATGCTTGATAAGCGATAAACCTAGCATGCTTACTATGCGCGTCCAATTCGTAAAACACTTAAGGTTTGTCAGCGTAATATAAACATACATAGCATGCTCTGCATAATTTAAACATCCACGACATGCATATGAGCGATAAAATAAAATAAAGCGTTCATCGCGGCCCAATCGTGAAACACTGCACATTCTGTCTAATCTATTACATAGATTTGCAAAGTGCAATTAAACTTGGCGGGCCTCGCGTGCGGGCACGGACGGATTCAACAAATGGGCCTCGCGTGCATGGGCGCGGGCGGAAAAATCTGGGTTGGGCTGGAAAAAGCGGGTGCGGGCGGGTCGGCCCAATCATCTTGGGCGTGCACTGAGGCAAAGCCCGATGGCGCGCCCGACCTCGCCCGCCGCTGCCCGCGTGCTCCTCGCGGGCTTCCTCGCGGTTGCTAAAGGCGACCGCGACCCGATGGCTTGCGTCGCGGCCTTCCGTCGGCGCCGAACATCTGTCGAGAGATGTCGTCGCCCGGCGGCGAAACTGCGACCGCGATGCGCTTTCATGGCGCGGGTTTCGCGCGACGACGCGCGCCGTCGCCCGCTAGCTCGCTCGCTGCGTTGCTTGCGGCGAATCTCGCGACCACTCGCTCGCTCGCGTGGCGCCGGGGATCTCGTGTGCGACGCCGCCCGTCGCCAGCGCCCTCGCGATAGCCCTCGTGACCGCGAGGCTCGGTCGTGAAAACCGTCCGAGAGACACCGCGAGACTGTTTTTCCCATCGTCTCGTTTTAGTGCTTTCGTCTTCGTTCTTCATTTACAAATAAGATTTCTGAAAATAAATCTAATCTAACCACGGATTTTCTCGTGGTGAAAAACAAAACCAACAAAACAAAAAGCGAGCCACGATGAGCAGAGTTCACAATTAAATAAGCGCGTAATAATCATCGCGTGAATTAATCCAGAGCCAAAATTCGATCCGAGGCTCGATACCAATTGTAGGAAAACATATATGTTTAGCCCTCGCCCGAGGATCTATCTTGGATGTTTAATTCACCATACATTGATTATATTCTAGCATGCGTCTATATAATTAATTGCAACACGTAGGGGTTTTCGTGTTTACCTTTTGATGCATCGAGGTGGATCGAGCGGGATGAGCGGATCGAGCGGTCGAGACTCGTGCTTTGACCTTGGGGCTGTATCCGGATGCCCAATCTCCAGCGTCGGTGAGGGCGATCTATGGAGAATACTACAATCACCCTTAAACCCAGGCGATTTTCGAGATCCTCTCATATAGTGGACGAAAATGATGCTCTCAACTCTTAAGCATTAACCTTGATTCTATTTCTTACCTTATATTTATAATGCACTACCTTAATCCCATATGGAAATTACCATAATCCTATATGGAAATTGCCATAATCCCATATGGAAAATACCATAATACTTTATGGAAATTACCATACTTCCAGGATTATTTCCATACTTCCAGGATTATTACCATAATCTCATATGGAAAGGATCTATGCATATACCATAAATATAATAATATCCTTGTAGGATAAAGAGAATCAAATCCTTGCCTTAGAGGGATAGGGGGTGCCGATTTCATCAGGAGCTACGGGCTGGATGGGCCGACCAGGATCAAATGCGAGGAATAAAGATGGGCCTCAAATAAATTAATTATCTTATGTTCACCCGAACATAAATTAATTTATAAACATTCATTCATGCCACTAGAGAATAAATCTTTGACTTACCCCTTTATTACGATGTTGAGTCGGGCTTGCACTTAGACATTACGAATCCCGTATTTAAGATATCGAGCGTCCATTAATTATTTATAGCATTCTATTGCTTAAAATAATTAATAACTTCATTCATAAGTAGTACCACTCGACCTTATTATTGTACTTGAGCTAACTCAACTGCGGGGTTTAGTACAATAAACCTTTGAGCTCCTTAAGGGGCGTCATCATCCTAGCGGATACGGTGACTCGTCTGAGATAACTAGCGTGACATCTGAAACCTTGCCACCACCCAAAATCGGAGAATCTTGGGTTAGAACATATAACCCTCACCCATAACAAGTCAAGTGATGGTCGACAACTCATACTCACCTAATACCTTATCGAGGTTTAGATCATCGTAAGTCACGAGATCTTGGTTCTTCACGGCGGTCGGATAGAAGAACACATCTCACTTGTGATCCTTCATACGTCGAGCGTACCGGCATAGACAAGTAACCAAGTCAAGTCACTTCTTATCTATACATGACTATCCGACAACTCGTCCTCAAGTTGTCTCGGTGTGAAACTTTTATATCTCATAAAGCTTGACCAATCATACGGACTTACGTGATCTTCTACACCTTGTGTGATCTAACTTATATTGAGATAAGGGGACACGGATATATGCAATCAAGTATTGATTCGAGATAGGAGATTGTAAAAGTGGTAACAAGAAACATTGTATACAAGCTCAACCAAAGCGCTTTCGTTATCTGAAATCCAACAATGATGTCGTTCAGAATCTTGCATTCTTTGTAGGTGGAAAATACTTCATCAAAATTTTTCCCTAGCTCGTTCCATGAAGTGATAGAGTCGATGGAAGACCATTCAACCATGCTTTTGCGATCTCGTAGTGAAAGGGAAGCGGCCGAAACCTCGATTCTTGGTTGAAACCAGTAACTTAAGCGAATCAGATCTCCAAGAAAGACCGAAGATGAAGGTGTGGATCCTCTGTGGCTTGACCACTGAACTGCCCCACCGTTTGAAGCATTTGAAACATGACCGGCTTCAGCTCGAACTGATTTGCTTGAACCTCGGGTCTTGTAATTCCCAGATTTAACTCAATAAATCTGGGGTTAGCATAATAATGTATACCCCTCTCCCGGTCATCAGCAATAACTATGGCATTTCTTCCATTATTTGCTTCACCTTCTGGTGCGGCCATTTTGGCGTACGCTCTGCGGGCTTTTTGCTGACGCTTTCCTTTGCGAAAGGTGCCGTTCAATCTCTGGATCTAACGGGTATAATACCTGTGCTTTTTCCTTGCGCATATACCACAATCCCAGAGCCCTGTTTCACGCAAAAGAGAATAAACAGAGTTAACCACTAATTAATACGAAACACAAAGTTGCAATATCGACGCAATTTATAATTGGCGCTCCCCGGCAACGGCGCCAAAAACTTGTTGTCTTATGTATGTAACACAATCTAAGGTACGCAAGTGCACGTAATCAACAAGTAATACACGGAAATATTCCGAGATCGAATCCACAGGTATCGTGATATAAGTCACGTTGACAACAACCTTGTTTAATAAAGGAAAATAGTAAAGGGAAAGATTCAACAGGTGGTAACACTTGAATAAGTAGCACAACTAAGAACTTACTGCTAAGATAAAACCACGGCAAAACGAGGTAGAATACCAAACACAACGACGAGAAAAACAGTTGCTATCAAGAGAGAGAAACAGACTTGACCTCTCGATTCCACCCCTGCTCTGTACTAATAATCTTTAGCATAATCGTTGCCTCATCGCTATGACATAAACTTCTCTGATTCTTAGTGTTTTTCCAAATCTAAGATTATATTCAGCAAAGCCTCTCAATATATTCCAATATCGAACTGCTCTTAGAATACCTTTACTAATCCATTCACATTTGCCACGCAATGTAAACACATATTCCTATGCTATTCACACACATAATATTTAAATCATGTTCTTGCGTCACTCTCTTGTTTTCCACTCTACAAGAACTTCCCAGCAATCATAAAGCTAAAATCTCACCCATGGTGATCAGGCACAAGCAAGATAAATAATTCCCAAGAGAGCGATAGCAATTTAACAAGAAATGCGTAGTAATGAGTTTAACCCAAGAGCATGGGGTTCATCGAGAGATCAAGTCAGACAAGTTTAGCTCATAGCGAGCTGTTCAACCATATTCAGAAAAACTATTGCCATAACAAAGCTAAGAGGAATCGAGAAAAAGAAAATAAAACACGTCGCCGGAGTCGCGTGCTCGTTCTTGGATCGTCGCCTCTTCCGATGGCTTCCTCTCCAAGAGATAGCTCCTCCGATTCCTCTGCCCAAAGATGATTGTGCTCCCTCCAAAAGTGTGTGTCCTTCGAATAACAGACTCTGGTTGTTTTTAAGGGGTGCAGACTGTGCACCTGTCAGCCCTTCAACCTCTGATTTTTATTCCTTTTTCTGTTGGCCCTGACAGCGAACAGATCGCTTTCCTCCTTTATGCAGCCATGGCCAGCTGCCACATGGTTGTGGTCCTGCTAATCTCCTCCTTGCTTCGCAATGTAGTCCATGGAGTTCTTCCCTTTTTCATCTCTGCATTCTTCTCGAGCTCACCCATGAGTACTAGCTCATCCATACTGTGTCGTTGCTCGTCGCCGTGCATCCATAAATATGAGCTCGTCCAATAGTACGAGCTAGTCCACTTCATTACATGCTAACGAACTTCACTTCGCTCACAAGCTCGACTTCTTCATTTCACAAGCACGAGTTCGTCTTCGGTTACGAACTCTACTGAGTAGACTTCAAATCACACCGCTTCGCTTACTTTTCCTCGCCCCGCTTATGAGCTCGTCCATTCTTACGGGCTCCACTTCGCTCACGAGGTCGACTTCACTCGCGAGTTCAACCTCGCTCACGAGTTCAGCCTCGCTCATGAGTTCAACCTCGCTCACGAGTTCGGCCTCTTTCTTTCTTTTCTGGAGCTTGACTTCGCCTTACGAGCTCGACTTCGAGCCCTCGCTCTGCACCTTTTCGCTACGCCCTCGCTCACGAGCTCGACCTCGTTCCAGCAGAACTTCAGCATCGTCTGCTCTCTTCCTCTTTCTTGCCATGTACTGTAAAATGATTAAATAAAGCATAAAATGTACACAATATCCCTAAAAAGCGCATGACTCAATCCTGACACGTACACACACGAAAACATGACATAAACATATAAAACATCAATCAACAAACGAGCAGAACACATAACACTCAAGGCAATTTAGATCAAAAATGTCATATAATAAATCTTTTACAAGAGTTATCAACGATCATGAGTCGTGTAGCCACACTCATAGTGACATTTGACTTGAGAAAATTGATAATAGAATAAAAAAAGAAAAGATGAAAAATTGGAAATGATACGGGTAAAGATAAGGACATAACGACTGAAGGATTTTAAGGAGATATCAGATAATGCGATATTGTTTGATAAAAGGTTATGTATCCCAACCAATAATAAACTTAGGAATGAAATCATGAGTGAAGCTCATGATACTCCTTATACCGCTCACCCGGGCAGCACTAAGATGTACCAAGATTTGCGAGGAATGTTTTGGTGGGAAGAAATGAGACGTAGCCTCATTTGTCGAGCGCTGTCTCATTTACCAGCTAGTGAAAGCATTGCATCAGCAACCCTATAGGAAATTTCAGCCACTAGAAATACCCAAATAGAAATGGGATGACGTAGTAATGGATTTCTTGACGGGATTGCCAAAGTCAAAAAGAGATAACACTGCTATATGGGTAGTAGTGGATCGACTTACGAAATGTGCATATTTTCTGCCAATTTAAATTACTCATGGATCTAATAACTTAGCTCAGTTGTACATAAGGGAAATCGTACATCTACATGGAGTACCAAAATCCATCACATCGGGTAGAGATTCTAAATTTACTTCTAGATTTTGGACTAGCCTACAAAAAGAGTTAGGCACGAGGTTGAATTTTAGCACAAGTTTCCACCCACAGACAGATGGACAGTCAGAAAGGACAATACAAACACTTGAGGATATGTTAAGGATGGTAGTGTTGGATTGAGGTACAAGTTGGGAACATGTTTTGCCACTAATTGAGTTTTCCTACAATAAAAGCCATCAAGCAATGATCGATATGGCCCCATATGAGGCATTATATGAAAATAAGTGTCGATCACGCTTCAATGGGATGAAGTAGGTGAAAGAAAAGTTTTAGGGCCTAACACCTTGAGTGAAATGATTGAGATTGTCTGTTAAATAGACAAATGATAAACGAAGCTCAGGAGAGATAAAAGTCTTACGTAGATAGGCGTAGATAAAGTTTTTCTTAAGATCTCTCCATCGAAAGGAATTATAAGGTTTGGAGTAGAATGCAACTTGAGATCACGTTTTATAAGACCTTACGAGATCCTAGAAAGAGTAGGCCCAGTAGCCTATAGATTGGTATTTCCGCCAAGTCTGGGGAATGTACATAATGTTTTCTACGTATCATAGTTAAGAAAGTACGGTATGATTCAAAACACGTGATCCATCATGATAACGTTATTCTTAACCCAGATATGAATTATGAGGAAGAACCTACGACTATTTTAGATCGTAAAGTTCAACAGTTAAGAAACAAGTCTATACCTTTAGTGAAAGTCCTATGGAGATACCATGGGCAAGAGGAAGCCACATGAGAACTTGAGAATGTTATGACGGAAAGATATCCCTGCTTTTCTAAGGTATGCAAATTTCGGGACGAAATTTCTTTTAAGGGGGGGTGGAATGTAATATCTCAAAGTTTTAAAGCTAAATTACGATAATATAAATCGTAAATTAGGGTTTAGTTTCGATAATTGAAATAGTAATTTATCGAAGCTCAATTTTCGACTCTCCATAATGCGAGGATTTTCATATGATATTCATAAACGATTAGTAAATTAAGGAATATATTTATATAATTCCTTCGAAAGCATTATTCTAATGTCGATTAAATTTTGATAGTTAGTCTTACGTTATTTTCTAAGCGACGAAGCTTAGAATTTAATTTCTTATTAACAAAGAAGGAATAAAGTGATTATGACTTTATTATTGACGTTTTAGAGACGATTCGATTATTAACATTTTGAGATGTTTCGAATGTCAACGTTTTGAGGCGGTTCGAAAACTTAGTATAACGATTAAAGAATTACAATATTTAAAGTCATATGATTATTTATGAAATAAGAGCATTATTTTTATATAATCCTTCATTAAAATAATGCTAGTGATTTAAGGAATAAAGATTGGATAATTTATTCTTATTTTTGAATAAGTGATCGAAAATTTCATATTGTGACATGGAATTGTTCTTAATTATTTTCCTATGATTTAATTTATCATCTAAGACTTATATTATGTCACCTTGCTATTAAATGGAAAAAATAAGATATGTAGCATTTATTCTTCATGTTGGACGAAAATGTGCAAGTATAGTGTGAATGGAGAAAAAAAATTCAATCTTTGTGATAGTGATGGATATTATTATGATGTTGAGATATTATTAATGTTAAGATAAGGTAATTAATTAATCAAACAAGTGGGATATGTTATTTGTCTTATAGTAGCCGAAAATTAGGACAAATGAAGAAAGGAAGAAAATTTCAAACTCTTTGCTAGTGATAGATGAAGATAATGATAATGATAGGTTAATTCATTCATATTGTCATCAAAATAAATAAAAATCATCTCCACTTAGATGAAAGTGCGTGACTATGTAGAGGAAAAGGAAAGAATTTTCTTAGTTTATTGAAAATGATAGGTATGAAAATGATGGATATTAAATATTGTGATAAGGTGATAATAATTAATAAAGTTTTTGATAGAATAAAATTTTGTCTTCTATCACCACTTGGTGACCGAAAATTAGGAGAATAATGTGAAGGAAATAATGTTGGCTTTTATTAGATATTTTTACTACAAGTGGATTAATACTTTATATCATCATATGAATGAAATTTTTCTCTCTCATTTCTTCATGAGTGCCGTGAGCTTTGTAAAAAAAGAAAGGAAGAGAGTTCTTCATTTCTCTTCAAATCTTAGTTAGAAAAAAGTTTTCGTCGACGATCGATTCCGATTAAAAGGTTAGAAATGTTACAAGCTTCTTATATATGCAAAAATATTAAAAATCCATCCATGAAATCTTAAGTTATATGCTTTTATTATTTTATGTGAAATTTGAGAAATTATGTTGAATGTTTAAAGATGTTAATTAAATATGTTAATATGATGTTTATAAGCTTATATTATGAATATAATACAAAGTTGAACATGTTATAAATATTTATGTTAGGACCGAAAATACTTGGAAATTATATGTTGATGGAAATGATTTTTTATTGTTAATTTGAGCATGGATTGATGATAGTTAGTAATGTTTAAGCATGTATGAATTAATTCATAATTTTTGGAAAATATTAGATATTATTTCACTAAAGTTTCGAAAATCATAAAGATTGATATATTGATGTATGGTTTGTATATGAAGGATATTATGGCATATTGTTGATGTAGAATGATAATTATGTGTTGTGTGACTTAATTAGAATTTTTGGAAATTATTTAGTTGATATTCCAAAATTTTTGAAAACCATTAAGTGAAGAATATTGATGTCAAATTTTTCTATGACTAATGTTAATTGATATTATTGATCCTATGTTAATATAGTATGTTATGTGAATTTAGAGGAATTTATGGATAAGTTTTGAATTTTTTTTCAAAAGCACCGAAAATGGCAAAAAAAGAAAGTTAGAGTTTTAAATTTATTTTATTAAGTGTAATCACATATTTAGTCCCAAAAATATGTTTTAGACATGTAGGGAATTCCGATTTTAACCATTTCCCGAGGATCTATCTTGGATGTTTAATTCACCATACATTGATTATATGCCTAGCATGCACTATATAATTAATTGCAACACGTATGAGTTTTCTCGTGTTTACTGCGAATCATCGGGAAAGAATGGATCAAGACTCGTGCTTTTATCTTCTACTTGTATCTGTTTGCTTAAACTCGAATGCCAGTGAGGACGATCTATGGAGAATCTATAGAAATTAGCGCCTTCATCATGGAAATTTTGAAAATTCTCACTATTTATAAATAGTAATTCTCGAAAATTATTCTCTAGGATTAGGGTTTGATTTTCTCCTACCATATATTTATAATGCAATCCTAAATCCTATCAAGATAGAATTTATGCATATCTAATAAATATAATAATATCACTTAAGATAGAGAGGATCAAGTAGAGTCCCAGAGAGACTCTATAAGGAGGCTTTCGAAAATCATAAGCTTAAAGGCCTTGATGGGCCTGCCTAGGGATCAAATGCAAGAAATAAAGATGGACCTCAAATATGTAATACCCCGTCTTTTTAAGCTTATGTTTTGCATGGCACGTTTTTCGAGAAAAGGTCAAAAGGTTGACTTTTTGTTTCGGTGATGCGACCGTCACGAAACCTCGAGCGTTGTGAAGAGTGTCTTATGGCGAATTCATAGACATTAAGTATCACGAGTTTCGACCACCCATGAAGGTTTGGCACTCAGGGAAGTTATCGAAAAATCGAACTTTTCATTGGTCTTTTAAAGCATATCTTGTTTATAGTCATTGTGTCCGGTATTTTATTTCGTGTCCATGGGTACCAGTTTGCTAAATTTGGAGTCCGTTTGTAAAGTTGCGTCGCTTTTGCGTTTTCGAAAAAGCGCTGCTTGCATGAGTATTCTGTGACCCTGCTTTCCTATAAATAGGAGGCTGGGGCCTTCATTTTCAACGTTCATTTTCTTCGTCTCTCTGTGTTTACGGAAGAGCCGAGCAGCTCAGTCTGCTGCGGGCGCTAGAGGAGTGGGGATCGGCAGGGAGGCTCGGTGGCGGCGCCATTCTTGTTCTTTGCCGAGCCACCACCGCCGATCAACCACCCCCAGGCAACCCGTTTTCTGTTTTATCCTTTTCTTGTTTTGATTCCGCCTTTTAGTAGATCGTATAGCATAGAACTCGGGATTCTAAAGGGACGAGGCGGAGAAAGCGGCCGAGGCCGACCGATTGCCATTGCCGCCGCCATGAGCCGCCACCACCGTGGCTGTTGGCCGCCGATTTGGTGGCCGACAGGCCACCTTTGCTCTGGTCCTTTAGGTTTTGAGTTCGGGCTATGCATTCTACTAAAGTACCGATTCCGTTTTACATTTTTCGCGTTTACGCATGTCGGGATGTTTTCCGTTGCTTGAGTTTTCTAAAGGAAGTACATGCAGGTTATCCATTTTCAACGTCGTTTGTCATTCCATGTTAGTCGTTATGCATATTGCTTATGTTTCCATTTTCATGCATCGATTTTGGATGGTTTATCCTAGATCGAGGATAGGCATCGATTTTGAAACTTCTTGTTTGCTAAGATTGAGTCGACTTGCATGCATGCATATTTTGAAGGTACCCTATTATAGGTCTTGATGCCTGAATATATTTCCCTTACGCATCGAGTTGATTTGAAAACCGGAGAGTGCCAAATGTGGGTTGAGAAAGTCGAAAACCTAATTTTGCTACGATCGTCGTTTGGATCACGTTGTTGCTTTGCTTTGTGGGAAGTGACCCCAAAGTTGTTCCGTCTTGTTACGGTACCTACCGGTCGATCGGTGAAGTCATCGGATCCGTATATATCTCCTTGTTGACGTTTTTATGCATTCGAGGTTGGGTTATATATGCTTATTTTGAGTTATTTACTCGATATTTCAAAATAAAACATATGCGCCATAAAATGTTTTTGTGAAATTATTCTTTCTCTCGATCGAGATATGGTTCTATCATGGTTGTGCACGGATCTCTATTTGGTGGGTTGATCACCATCTTGAGTATTGATCATAAGGGATAGACCCAGAACACGTGGTTATGGTTCTGAAGGGGATAGACCCCGGAAGTCCACACGGAAATGGTAATGAGGTGGTTATGGTTCTGACGGGGATTTGACCCCTGAAGTCCACACCGAGTTAGCCGGCTGGATACGTTCCGGGCGTGGGCCGACTGGATATGTTCCGGGCCGAATGAATGTCATGTGATGGGCTGGCGGGATACGTTCGAGCCGTGGTTCATGGTTCTATGATGGGAATACGATAATAACGTGTCGGTATCGAAAAATGAAAAATCTATTTTGCTTACTTAGAAGTGGATTTACGTTTTAAAACCTTCTAAGGTAAGTGCTCTGAACACGGCATCATGATTCTTTTGATTTATGATAAAACCCCAGCTGAGTGCGCTAGTACTCACCCCAAACTCTTTTTCAAATCTTTTCACAGATGGAGGAGGTTTGGCGGGCGGCGGCGAGGGTGGGCTGCGGGTTCTTCATGCTATGCTTCCAGCGATGTTGTGTTATATCGTACTACGATATTGATGTATTCTTGTCCCTTATTTGCTTTACGATTGGGAACAAGATTTGTTATGTTATTCTTTGTGAGTCTCGAGATGAGCATGCTATGTGGTTGACGGTCTAGTTGACGGGGATGTAATGCTATTTTGCCTTCTTGCATTACTTATAATAAACCAAGATCATGTTTTACGAGGTTATGATATCGATATTATTACATTGGTGGATTGTTTGTGCCCTCCCGCTCGAGGATATGTCTAGTTATAGAGGAGATCTTTGCCGATTTCATGGTCACATCTTCTTATCATGTATGTTATATGTATTCCCCCTTCTTCCCCGCTTCTTAACCCCCACCCCTAATCACACCCCGGCATCCGTGCCTTCCCTCGGGAATTGGGGCGTGACAAAATAAATTAATTATCTTGAAACGTTTCGTTAAGCGCCGTAAGATTTTCAAAATCATACGTTGAAACGTTTCTTTAAGCGACATAAGCTTTTGAAATATAAAGTGTTGTGTGTAAGTTAATTCCTATATATGTGTATGTTGAGCATAATTGGTTGTTTATGTGAAAAATCGATACTTATGAGGATGTGATTAGAAATCGATTAGAATTAGTATATATATATGTAAATTAATAGTTATATATGTTAATGTTGCAAAATATATGTTATTGAAAGTCAAATGATTTAACTAAAGTATGAACGTATGAAATATGTTAATACGTGAACAAGGTTATGTTGTACGTCTAGTACAAATATAGGTTGCGATTAGATACACTAAGACGTGTAAAACGTATAAGAGATATAAGAATATCTCTTTTATAAGAATCGATTTCATAATTGAAATCATTTTATCGAAAAATGTCAATATGAGTTTGATAATTGACAAAATTTATGAATATGTGCTCCGAAGTAATGTTTCGCCTCGGTTGAAAAACGAGAAGTTATAAGTTAGAATATTCGATCAAAAGACGTACCAAATTGGTTAAAAGATATGAAGGTTTTAGAAGTTTTATGTTTAGTTAGTAAATCTTTATAAAATTTAGAAAGTTATTGAGTTATTTTAGATTTTGACGATTTTCAAAGATGCGACCGACGTACTAAATTAGTTTCTTATGTAAAGGTGGAGCACGAAAGTAAGTAATGAAAGTAAAGGAACGAAACTCGTTTTGAGAAGGAGAATATACCAGGTGGGCTTTTTCTCGAAATGACAAATGTTTTCTTTATGATGCTTTCTTCGAAATGAAAAATCTTTATTTATGATCCTTTCTTTTGAGAAATGATGATGAGATGTTATTTAATTACACCCCCAAAATATTTATGCTTTATGTATGGATCCTATCGTGTTGGTTACTTGACTATGAATGATAATCAAGTTGTTGGTTCGCTACCAATGTATCGATGAAAATCGAATTCGAGATCTATCTTAGAAGGATAATTCACAGCAACGATTAACGTGTACACTATAGTAGCGCACTTCACGAAAGGTTTGCTCGGCCGATTCACGGTGTTGTGTCTTTGAAAGGTTTGCTCAACCGGTCGCGGCGTCCGTGGAAGGAGGCCTCCTTCTCTGTATGAATGATATTATATGAGATGTTATATGAAATGTGATATGGATCATACAGACATAAAATATGTCTGGCCAGACAAGTTTATGAAAAATGACAGAAAATGTTTAGTAAGCACGAGCATTTCAAATAAAACATCGTCTAATGGGGCAGTGTAATTCAATGTTATGATAAAATGTTTTTGGCATAAGTCCATTGAGTGCATTCTTGTACTCAGCCTTGCATGTTTGTTTTTAAATGTGCAGGTTGAGCTGGTGATGCGATGGAGCAGTGTTGAACAGTAGGAATCTTTTGTCGCTAATAGTAGAACCTTGAATGCACATCGTCATATGTGTACTTTACATGTTTTCCGCTGCAAGAACACTAAGTTATGTTTTCAGTAGAGAACTAATTTTCTTCAGATCAGTTGAAACCTTTTGTTAAAAATCTGATGGTCTAGTCTCTCGTATGTGAATTATGTTTGCTTAATCTCAAATGCTTTGAAGTTCTAAAAGTATTCTTGATATATGTCTCACAATTCAATATCCCATGTTCTTTCTACGCTTCTTAATTCCTGTTCCAAGTAATAGTCCCTACTAATCCGTCCTTTGGAATAGTGAGGTATTCTGAAATGTAATGACTAAGCAAGCGGGCCTTTTTCGAAATCGTAAAAACCGACGCATCTTTTGCAAACGGACTCCAAATTTAGCAAACTTGGTACTCATGGACTCGAAATAAAATACGGACTGCGACTATAAACAAGATATGCTTTTAAAGACCCGTGAAAAGTCCGGTTTTCGATAACTTCCAGTGCGAACCCGTGGGTGGTCGAAAACACTGCATACTTAGTGTCTATGAATTCGTCATAAGACACTCTTCTTCAACGCACGAGTTTTCATGAAGGTCGCATCACGAAACAAAAAGTCAACCTTTTGACCTTTCTCGAAAAACGTGCCATGCAAACCTGAAGCTTAGGAAGGACGGGGTATTACAGCTAGGCACGCCACGCGACCGTGAGCCTGGCTGCGAGTTCATCGGGGAAAAGTTCTATCTTTAGCTAGCGACCGACCTAGCGACCGCTAGGCCGGCCGCTAGGCGCTACAGCCTGACGCGAATTAGGGCAAAAAGCCCATCAACTATATATACCCCTGGATGTGCATTGGCGCCTCTCTCCTAGTTTTCTCTCAGTTTTTAGCATATTTTCATATACTTTCATTCTAGCTTTCAATTTACATTTCTAGTCTTTAGATTATCGTACTTCTTCTTTACGTTTACGCATTGTAATCGCTATTGGAGTATTTCATCCGAAGGAATTCAGATTTTATGTTTTCTACTTGGGTTTGGATTCAAACCCAACAATTGTTCTTCCGACACTACATTACGGGTTTTATCTATTCAATTCTTATTTCTATGGTTAATTCGTATTTTATTTCGATTTATATGTCTAGCAAAATTCATGTTCTAATCCTAGGGTTTGTATGATTTTATCTTAAGTGTGGTGATTCCTGCTATTTGCTATTTACCTTCCAGTCGTTGATTTGTGTTCTCGGTGCTAAATCTTATGTGTTAATTTCTGATCAATCTTGATGCATATCTAGTTGTCAGTTGAATACTTAACAATTTTAATTGTCAATCGATCTTGAATGCTGTCGGATAAACGCTTGAGTCGTGGTGAGATAGGAACATCCGTAGGAAGCATATTCTTTGTGATCTTTTTGGAGTTGCTAATTTTCACCTTGAGACGTAACAATAATAGAGAAATTACTAATCCACTACAACAATTGTCGTAACTGAAATTGTTGGTTACATATGTTATCTTTCATCATGGTTGGATTAAAATTGGTTAATAGGAAGCAGGATAAACACACGTTGTGGGTAGAATTAATACATCCCTAGGGTTAGTTGTTTGGTAAGAATTTGTACTTATTCTTTGTATTTTTTTACATGTCATTTTCAGTAGTTTATCCTATTTATGCCGTTGGTTTGATTAATATTTATCGATACAAACTTGTTTGGTTTGTTTTGATATTTTGTAGAAAATAGAAATTAAATAAGATGAAATGAATCTGCTGAGGATCAAGTATATTGAAGAGCATCTCGACAGGAGTTCATAGGCGCAAACGGATTACAATTCGGTGTTCAGACGAGTGAGAACGAGTCGAATGATCAAAGTCGTGCGCCGTGCGGCGTGGCACTTCACGCCGCCGCGCTGAAACCCGCGCCCCATCGCCCGCGCCCGTACCTCGGCCACCGCGCGCCGCCCGGCGTCAGCGCCGTTGCACTTCACCGCGCTCGCTAAGCCACGCGTAGCGCGTTCGCTGCGTCACTACCCAGCGCCCAGCGCCCTTCACCCGGTGCTCGCCCAGCCTCCCGCACGACTGCGCACCCGCTTCCGTGACAACCGGCGCGCAGCGCCTCCTCTCCCATCTAGCGCTAGCTTCCCAGCACGCGCTTGGTCACTGCTGAGTCCCCAGCGCTCGAGCAGCGCCCGGCGCTCGCGGCCTTTCGGCCAGCCCGACCACACATCGACCACAGCATTCGCGCCTCGGCGCTCACCCCAGCGCCGCTCGGCTTACTGCGGGCGCCTCTTCCGGCACTTTCGATGCGAGCGCCCTTCGCCCAGCCACCTCGCCCGGCGCTCAGGCGGCGCCCACTCGCATCGCCAACCTCCACCTCCAGTAGCGTTGTGCTGCCTCCAACCTGCAGCGGGTCTCGTTCGGCGCTCAACGTGTGCGCCATCCAGCGTGCATCCGGTGCTCGCTGCCAAATGCGTTCAAGCCCAATTTCCCTCGCGCGCTCGCCTTGAGTCGACGCTCATTTGTGAGACGAAACATTTGCCAACTGGCGTTCAACTCGAACCAACGTTCACGTTCAATGCTGAACGATTTCCGAGCCGGCGCCACCTCCAAACCGGCGCTCACTCTCACTTTCTATAAATATACGCGCTAGGTCAAAAAGAAAGTGGCTCAGTTATTATTTCGTTTCACAGCAGCCTGGTGTATTGTTCTTAATTTCACGAGGATCTTCACGACATCGATTAGAAATCCTGTATTATTTCATGTTCTTTATTTCATCGTTTGAATTATTTAGTTTATAATCTTATGCTATTGGATTTATGTTTTTGGATTTATCGGTTTATCGGTTTAATTTCATAGTAATATCATTTTGTGATTGTTGTTGGATTCAATTCCATAGTGACAATGGATTGTTGTCATGTTTCTTTAATTTATATTGCTTTTGTTTATTGCTTTGATTTATCCTGCTTTCGTTGTTCAACTAGGGATTGACAACCCTGGTTTAGATTTATTGCTTTATTTGTTTAGCTCGGGATTGACAACCCTAGCTTAGGATTCTTTGTTTATTTCTCGTATTTCAATTCTGCATGTCCAAAACCCTTGTTGGTATTAGAATGTTTAGGATTTAATTGCTTTACGTATGCGACACGAACAATAGCCACATTAAGTTTTCCTTGAGAGCGACTTGGGTTAACTTATCACGCTACAATTACCTCGTGCGATTTCGAGTAAATTTGAGTGTGTTTTAGCTCAATCAATTTTGGCGCGTTCTTGGAAAACTTTAGCGTATTGTTTGTGTTGTTTGTTCTGTGTTTCTTCTAGTTACTGTTTGGTTATTTTCTCCCCATGCGTGTGATCTTGTTTTTGTTGTTGGTGTGCATTAATGCGGGGTTACCGGCAATGCGAATATGGTCAAATAAGTTTGGGGAGAGGGAAGTTCGTCGTATTGGGCAAATTCTTCTTACGAAGAAAGAGCCCAGTTCGTCCATGTTGATGGATATCCGCCAGTTTATAAGCAACAATATGGTTCGGGGTGGAATAACCAACCCAACTCAGAGTTGTGGACTCAACCCGGCCTGGATTATTGGAATCCACAACCCAATTTGGGATGTTGGGATGCACAGCAGCAGCAGCAGCCTCCTCAGTCCGATTCGGATTGGTGGGAACCACAACCCGACCCGGAATATTGGAACCCACAACCTGATTATGGATGGTGTGATCCACAACAGCCACATCCTCCACAGCAACAGTTGTACCACCCGCAACAGGAGTATTATTCACCACCACACCCACCACCACCTCAGAGGTATCCGTTGGATGATATGGAAGCATAATTGATTCAAACTCGCCACCAACGGTCGGATGCTGACTACACCAAAATCAGGCGCTTAGAGGCAAAATTGGAATTGATGACTGAGAAGCTGGACGATTTGTTTCAACACGATGCAATAGGGGAGCTTCCAAGCTCACCCTATGAGGCTCAAACGACCATTGACCATCAGAGTTCACCATTGGAGGATATGGGTGCAACGTTTATTGATTACGGTCGAGGTTGTATGCTAGTGGCGCAACTCTTGGCGTTTAGAGGACATGTGAGGCGATTCTTTGAGAAGTTGGTTGAGTATCAACGACCACTTGCGATGAGGAACTTTCGAGCCACCTGTGAGGCTCGGGCGGTCATTGTCCTTCACGGTGATCGGCGGATGACCGTATAGTGGAAAACCGTCGAGAATATTCTACCACTACAAGAAAGGAGGAAGATGTGGTAGTCTCCAAATTAGACTTCGATGAGTATGAGCCATCCTTTGAGAATACTATCGAAGTAGTTCATGCGGTTTCAGTTGATGAAGAGGACTGGGAAAGGGAATTTGTCAGCATGCCCAGACCCACAATGGTATTGATGGAACTACCGATGAAATATGTGTTCTTAGAGGATGAGCAAGGGAAGCCGATGATCATCTCAGCTGAACTTTTTATTGTTGAAGAAATGGAGTTTACCTCGGTGCTTATAGAGGTGGTGAAGACAGCTTTTCTGAAGCTGCTGATAAAGGGATGTCTATGCCCTATCTGGAGCAGCAAATGGTTTAGTCCTCTGGGGCACCGGTGGAGCTCGTGGCATCCTGATTATGGCAGACCACCACATTGACCACCACCATTGCTCTAATAAACACGTCGAGCTAATGACGTTAAACAAGCGCTCCGTGGGAGGCAACCCACGTTTTGATTTTGTTCTCTTTCCCTTTTATCTTTTATTTTTGTGTCCTGTCTTTATTTGTGTTTCGTCTTTGTCTGTTTGCAGGTATTGTCTTCTGGAATTTGATGTGTTGAGAATGGGCAAGCCATTGGTTCACGAAACTTCAGGGAAGTTCTCGTCCTCTTTTTATTTGTGCTTTTATTGTTTAGAACCTTGAGGGGCGATCTTTCGAATTAAGTGTGGGGGATGAGTTTGTTGTGTGATGATTGTTGGTGTGTTGTTATATCCATTTGCAGTATTGTGGCTTTTTTATGGTGATAAATTTTTTGTGATGATGATTTGGAATCAAGTTTTATTCTGTGCTCATAAGGTTGGGATTTTGATTGTTGCATCTGAACTCTGTGGTATTTATCAAACTGGTTTTGTAGTTCCATGACTTTTGGTGATTTATAATTTGAGTGTAATGTGAATTGACGAGACTGTGATTGATAGAACATGAATAGGGGAAAATTGATGTGATTTGTCCGGCTAATGTTAGGGGTAGTGTTAACAGTGTGGTCATCTATATACTTATTTCCTTAAAAAAAAGTGCGAAAAAGAAGAGAAAATGAGTATGAAACTCCAATATATTGTTGAGATTGTTGAAATAGAGGATGGAATTATGCCCCTCTTTCTCGTAAATCGAGAAATGGGCATGGGAAACCACGAAAGGAGATTCGAGTTCATCGAGATTTTACCTTTTGAATATTGTTCCAAAATTTGTTAAAATATTCTTTGTGCTTTAAAAAGGAACTTGTTGCTAAAGGTGACCACATTAGTTAGTTCACCCTAACGGAGAGTTGGATGCGGCGAGTTTACCCTTTTATTTATTGGAAATCGATTGTCGTCTAGATTTATTTCACATTACCTTTGAATACGTAAACACCAAGTGTGGGGGAAAAGAAATAAGGTTTGATTGATTAGACTAAGAGTGAAGTTGCATGAATTATCTTCCCTATTCTTATTGGTATAGAGTTTGCTTGAGGACAAGCAAATGGATAAGTGTGGGGAAGTTGTTTTGTATGAATTTGTGCTTATTCTTGGTATTGTTTCACATGTCATTTTCAGTAGTTTATCCTATTTATGCCGTTGGTTTGATTAATATTTATCGATTCAAACTTATTTGGTTTGTTTTGATATTTTGTAGAAAATTAGCACTAAATAAGATTAAATGAATCTCCGAGGAATAAGTATATTGAAGAGCATCTCCACAGGAGTTCATAGGCTTAAACAGATTACAATTCGGTGTTTAGACGAGTGAGAACGAGTCGAATGATCAAAGTCGCATGCACGTGCGACGTGGCACGTCATGCGCCACGCCAGAGCCCGCGCGCCCCGTCGCCCAGTGCCCATGCCTCGGCAACCCAGTGCCCGCCAGCGCTCCAGCGCCCGTTGCACTTCACCCGTGTGCGCTCAGCCACAGCGCGTGTTCGCCTGTGTCTGCACCCCAGTGCCCCTTCACCCGGTGCTCGCCCAGCCTCCCGCACAACCGCACGCCCGCTCCCGTGTCAACCGGCGCTCAGCGTGCAGCGCCTCCTCTCCCATCCAGCGCATGCTTGGTCACCGCCGAGTCCCCAGCGCTCGAACAGCGCCTCAGCGCTCGCGGCCTTTCCAGCGCCCGCTGACCGCACATCGACCACCTGGCGTTCGCGCCTCAGCGCGCACCCCCAGCGCCCTCTCAACTTCCACGTGCGCCTCGTCCGACGCTCAGTGCCGAGCACCCGCTCGCCCAGCCACCTCACCCGGCGTTCAAGGCCGAGCGCCCACTCGTATCGCAAGCACTCCACCTCCAGCGCGGCATCTCCAGCGCGCGCGCTGCCTCCAACGCACGCTGGGTCTCGTCCAGCACTCAACGTGTGCGCCATCCAGCGTGCATCCTGTTTGGTATGAATTTGTGTTTATTTTTGGTATTGTTTTACATGTCATTTTACATGTCATTTTTCAGTAGTTTATCCTATTTATGCCGTTGGTTCGAATATTATTTATCGATTCGGAATTACTTTGTTCTTTCAATGTTTTGAAGAAAATCAGCATTAAATAGGATGAAATGAATCTGCCAAGGATCAAGTATAATGAAGAGCATCTCGACCGAAGTTCGTAGGCAAAAACCGTGCGTAAATCGGAGTTCGAGCGAAGGAGAAGCAGGCTGAAAACAAAAAGTTGCGCGCGTGCGTACGCGCCAGCTCCGTCGCCACGGCGAGCCGTGCGCTGCGCGTCACCAACACGCGCGCACCCGTTCTCCCCGTCGGCCAGCGCCGCTTCGCCGTAGTGCATCACGCGTCGTCCAGCGCCGCAGC
Source organism: Salvia rosmarinus (assembly GCA_036937905.1). NCBI lineage: Eukaryota > Viridiplantae > Streptophyta > Magnoliopsida > Lamiales > Lamiaceae > Salvia > Salvia rosmarinus. Next base: position 50,939,587 of record CM072822.1, on the reverse strand, counting down.
GCTCGCAGCGCCAGCGCCCGTAGCGCCCAGCGCGTGCCCGCCCGTCGCCGTCGCCCGGTCGCGCGTGCCGCCAGCGTCCGCTCACCCGCGTCAGCCAGCGCTTCGTTGTGCCCGTCCGGCCAGGCATCACCAGCGCCGTGCCCGCTGCCCATGCCTCGCCTGCTTTGCCGCGCTTCGCTGTGCCCGTCCGGCGTTGGGCATCGCCAGCGCCAGCGCGCCCACTTGCCCATACCGCCTCGCCTGCGCGCTCACTGTGCCACATCGTGGCTGGGCATCACCAGCACCTGCGCCCGGCGCCATGCCTCGCCCTTCGATCGCGCCTCACCTGGCCGGCGCTCAGCACATCATTCTCAGCCGGCGCTGAGCTCGAGCGCGCGCTCACTCCCATTTCATGCGCGCGCTATTGTCTCCACGGCGCTCATTCCCATACTCACGCCCGTCCGGCCCAGCGCCCTACTCCCGCACACCGCTGCACCCTCCGCGTGCGTTTTGCCTTACCAACCGGCGCTCGATTCCAGCGTGAGTTCCAGCTCAATTTTCCCTCACGTGCTTGCCTTCAGCCAGTGCTAAAGCCCAAGACAGAACACCTTTCCCAACCGGCGCTCACCCCTAGCCGGCGTTCATATTCATTACAGAACGTTTTCTGAACCGACGCTCACTCCAAACCAGTGCTCACCTTCATTTAATATATATTTGCGCGTTAGGTCATTATTCAGGGTGGTCAGTTCGCAGCTCTCAGTTCTAATTTTCTTTAGGCCGCAGCCGCGGCTGTTCTTCACCATTGATCCTCAGGAGCTTTTCAACGACGACACATAGACAGATAAATCCTAGTTTTAATTCCTGTTTTAAGTTTCATCATTGAATATTTTGTTTATCAATTTATGCTTTAGATTTATCAGTTTTATTGGAATCAATTTCATAGTTTATCGTTTGATGGTTTTTGTTGGATTCAATTCCATAGTGACAATGGATTGTTCTCGTGTTTCTATCAATTTATATTGCTTTGATTTATCCTGCTTTTGATTAATTCATGTCTTGTTGGTTGATTGATGTTTATTGTTCAGTTACAAGTAGACTTAGATTAGGGCTTGACGAACCTTAAGTATAGGTTTACTATTGCTTTTGTTTACTGCTTTCGTTTTATTGCTTTCATAGTTCAACTAGGGATTGACAACCCCTGGTTTAGATTTATTGTTTTAATAATTTAGCTCGGGATTGACAACCCCTAGCTTAGGATCGCTGTTTATTTTCTCGTATTTCTATTCCTGCATGTTTCAAAACCCTTGTTGGCATTAGAATGTTTAGGTTTTAATTGCTTTCTGTGTGCGACACGAACAATCGCCCTGTTAAGTTTTCCTTAAGAGACGACTTGAGTTAACTTATCACGCTACAATTACCTCGTACGATTGCGAGTGAATTTGAGTGTGTTTTTCGCTCGATCAATTTTTGCGCCGTTGCCGGGGAAAACTTTAGGCGTATTGTTTGTGATGTTTGTTTTCTGTGTTTCTTTTCATTCTGTTTGGTTATTTTCCCCCCGGTACATGTGATCTTGTTTTTGTTGTTGGTGTCATCAATGCGGGGTATCGTGATGCGAATGTGGTCAAGCAGTGGGGGAGGAAAGTTCGTCGTATTGGGCAAATTCTTCTTATGAAGAAGGGCCAGTTCCACTAATACGAGGATACCGTCGAACCATGAGTATCGAGCCTCGATCCTACCACGAGCAACAAGCCTATGATCCCTCTGGGACCAACCACCTCCACCGCGATGCGAGGATCAAGCCTACAATCATTCTTGGGATCAACCACCTCCGTCGCGGTATCCGTACTCACAACCACCACCTCCACCTCGGTATTCATACCCATGGCGATCCACCTCCACCTCGAATACCCGACTTGGGATGATAAGTTCGTCAAAGTTTGGATGCTTATGGCGCCTCACTTGACATTTGGAGCCGCAAGTGGGACATGTTAATAGCTTTGGTTAATGAGCTGGTGCAGCAATGGAGGAACTTCCAAACCAATCCAATCGAGGTCCGGTGGTCATTATTCTAGAAAGTGACCCAATTATTGAGAATGGGTGGAAGAGACATCGGATGAGCCGACTTTCCCACACCACCCGATCAAGCTCCGGCGGTCATTACTCTTGAAAGTGACCAAATTGTTGAGAATGAGGTTGGAGAGACACTGACGAGTCAGCTGCAGCCGGAGAAGGTGGAAATTGAGGAAGAATGGGCACGTGAGGATGAGAGCGGGATCAAAGCCACGAGGAAGTTGTTACCGGGATGGGCGATGAGGAAGAGTGGGTACATGAAATTGATGACATGAAAACCCACTCGGAGGTGAAAGAACTACCCAAACACGTGGAGGAAGATGAAGAGAGATGAAGAAAGAGTGGGCACTTGAAGTTGCTAGAATACCAAAACCCACTCGGAAGTAAAGGGCGCCTCAACAATTGAAATACGTGTTCCCGGAGGAGGACAAAGTGAGAACAAGGTTGAGGTAACATCCATAATTTGTCAACATCCTAATTCACCAAAGTATTGTGCTTTGGGAATTGAAATAATCTATTTTTCTTTGAAGAATAGGATGTTTGATTTGAGCTTAAATGATGTATTACTTGTTTTCTTTACTATCCTCTGTTCTTATATGTTACTACTGATGCTCTGGCTGAGATGGTATTCCTGCAGGTAAAGGACTACGGATAGTCCGTTGTTGGCCGAATCGTCGGGCTCACGACGTTAAGCGAGTACTACGTGGGGTTTACCCACAGTTTTTATTTTCTTTTCTTTCTTTCTTTTTGTTTTGTTTCGTTGTTCTTTGATCTATCTGTTGTCTCTGTGTTAGTTTTGCTCGAATTTGGGACGTTGTAAGCAGTATGGTAAAGCCGTGATTCTCCAGCCCTGTTTTCACCATCTTTCTTCAGTGAAGTTCTCATCCTCTTATATTTTGTGCTTTCATTGTTTAGAGCAGGGGACGGTCTTTCGAATTAAGTGTGGGGGATGAGTTTGTTATGTGATGATTGTTGGTGTGTTGTTATATCCATTTGCAAGTATTGTGGCCTTTTTATGGTGATAAAAATTTTGTGATGATGATTTTGGAATCAAGTTTAATTCTGTGCTCGTAAGGTTGGGATTTTGATTGTTGCGCCTGAACTCTGTGGTATTGGTCAAACTAATTTTGAATTTCCGAGTCTTTTGGTGATTTATGATTTGAGTGTAATGTGAATTGACGAGATTGTGATTGATAGAAATTGAATAGGGGGATATTGATGTGATTTGTCCGACTAATGTTAGGGGTAGTGTTAACATTGTGGCCATCTATATACTTGTTTCTTAAAATAAAAATAATAAAAAAAAATGTGAAAAAGAAGAGAAAAGAAGGAGAATGAAACTCCAGTTTTTTTGTTGAGATTGTATAAATGGAGGATGGGATTCTGCCTCTCTTTCTCGTAAATTGAGAAATGGGCATGGGGAACCACGATAGGCGACTCGAGTTTATCGAGAATTCACCTTTCGAACATTGTTCCAAAATCTGTTAATGCTTTCCATGTTATCAAAGAAACTTGTTGCTAAAGGTGACCACATTAGTTAGTTCACCCCTAACGGAGAGTTGGAGTGCGGCGAGTTTACCCTTTTATTTATTGGAAATCAATTGTCGTCCTAGATTTATTTCTCATTATCTTTGAATACGTAAACACCAAGTGTGGGGGAAAAGCAATAAGGTTTGATTGATTAGACTAAGAGTGAAGTTGCATGAATTATCTTCCATATTCTTATTGGTATAGAGTTTGCTTGAGGACAAGCAAATGGATAAGTGTGGGGGAGTTGTTTGGTATGAATTTGTGTTTATTTTTGGTATTGTTTTACATGTCATTTTATGTAGTTTATCCTATTTATGCCGTTGGTTCGAATATTATTTATCGATTCGGACTTACTTGGTTCATTTCAATGTTTTGCAGAAAATCGGCATTAAATAGGATGAAATGAATCTGCCAAGGATCAAGTATAATGAAGAGCATCTTGACAGGAGTTCGTAGGCAAAAACCGTGCGTAAATCGGAGTTCAGACGAAGGAGAGCAGGCAAACTGGCTCTCGTCGCGCACATGCGTGGGCGCCATTGCCCAGGATCCATCTTGGGTGTTTAATTCACCATACATTGATTATAAACCTAGCATCGTCTATATAATTAAATCGCAACACGTGGGGTTTTCACGTGTTTACCTTTGGATACGGTTGCCCAATCTCCAGCTATGGAGAACACCGGGAAAATCACCGAGCTCTCGCAAAGGATCAATATGTGAACATTAACCTAGACTTTATCTCATACCTTATATTTATAATGCTACCTTAATCTATATGAATCTATGGAAATGATTACCATAATCTTAGGATTATTTCCATACTCTCGGGATTATTTCCATACTCTCGATTATTACCATAATCTTATATGCATATACCATAAATATAATTATATCCTTGTGGGATAAAGAGAATAAAATCTTGCCTTTGAGAGCTATAGGGGCGCCCGATTTCCTCGATCTCACGGGCTGGATGGGCGGCCAGGAGATCGAATCACGAGGAATAAAGATGGGCATGTTCAGCCGAGATCATGCCACTAGAGAAGAATGTTGACTTACCCTTTATTAACTTAGACATTCTGATCCCGTATTTAAGATATCGAGCGTCCATTAATCATTTCTAGTTCGTTTGCTTAAAGCGATTAATAACTTCATTTCCTAAGTAGTACCACTCAACCTTATTATTGTACTTGAGCTAACTCAACTGCGGGGTTTAGTACAATAAACCTTTGAGCTCATTAAGGGGCGTCATCGTCCTTAACGGATACGGTGACTCGTCTGAGATAACTAGCGTGACATCTGACAGCCACCACCCAGATGCGGAGAATCTTGGGTTGGAACCTCTAACCCTCGCTCATAACAAGTCAAGTGATGGTCGACCTCATACTCAACATATATGAGATAAGGGACACGGATATATGCAATCAAGTATTGAAATCGAGATAGGAGATTGTAATAGTAGTAACGAGAAACATTGTATAAGCTCAACCAAAGCGCTTTCGGTATACAAATCCAACAACGCGCGCACCCGCTCCACATCGTACCCCACATCAGCCCAGCTCGCTCGCCCGCGTGGCGCCCAGCGTGCCCGCCCGTCGCCTTGCGCCCGCGCCTTCGCTTCGCCCGTGCCCGACCCAGCGCTTCGTTGTGCCCGTCCGGCGGGCATCACCAGACACCAGCCTTTCCGCGCTAAGCGCGCGCCCGCGCCCATGCCTTACCTCGCTTGCGTGCTTTGTGCCCGTCCGGCGTTAGGCATCACCAGCGCCAACGACTGCGCCCACGCCCATACCTCGCCTGCTTTGCCGTGCTCGCGTGCCCGTTCGTTGGGCATCACCCGATGCCCGCCCGGCACCATGCCTCGCCCTTTCGGCGGGCGCGCCTCACCATAGCGGCGCTCGGCACGTCTTTCTCGGCCGTGGCCGAGCTCGGCCTTGGCTCACTCCCATTTCACGGGCGCGCTCATGTCTCCACCGGTGCTCATTCCCACACTTGCGACCGTCCGGCGTTGGGCCTTGCCCAACGCCCTACTCCCGCACGCCGTCGCACCCTCCGTGCGTATTTTGCCTTGCCAACCGGTGCTCGATTCCAGCGTGCATTCCAGCTCAATTTTTCTTCGCGCGCTCGCCTTCAGCCAGCGCTCAAGCCCAAGATAGAACACCTTTCCCAACCGGCGCTCACCGACCGGCGTTCATATTCATTAAAGAACGTTTTCTCAACCGACGCTCACTCCAAACCAGCGCTCACCTTCATTTAATATATATTTGTGCGTTAGGTCATTATTCAGGGTGGTCAGTTCGCGACTCTCGGTTCTAATTTTCTTTTGGCGCGGTAGTGGCTATTCTTCTTCCCATTGATCCTCGGGGAGCTTTTCAGCGGCGACACATGAGCAGATAAATCCTAGTTTTAATTCATGTTTTGAATAGATCGAAATTTCTCTTGAAAATTTGAAGCGAAATAATTTTAAATATTTTAAGTATATTTGGGATATTATTACATTAATAAAGAAAAAATATTTTCTCATTTACATGATGATTTTCGAAAAAATAGGGTATAAAGGATTAAATTGTAATTTAATATGTGATCACTTGATTTTATGTGATGAGTTGTCATGTTTATCTTGTAGTATATGATAAGATAATTATCTTGTACACAGACATGATGGATGTGATAAGGATGGAAAATGACATTTTAAGATAAGATTGATATTTATTTTATAAAAAGATAAGATAAGATCATGATTAATTAAGGATAATGTTTATCTCTTAGAAATGTGTAGAAATGTGTAAGTATCATAGGAAATAATATTTTGGATATTTATGTGCATAATTTTCGAAATTAATGTATTATTTTATGTGTAATTCGAAAATCACAATATTATGTGATAAATGTATTAAATAATTTATTTAAAATTATATACTTGATAAATATCATGATTCTAGATCAATCTTATCTCCTAGAAATTATAAAAATTTCAAATTAAGAAAATAGGGTGGAAATAGAAGTTTGTGAAAATTAAATTCTAGAAACCCTAGTTTCGAATAAAATTGGAAAATGCTTAGAAATATTCCAAAATTTATTTTATGATATAATATCATTATATTAATATAATTACTCATGAAAAGATATTTTATGAAAGAATCATAGTTTGATAATTTTTTCGTAATTTCAAATTATTTGATAACTTTACTATAGTACATAGAAATGATCTTAATTAATTTTCTATGATTTATTTTATCATCTAAGATTATTATTATGTCATATAGCTATTAATTGGAGAAAATAAAATATTTGGAATATTATTATATTAAGGCGAAAATTTTGACTTATTAGTGTGAAAATGATGAAAATATCATGCTTTAATTAATGAGGGTCATAATTATAAAGATAAGATAAGATAAGGTGTAAAGTGAGATTGTTATCAAATTGAACAAGTAACCTATGGTTTTGTCTTCATATAGAAAATATTGATTTAATATAAGGTTGGAAGATTTATTTCAACCTCGATAATACTTATCCAATTTGAAAACTTTGACTTTTCAAATGTGATATTATTACATGATATTATATTATATGATATGAAAAAAAAAAATTTATCCTAAGCTTATAGTAGTGGGAAAATTTACATATACCTTATATAAAGTAATGATTTATTTATTTTATGATAAGTATAAAATACATTAATTAAATAACATAATAAACTATAGAATAAAATAAAATAATTGTTTTATGTGATAGGAGAGTGGCAAATCTCTAGAATAAAAAGGTATGAGTTGTATTCTTACAAATTACACCTAGATGTGTATAATATTAAAAGATAAGATATGATAAGATTTGATAAGATAAGATAAATAAATTTGTCTCTTGAACAACTATATGGCTCGAAAATTTGGGATAGGAATAGTTGTAATTTTGACTTTAGAATAAGATATTTTATGAAATATGATTAAAACCACTTTATAACATCTATAAATAGGAGACCCATACTATCATAACCGAAAAGAGAGAAATAGGAGAAAAATAGAGAAAAAATTAGAAAGTGTCCTCCAAAGTGATCTTGATTCTAGGAAGAAAACGTCGCGACGTCGACGAAATCAACTAGAAGGTTAGAAACCTACTATTCTTATTATTTTATGCAAAATGTTAGAAAATCATATATGATATGTTAGGATGCTTATTTTAAAAATTATGTGATACATGAGAAATATATGCTATATGCTCAAGTTGTTCATGAAATATGTTTATATGATATTTATAAGCTCATATTATGATTTTAATACAAGATAGGCATGCTATAAGATCATATGATATGACCGAAATTCATATGAACTATATGTTGATGTACATGAATTTTAATTGTTGTTTTGAACATGAAATAATAATAGTTATTCATGTTTAGAATTCTATGATTTTATGTGGAATTCTTTGGAAAAATATGAAATATTATAAGATGGAAATTTGAAAATAACTAAAGCATGAACATTGATGTACAAGTTGTATATGATGAATATTATGTCATATTATTGATATATGATGTTAATAACATATTATGTGAAATAATTAAGATTTTGAAAAAATATATATATATGGAATTTTCGAAAATTGTGAAAAATGAAAGAATATGACGTCTCGTGATACGTGATATGAGAATCATACGGTATGATAAGTAAAGGTTGAGCGTAGAAATATGTCGTGAATACGTAGAATTTGAGTATATGCGTAAGCGATAAGTAAAGTCGATGCGTGAGACGTTAGATATGAAATTAAGATTTATGCGTTCGTCGAGCGATTTGAACTAAGGAATGAATGGAAGGATAGTACGACGTTGGTTCGGATCGATGAATCTTACGCAGATGATGATATGCTAAAATCTCGTTTTACGTTGATAAGGTTTGACTCGAAGGAGAGGCGAAAGTAAAACCTAGCGACCTAGAACTTTAAATTCGAGGTGGGCTTTCTTATCAAAACCATTTACGAGCTTTTTGGAAAATGTTTCTTGTTATTACTATCTTGTTTCTGCAAAATTTTGAGATACGATATAGCCCGAGAAAATGTTTTATGTTTTGTATATGTTCATTCGGTTGCACAGGCAACGAGAGATTCTAATTCGGACCTATCTTGGAGGTAAGGAGAAAGCTAGTTAGGGTTGTGTACACGTGTTGGGCCTCAGACATGGCGGTCATGCTCTTAACCCTGGGTTAGTTGCGTCCGGTGTGGGGAGCCTCCTCCCGGCGTTATCCATAGCCGACTTGGAATATACGTTGTGGTTTTGTGATATGAAATGACTAGCCATCGACTTTGAGAAATGAGAAAATGTATTTTGTAAGAACAATGCCTTTTCAACTAAACCCTTGTGTCTTCTGTGATGAGGCGATCAATATTTAGTAAGTAAAATGTTTTCGGCAATGTGTCCAGTGCATTATTTGTACTCACCCATATTGTTTTAAATGTGCGGGTTGAGCGGATGGAGCAGGCGAGGTTGAGCGGAACATTTTGTCGAGGCGTATGATGTATTTTGGTTCACCTTGAGAATGCATCTTCACATGCATGTCTCACACGTATTCATTGTTAAACTCTTGAGACTCTTATATTTTGTTACTATGTAAAGCTACTTTCCGGAACCTTTGAACCATCTTATATATATATAAAGCTATTTTGATTCATCGTGATTCTCGTTTCATTGGAACATCTATATTTCTTCATAGATAAAATGAGTTGGAAACCTTATTCTTTCATATTCACTTTCAACCCGAGTCATGGTCCGGTGGTTTGCCAAACCGGCTGTGACATAGTGGTATCGAGTAGTTCGTTGCTTTGAACCAAAAATATTCTTTCTATCGAAGGTTAGCTTGAATCACTAGACTTTTATGCGGTCATCACCGCTCAACGCTCCTGTCATCACGCTCAACCAGAAGGAAAAGTGGTTTCGATAAAAGGTATGTAAAAAGTTTTTGAAAAGTATGTTACAGTTTGAGGAAGTATTTGTGAAAAATGTTTTTAAAAAGTGGACATACCGTTAAATGAGTAAGTTTAATTGTGATAATTCATGAGACAAACAGTGAATTATCGAAGAAGTTTGAGTTCATACCAGTTGGTATGTGGTTTGGTTGTAATGAATTTGGAAGGATGAAAGTTTATACCGGGGTATATGAGTATTGATGATGGACATACATAGAGTTATATGTGGTGAGTTGAGCGAAAAGAATGTTTATGAAACGAAGTTGAATTGTGAAATTATGTTGAATTTCAAAAGCGTAGATGAAATCTAAGATTCATAAAGAACTTAGATTGAACAAGATTATAAGAACTTATCTTCTATGTATACGAGTGTTTGATGAAACACGAAATTGAGAACCTAGAATGCCTTTAAGATCGATTTAACGAACGAAAATTGGGATGCTACGTGAAGAAATGGAAGCTTAGAAATACCAGCGATATGGGCATAGTTCTCATTTGAGATTCTCTGACATAATCAACTGTTGATTACGTGAATTAATCTAGAGCGATAGATGAATTTGGGAACTAGAAAGATAAGCTAGAAGATAAAGATAAGTGCTACGAGCTTATGTTGAAAGGATGTTCACAAACTTTGTGTTTTGTGAAGTTTAGTTCTAAAAGATCCTTATGATTTAAGTACCCCCTAGCTTTTAAAGTTTAAGCAGACTTACTTAGAACTATCGTATTAGATGGCGAGAAATGGGAATGATAAGGGTAAAATGCGGACACGTATGTTTGGACTTAGAACTCACAGGAGTATCGACTATTTTATTACAAGCTAGGCACCGATCTAGGGCAATTCTTGGGCAATTCCTAGCTGTGGATGGGCGCACAATCATGGAGTCACGGACTTGGATGGAATCCGACTCATCCGCCGTTTGCAGTTGGCAAAGGTATGCGAGGGAAATAGAAAGAGACGTTTTCTACAAAGAAAACTCGAAGTTCAGTAGATTTACGAGTTTATCGCCGGCTCGGTACACGTACACGTGTATGGAGAAGCACCTATGGGCGGCCTTTTCTGTCTTGGATGAACAACATGAAAAGATAAAGGAATGGTTGTATCGGGATGTTCCACACCCGAGCCACGTTATGTTCCCTCGGTTGTACAAGAGTTAGATGAAAATGGGCGATGGGCGGGATCCTATCGCCCGAAAGGATTGGGAGAATGACCGGTGGAGCGAGCCACTACTTGGAGAAATAAGAAAACCAACACCATAAAAACTTTGATCGTTCTTTGAAGGATTTAGATCGTCTCATAAAGGAGGCAAAGATATCGGAGCAGGAAAATTTCAGACAGAAGAGCGATTCGATGAGGAACCTCCGAGGGCATCAAACACTTAGATGTAGTAAGACTTATAAAGTCGCTATGACATAGATAGTATGGTTAGTATGTAGAAAAGCGTAGTTGGTGGCATTTTGTAGTGAGCATATTTAGTGGTGTTGAAATTTTGGTGTAAATAGGACATCACGTTATGTACTAAGTTAAAAGAACAATCGTTATATATGGAAAAGTTCTCATTGAGGCATTTTGGTGATACATGATGTTTATGTGACTTGTTTTGGAAAAATATCGGCGTGTAACATGTTTTATGATCCATGATCTATAAAGAAGTCATGTGCTAGATATTAATTTAGAAATTGACGTGTGTTTTGTTTAAAAGCGTTAAGAATGCCACCTAGAAGAGAATTGAGGTAGGAGAGGAGGAAACTCAGACACGAACAACAACCACCACCGCCTCGTAGAATAGAGGCACTATTTCTCAAGCAAAACCGCCTACATTTAATGGAATGGTACCCTAATGAGTCGAACTATGGGTAAGGGCAATAGAGCGAATCTTCAATTTCACGTTATGCGAATCGGAAGGCTCTCTGTGTTACCTTTCGATTACGGCTCGTGAACTTACGGTGGGAGACGAGAAGGAAAGTTATGGTGAGGAACAAATGGAGGAATTCACTTGGGAAGATTTTAAAGCGGTATTATATGATAAATATATTCCCAAGAGTTATAGGAAGAAGCGGAAAATGAATTCTACGACCTCAAGCAAGGAGATAAATCGTAATGAATACGATAGGATATTCGTGATATGTCAATTTGCTATGAATTTGATAGATAAGCGAAAAGATGGTCGACAAGTTTAGATCTGGACTAAGGCACGAGATTAGGATATCTCTTGCCACCATGGAGTAATGACTTATCGAGAGACATTAGGTAGGGCCTTGGATATCGAAGGGCATTGCGGAAAATAAACCCGTTATAGCCGAAGACAAAGGAAAAAGGAAATGGGAGGAAGTTCGTAATAAAGGTAACTACTATAACCGGTGAAAGAAGGCCGTGGTCAAGTAATCAAAGGCCACCATGGGTCCAAGGGCAGGTCGTCGATGAATTTTAGACAAGGAAGGAACCAACGACATACCCTCAATGCCCTCGATGGTAGAGCGCTGCAGTCCTTGTGAGCGGGCGTGTGAGCTGTTATAGATGTGGCCAACAAGGACATTTTGCAGGATTGCCCACAAGGACAAGGAATGGTAGGTAGACCTAATCCACCACGACAAGCTCAACGACAACAACCAAGGGTTTATGCTATGAATCAACGACAGCGTGAGAATGACCAAGATAACCCGAGGTATAAATACGCTTTCAATATACTTGTGATTATATTATTCTGTGGGAATCTCGAGATTACGATATCATAAGATTATCAAAGTAATTTAGAACTTAACGCAACGAGATGAATGAATCTGAATCTTCTTCATCAAAGGCGGGGATACGGCATTAGTATAAGTTTGCTGAACTTAGATTTGGACATAGGATTCACGTCATAAGAATCGATAGTTGAGTAGATACTGAATAAAAGTTAAGAACATCGATGAATAAATGGAGTCGGGTACCAGCGTTGGAATTAGAATTGATATGGAGAAGGAATCGAGCGGTAACGGCGTGAGAATCGTAAATTTCGAGGATGAAATTTCTTTAAGAGTAGAATGTAATACCCAATTTCGGGTTTAAAATTTCAAAAAAGAAGACGACGATAGAAACGAGTATGAAATCTGAAGCTCGAATTGTCGATTTTGAATAGATCGAAATTTCTCTGAAAATTTGAACGAAATAATTTTTAAATATGCTTTAAGTATATTTGGGATATTATTTACATTAATAAAGAAAAAAATATTTTCTCATTTACATGATGATTTTCAAAAAATAGGTATAAAGGATTAAATTGTAATTTAATATGTGATCACTGATTTTATGTGATGAGTTGTCATGTTTATCTTGTAGTATATGATAAGATAATTATCTTGTACACCCAAGCATGAGTGGATGTGATAGATGGAAATGACATTTTAAGATAAGATTGCTATTATATTTTTATAAAAGATAAGATAAGATCATGATTAATTAAGAGATAATGTTTATCTCTTAGAAAGCGTGAGAAATGTGTAGAGTATCATAGGATATAATATTTTGATATTTATGTGCATGATTTTCAAATTAATGTATTATTTTATGTGTAATTTCTAAAACAAATATTATGTGATAAATGTATTAAATAATTTATTTAAAATTATATACTTGATAAATATCATGATTCTAGATCAATCTTATCTCCTAGAAATTATAAAATTTCAAATTAAGAAAATAGGCGGAAATACTAGTTTGTGAAAATTAAATTCTAGAAACCCTAGTTTCAATAAAATTGGGAAAATGCTTAGTAATATTCCAAAATTTATTTTATTATAATATCATTATATTAATATAATTACTCATGAAAATATATTTTTATGAAAGAATCATAGTTTGATAATTTTTTCGTAATTTCAAATTATTTGCGATAACTTTACTATAGTACATAGAAATGATCTTAATTAATTTTCCTATGATATATTTTATCATCTAAGATTATTATTATGTCATATAGTTATTAATTGGAGAAAAATAAAATATTTGGAATATTATTATATTAATGGCGAAAATTTTGACTTATTAGTGGAAAATGATGAAAATATCATGCTTTAATTAATGAGGGTCATAATTATAAAGATAAGATAAGATTAGGTGTAAAGTAGATTGTTATCAAATCGAACAAGAACCATGGTTTTGTCTTCAATAGCCGAAAATATTGATTTAATATAAGGTGGAAGATTTAATTTCAACCTCGATAATAATTCTATCACAAGTGAAACTTGACTTTTCAAACTGGATATTATTACATGATAATATATAGTATATGATATGAAAAAATAAATTTTATCCTAAACATAGTATGGCAAAATTTACATATACCTTATATAAAGTAATGATTTATTTATTTATGATAAGTATAAAATACATTAATTAAATAATTAAATAACATAATAAACTATAGAATAAAATAAAATAATTTTTTATGTGATAGGAGTTAAATCTCTAGAATAAAAGGTATGAGTCAGATTCTTACAAATTACACCTAGACGTGTATAATATTAAAAAGGTAAGATATGATAAGATTTGATAAGATAAGATAAAAATTTGTCTCTTGTACAACTATATGGCTCTGAAAATTTAGGGGATAGGAACGAGTTGTAATTTTGACTCTAGAATAAGATATTTTATGAAATAATGATTAAAACCACTTTATAACATCTATAACAAGAGACCACTTATACTATCATAACCAAAGAGAGAAAATAGGAGAGAAAATAGAGAAAAAATTAGAAAGTGTCCTCCAAAGTGATCTTCGATTCTAGGAAAAACGTCACGACGTCGTCGAAATCAACTAGAAGGTTAGAAAACTACTATTCTTATTATTTTATGCAAAATGTTGAAAATCATATATGATATGTTAGGATGCTTATTTTCAAAATTATGTGATACATGAGAAATATATGCTATATGCTCAAGTTGTTCATGAAATATGTTTATATGATATTTATAAGCTCATATTATGATTTTAATACAAGATAAGCATGCTATAAGATCATATGATATGACCGAAAATTCATATGAACTATATGTTGATGTACATGAATTTTAATTGTTGTTTTGAACATGAAATAATAATAGTTATTCATGTTTAGAATTCTATGATTTTATGTGGAATTCTTGGAAAATATGAAATATTATAAGATGGAAATTTCAGAAAATAACTAAAGCATGAAACATTGATGTACAAGTTGTATATGATGAATATTATGTCATATTAGATATATGATGTTAATAACATATTATGTGAATAATTAAGATTTTCAGAAAAATATATATATGGAATTTTCGAAAATTGTGAAAATGAAAGAATACTGACGTCGTGATACGTGATATGAGAATCATACGGATGATAAGTAAAGGTTGAGCGGAGAAATATGCGTGAATACGAGAATTTGAGTATATGCGTGACGATAAGTAAAGTCAAGACGCGATGACGTTAGATATGAAATTAAGATTTGATGCGTTCAATCGACGATTCAACTAAGGAATGAATGGAAGGATAGACGACGCTGGTTCGGTCGATGAATCTTCGCAACATGATGATATGCTAAAATCTCGTTTCTTACGCTGATAAGGTTTGACTCAGAGAGGAGAGCTAAAGTAAAACCTAGCGACCTAAGAACTTTAAGTTCTCGAGGCGGGCTTTCTTATCAAAACCATTTACTGAGCTTTTTGAAAAATGTTTCTTATTATTACTATACTGCTTTCTGCAAAATTTTGAGATCGATATTATCTGAAAATGTTTTATGTTTGATATGTCCATTCGGGTTGCAACAGGAAGTCACGAATTCTGCAACCTATGCTAGAGTAAGGAGAAAGCTCAGCTAGGGTTGTGTACACGTGTTGGCCTCCAACATGGCGGTCATGCTCTTAACCGGCTGGGTTAGTTGCGTCGGTGGGCCTCCTCCGGCGTTATCCATAGCCGACTGGAATATACGTGTGGTTGTTGTGATATGAAATGACGCCAATCGACTTTGAGAAATGAGAAATGTATTTTGTAAGAACAATGTCTTTCAACTAAAACCCTGTGTCTTACTGCAGAGGCGATAATATTTAGTAAGTAAAATGTTTTCGCAATGTGTCCATGAGTGCATTATTTGTACTCACCGCATATTTGTTTTAAATTGCGAGTGGGTGATGGAGCAGAGCGAGGTTGAGCGGAACATTTTATCAAGACGTATGATGTATTTTTGGTTCACCTGAATGCATCTCACATGCATGTCTCACTGCGATTTCAGTTAAACTCTGAGACTCATATATTTTGTTACTATGTAAAAGCTCGTTGCTAGAACCTTCTGAACCATCTTATATATATAAAGCTATTTTGATTCATCGTGATTCTCAGTTACTTGGAACATCTATATTTCTTCATAGATAAAATGAGTGGAAACCTTATTCTTTTCATATTCACTTAACTCAACCCAGTCACGGTCCGGTAAGGTTTCGCCAAACCGGTCGTGGACTGATAGCATGGAAAGAAAGATTGACACTAGAAGATATGTTGAGAAGGTGTGTTGATCGAGGTGCAAAGTGGAAGATGTTTTACCCTTATCGAGTTTGCACAACAATAGCTATCGTCGACGATTAATATGCCTCGAAGGCATGGCAATGAGATCACCGCTATATTGGGATGAAGTGGGGAGGAGAATTATAGGGCACGCAGAAATGAAATGATTGAAATCGTCGACAAATTAGGCAAAGAATAAAGGAAGCTCAAGATGAGCAAATCTTACGACATCGCGTAGAATCGAGCTACAATTTGAAATGGAGATAAATTATTCCTTAAGGTCTCTCCATCGAAAGGGATTATCGTTTGACCGAGAAGGAAAACTAAGACCCCGTTTATAGGACCCTATGAGATCCTAGAGAGGATAGCCCAAGAGTCTATAGGTTGGCTCTTCCGCCAAATTGGGAATGTACAATGTTTTCACGTGTCACAACTAAGAAAATACGTACGATCCAAAACACGTAATCCATCAAGCGATGTGATCTCAAGCCGACATGAGCTATGAAGAAGAACCCACAGCTACTCACCATAAAGTTCAAGAATTCGAAATTCCTCTAGTCAAAGTCTGTGGACATCACGGACGAGAGAAGCCACGTGGGAACTTGAAGAGCGCTATGAAAGAACGATACCCAATTATTTTTCTAAGTATGCAAATTTCGGACTAAATTTCTTTTAAGGGGTAGAATATAATATTCAAGAAACAAAAGCCTAATTATCATATATAAACCCGTAAATTAGTGGTTTGCAGTATTAAATTTTGAAAGACATCGAATATTGATTTCAATTCATGTAATGTGAATTCCTTTTATATTCACTTAGAATTGTGAATTGAGGGACGTAATGTTATAAAGTAGTTCGGCGATAATTTTAACGTCGATTACAGTATCGATAGTTGAAATTTCATGAAATTTTCAAGAAGAAGCTTGGAATTAAATTCTATATAAATGGAATATTATTAATAAAGTGAGTCGTTTTATTCGACCATTTCGAGATGAGTCGATTATTAGCTTTGAGAGCGTTTACGTTAACGCCTGAGCGATTTGAAAATGGGTTTAATATAAGGAATTATAATAATTAATTTCCTATGATTATTTTATATAATTAGAGTATTATTAAGTATTAGAAACAATGCTAAATCAAGAAGAACTCGATAATGGCTTATTAAAAATTGAAAACCCTAATTAATTTTGGGTTTTCTAGAAATGATACCATTAAATTTTCTTATGTTATAAATTATTATCTAAACCATATGTTATGACATATATATATATAAATGACACGAAATAATGTTAGAACCCTTGAGAATCGAAAATGCCGCACTATATGTTATTTTCCACATTATTCACGCCATTTTTGTTATATGCTTTTCTATGCTATGTTTTTAATTAATCAAATGACATGTGTTTATTTTAGGATTATATCTTGATTAATAAAATAGTATTAATGTATAAGAAAATAAAATCACACCTTTGAACCATGATGGCCGACGCTATCCACCCATTTTACAAGCTGATTTATTCCAATGCCTAATATAATGAGAGATCTTAACACTAGCTAATCATCACTAGTGAGTCATAATCCCACTATTAGGAGGCTGCCAATTATTTTATTATTTTGTAAAGAGTGTGTGAGAGAGAGATATAGGCTGAGGACTCTTCTCTCCTCACTTCACTCATTTCAAACTTTGGAACACTCTCAAAACACTCTCTCCTCTCTCTCATTCTTGCTGACCTGACCTTCTCCCTCCCATTTGAAAGATTCTTGTTCATCTCTCTTCCCCAATGCTTGATACATTAGACATTGTTCTTTGAATCCATACCATTTCAAAGGTAAGAATCGACCATGGGCTTCGATTTTCCTCTTGTTTTTACAAAAAATCGAATGAATGTTCTTAGTAAATGTAGATGTTCTTGATGTCTTTGTATATGAAATATTATTTATATATGTGTTCTTGATGATCTTTGTTTATAAAAATAAGAAATGCATGTTAGGATGACCTATGTTATAGCATGTGTATTATTTGTAAAGATCAGCCAAAGCATGCTAAGTTTGAAGATAGAACATGTTTAAAATTTATTCGAAAGTTGTTATAGGATTTGGTTGATGTTCAAGTTTTTTTTTAAATTATTTTGAGGATGGATTATTGATCTATGGTATGATGAGAGCTCATAGTGATTTATTTGGAATTTTTAGAAAATCCTATCCTATGTTTGTGAAAATACCGAGAGCTTTAAAAAATATAACTGGTGTATGATTTTATTTTAGACATGCAATGGTATATTGACTGATCTAGGACCTTGATTATGTGTTACAAGAATTTATTAGAATTTTGAAAATCAATTACACATTTGATTCAAAAAGCCGTGAGTTTCATGCTCAAATATGGTGATGATTCAAATGGTTTTGATGAATATTATGATGTTATATTGTTATACTATAGTATATAAGCATGATGTATAATTATTAGAATTTTTGGAAACCAAATACCCATTGTATTCAAAAAGCGTGACTCTATGTGATGATTCAAATGGTTTTTGTGAATGTTATGATGTTATATTGTTATACTATAGTATTTGAGCATGGTATGATATTGTTGGTATTTTATGAATTGTTTGGTATTTATTGAAATTACCGTGAGCATAAGGATATTAATCCTTGATGAAGAAATGGTTTATGATGGACTATAAGTTATAAATGTGTTATAAATTAATGTTGGGACCTCGTACTAATTATATAAAAATTTTGGGAATTGTTGGACATAATTTTTGAATTACCGCTTATCTAGTGATCAATAAGGGATAATCGATTTTATATGGATGATATTAATACATATTAATGACCATAGTGTATAATAATACACTATATGAATTTAGAAAAATTTGAACCCATTCGGGAATTTTTACAAAATTACCGTGAGCAATAAGAAAATAATAAGGATTTAAACTTTTTAATTAAGTTTAATATATATTATATGTCTAAACATTATTTTAGACATATTTGGATTTTATAAAATTTTATAAACATAGATTACTATGTTTATGCGAACGTTATATTTAATAACGTTATAAATGGAATAAAATGTTTAATGAATAAATGGATTAATATTTATGAAAATATTAATAAAGTTCATCGATTTACGTGAAAATCGAGAATTAAGACTTTACGAAGAAATCGATTGAAAATCGACTTATTATATGAATTAGTAAGAAATTACTATCTGAAAGTCAAAATTGTCGACTTTTAAAGTCAACGCATTTAAATCGCTCGATAAATAGCTTAAGCCGTAAAACGCATCTAATTAGGTAAAGAAACCTCATTAGTAAGAAAGGTTTCAATTGAAACCTTATATCGAGAAACGTAAACACGCTGAACTTTTGACCGGAAGGTTAAAGCGAAATAGTTGAACGTTCAAGAACGAGAACTATTCAATCGAAATACGCATTGAAAAGCGATGAATTCGTTAAGAATTCGGTTTATATCGATATAGAATATCAAGATTATTCTAGATTTTGAAAGTCTCAAGAAAGCGGAACGTACTAAACATCGCTTTTACGTAGGTGTGGGCCCGACTGACGGCCGGCGTGACGAGTAATCAAGTTTAAGAGCGAACAATAGTCCAGTGGGCTTTTCTTACCTCATAAAGCGGGCTTCTTTTCTAAACAAAATGTGACTTCGCTATACTTTCAACGAATTTATTCTGATGCTTATTTCAACTTTGAGAAAATGTTTACAAGATTACCGCCAAAATGTTTATGTTTTGTGTATGTATCCTATCCATGAAATGTTACTGAATGTGTGTCGCAACTTATGAATGAAATCGACATCGGATCCTATGCCGGGCTTATACCGTTCGATTAACTTGTACACTAAGCGATGTGTCGTAAGGACACCACGGCGGTCAGCGTCAGTGAGAAGGCCTCTTCGACGCTTCGACTATGATGATATGATGAAAGGATAGGATATGGATCATACACGCAAGTAAATGCTCGCAAGCAAATGTTTATGACGATGAAAATGTTTTAGTAAGCATAAGGTATTTCAAATAAAACACTTATGACTTACCATGATATGGCGTGTAATTCAAGAATGATAAAATGTTTTCGCATGAGTCCACCGAGTGATTCTGTACTCATTACCGCATGTTTGTTTTAAATGTGCGTGGTGTGATGGTGATGAGAGGTGTTGAGGAATCAAGACAACCTTTTGATGTTTTATGTTAAGAAACCTCAACACATATCGTCATATATGTATTCCACGTTTTCGCTGCATTTATTTTCAACTATGATGTATGGTAATATGACATCGGATTGAAGTCCTTCGATCATTCGCATTCCTTTGATCCGCTTGGTCTAGCCCACCGCATACCAAATTTTAATGTATGTTATGTTCCAAGTATAACGATTTACATGTGATTTGCACCCATAATAGCCTTTGGGACCGCTCAATCTGTCCCATCGTCATACTCCTAATCCATCCTTGGGATTTGGGGTAGTTTAGCGGCCGTGACACATATACCATTAATATATCATAATATCCAACAATCACAACTCATACAAGAATGTACCAATACTAGCCTTAAAATTTCCAAATATATGATCAAACCATTTTCTAAAAATCTAATAAATTCATGTAGTATTAAATCAGCTCTAGAACATTAATATGCTATAATATCACTTAAACATTAATTATACACCAACATATAAATCTCAATAATTTTCAAGTAATACCTAAACATTGCATATGATTTCTAAAATTTCAAATAATTCACAATGAGCTCCTTTACTATAATATATCATAAATCCATCATCAAATGATCATAAAAAAATTCGATCGTCACTAGCAAATTCATAACATAATTAACTTGTAATTAAATTACCATATATGAATCATATACATCATGCTAAACATAATTAATGAACAACAAAACATGATAACCAATTTCTCATAGTTGTAGCATTTATACATAAGCACATATATATATATTAATATCTAACGGTTGGAAATCGGAAATTTTAAGCGATAAATAAAGCTTGTTCGATTCCTAACCTTTTAACCATCACGATTTTAGTGCAAAGGATTTTTGTATCAAGGTTTTGTGAATTAAAGAAGAACTCTTCTCTCTTTCCTCTCAAAAAGCTCACCAGAATGACAAGGTTTGGGAAATAGAGATGTTGTTTGTTTGATATACTTATCACTATTGTTAAAATTAAAGGAATAAAAATTGATTACTACACCTAATTCAAAGCCTACAACTCTTGGTCATGCTCTCTACAATGCAAGACAATTTACTTTGGTGACTAACTTTACTTTATGTCATCACTTATTCCATTAGTAAATACACATCACACTTAAAATTAATTGAAACAACATATCCTCACTTTATCTCACAATTAAGGCGGCCATCATCCATTCAAAGGAATGAGTTTTATTCTTCTTTTTCTTATACTAATATAAAGATCTTAAGATTAACTAATGCAAGCAAATCAATCCATCAATAAGAGTCCAAACTTTTCTTATTTCCTTTATAGTCACATATCGTATGACAAGCCAAAGCATCCCCACATGATTCCTTTAATTAATTTACTTGTTTCTTGTGTAAAATATCCTACTACACATTATTTACACAATATGGTATAAAGATAGAAATTTTCAATTCATCGAATCTTAACATTTCAACACTATCGCACTTTCAAATTTTTAACACAATTTCTCACGATTTCTATTGTATCGTCGTCACTTCTATAAGAAGAAAGGTGGATTTCATTTATTTAACACTTTCATAATTATAGCATAACATCATCAAAGATAGGAATTAAAATCATTTCACACCATAGTTCATAATTTGAAACTTATATAGACTAATGCTATACATTTTATTTTCTTGTAACATATAGCTAATATATAGTTATGTGACATGTTATAAGTCCTAGATGATAATTTGATCATAGGAAAATAATTAAAAAGATTTCATGTGTAAAACCCAATTTCGAAATTAGGTTTTCAAAATTACATTTATTCCATAATTATTCCTTAATTCTCTAGTATTATTTTAATGATAAATAATGCTTTATTACATAAAATAATCATAGGAATTTAAATATTATAATTCCTGATCATTAGACTTAGTTTTCAATCGCTCTAAAGCGTTGGCGTTGAAGCCTCAAACGTTAATAACCGAATAATCTCAAAATATTTATAATAAAGTCGAATCACTTTATTAGTTCATTTCATTCATAATGAAATTTAATTCTAAGTCACACTTAGAAAAATAATAACGTAATAACTATCGATATTCAATCGACGTTAAAATATTACCGAGAAGAATAATATAACTATATTCCTCGATTCACTAATCATTAGTGAATATGATATAAGAATTCATTATATCATAAATAATTGAAATCGAGCTTTGATAATTTATTATTTCGATTATCGAGCGAAACCACTAATTTACGATTTTATTATCGTAATTAAGCTTTAAAACTTGGGTATTACAATGAAATCATAAAAACCCTAATTGGGAACTTTAAGTCGAAATTGTAAACGACCCTCGATCATAGAATGAATCTAAGAAAGGTTATTTTCTTATGAGGGTTGATCGACGTGGTTCAGAGAACTGATACTCACTACCCCACTTGGACTATTAACCTGACTAGGTGGTGCTCTCAAACAAATTGATATGCATACCTCAAGCATGATTTACAAAGCTTTATGAAATATTATTGCATGACCGTTATCGATCGCCAAATATTTATGTTTTGTTGTGATCCTATCGAGGTTGGTATATCCAATGTGGTAGAAAGTGTTGGTCCACCAATGTTAAAAAGCGTAACGATCGGACTCGACTTAGTTGAGGACTAACTCGGATTATGTACACGTGGTGTGTGTTAGGTTAGCTACCTCGAGTCTGGCGACTATGTGTGGTGGCCACCCATGATGGAACGAATGAATGATCGATATGGAACAACGGGATGAAATAGTCGTCGGCTTTTGAAAATGATAAATGTTTGATAGGCATGAGTCTTTAACTAAAATCCTCATTCGCTATTGTGGGCGATCATAACTTTACAAAGAAAATGTTTTGAATGAGTCCACTGAGTACTTTTGTAGCCTGCTTTTGACTGTGCGAGGTGAGATTGATGATGAGTGGAGGTGGTGAAGAGTGGCGGCGTTTGTTACTATAGTAGAAAGGTTTCTAGAACCTTGGGCATGTATCGTCATATGCATGTCCACACGCTTATTCGCATAACTCGATATTGTTCGCCTTAATTATAACTTCTTTCCATTATTGTATTAACTTGAGGTCGTACTCCGTCCTTGAATGCACCTACGATGGGTTATATTTGAACATAATCTTTTGCAAGTCCTTCGTGACTTGAGTTTGTGTTAAACGATTATTCCTTTCGCCTATGCAATTAGGTAGTTTAACGGTTAATTGTATTGATTAGTTATATATATATATCCGTGATTATCATACCAAGGATTTATCCATATGATCCGTACTTTGAGAAGTCGGATTGTCAAAGTGGTTTTAGAGCACTTGTTGCTCTAAACCCTAGAAACCCTTTCCTCGAAATCGTAAGTTGAAGAAAGTTGCAAACTTTAGGGGTTGGTAGGGAGTAATGTAAGAATACTTGTTTGTTGCAATACATGTTATGATCTATGTTTACTTGCTATATGCAAAGCATGCTAAGCGGATGTAAATGAGTATGTTTCATGAGAACATAGACTCTTAAGACGCATGATCCCTTTTGCGCGAACTTAGTATGAGAACATAAGGTATCCCAATGAAATACTAAGGAAGAATGAGAACATAGAAATCATAAGAATCACAATCGAACGATTCGAGGATGAGAACACGACAAGTCTACGATGATGAGCGATTGCTTAACGGAGGTTCGCCGCTATGAGTCCTAAAGGAATTCAACACCATGCGTGTTGCCTCTATCGTAACAATAATGAAAAGAATCAAAGTATAACGTTAAGGAAGTATAAAAGAAATAATGAATTGTAAGTACATGATGAGAACGGATAAGATGTCTCAACGTGAATAGAAATAAGGAATCCGTAAACATAAGATAGTGACCACTTAACCTTTACCCAAAGGCTAGACATCGATCGCTTCACCCTAAGAAACCATACCGCTCTTCCGGAGACCAAACCATGAAAGCAATTCCATAAGGATTTAGGAATGTAGGTCATGGATAATATAGATTGCTATAACCTTCTTTATCGATGTTTATGTGTACATACCTTCTTCTAGATATGCCGCTATATTTATAGTGATACTTTCCTTTTCGATGGCTCGAGCTCTCACGACTAGGTGCCTCTATCCTCTGGGCCATACCCAGGGGGTCGTGCGCCATACCGTTCCTACGATGTGCGGGAGCGACCTGCAAGTTCTTAGCATTTTGAGCGCTTGGCACCGCACATGCGGTGGTACATCGCATTGATGGCATGCTGATGATCATGAGCGCCATCCAGCTGGGTACGCCGGAGATATCGGCGATTATATCTATCGACGAGAGCTTTGATCGCAGGTGGACCCGCCTCGCTTTGTTAGCCACGAGCTATGTATTCATGGTGTACGGAGTTACACCACGTGGGTCGTATCTTCCCGCAGAATACACTTGCAGCGAGATTCCGAGTGGCTCCACCCGAGGTGCCCTATTGGCAGACGGACCCGATTCTTGCTTGCGTGGTAGGAACATGTTCAAGTGGACCTTCCTGCACCGATAGCTCACCTTTCCTGGCTCCTACCAGGTGGTTCCATCCCCGCATTGTCCACCGCAGCCATCGCGGCATGCCATACCCTCCATCTCCACCTCGGCTCTTCCCCACTCCGCCGCCACCCGCATGCACCTATGTACCATAATTCGTGAGATTGAGGATCCACGTGGCCTAGCTGTAGGCACCATGAGAGCGCACTGCTACCGCAGCTCGCTCCATTCACCACTTTGAGGAGGCATGGCCGAGATCCGCCGGACACGGCTATGGAAGGCGGGATCATTAGAGTCCGAGAGCCCATGGTTCCCGTGCCGGGAGGAGGATCCAAAGAGGATCCGGAGGAGGACCCGAGGAAGATCCGAGAGAAGACCGGAGGAAGATCCCGAGAAGACCCGAGGAGGATCTAAGATCCGATGATGAGATGGAGGAGCAAATAGTTCCCATACTTCCGCTCTGACCGACACCGGATCCCTATCTACACCCCAGGCGATCATGGATCTAGTTCTAGGACTAGATAGTATTTTTCTATATACCTTGTATATCTTTTGATGCATCGGAAATGATGAGTCGCTCCAACATGAAACCCTATTCGATGTCCACGGTAGGCGTTAGATTTTATGCGCAGGACTAGGTACAGAAGTGATCCTTGATATTTTTGGGTATCATACTTTATACCGGTCTTTTGTAACTCTTAAAAGCGATGAAAGTCCTCGTGAATTGATGTGATATGATGATAGCCCCGAGCCTTTTGTTTTAATATTATGATAGTGGTGTTCGATGATGTGCTAGATTTATGCTCATAGTTATATAAATCGTGTTGATATATAACATTGATCATGATGGGAATATAAGCGACATCTAATTCGTATCTTTATGAAGGATAGATGCGGAGAGCGAAATCGAGATAACACCGGAGAGAGACACCTCTCCCACCACGACGAGGCGGATTGAGGAACTATTCCTGCGTAACCTCTAACTTTCAACGGAGAGAATCCGTGGATGCTGAACTTTGATTCGCCGGAGCGAATCTTCAACTTCCTTCACCGCACCTCTCAAGAGCGCGCTATGTGTTGCTTTCAAATGTGGTCTTGCCGACTTGGGAGGCGAGGAAGACTCTCCGAGGAGGAATTTAAGGAGGTGTCGAGATGTACATTCCTAAGAGCTACCGGAAAATGAAGGAACATAAGTTCTATAACCTAAGCCGTGGAAAGACGACAGGTGGATTACGACCGTCAGAGATATTGCAGATGCGCTCAACCGGTCAACACTAAGAAAAGGGCGGAGAAGTTCGGATGGTCTTCACCATGAAATTAGGTATCGCTAGCTGGTCATGGATATCCGACCACCGCGAGGCCCACAGTGACTTGACATCGAGGCTTTGCCGAGGGCGGGGCTGCCATTGGCATCCCGAATCACCAGGGGATCGTGGAAGAAAAATGGAAGGACCCCACCAAGGTTAAGGATCACATCGGTCGCCGAGAGGACGCGTCACGTAAGAAGTAGCGTCCGGCACGAACAAGGTAATAGACGCCCATGGTACCCACACCGGAGGGGTAACAAGAAATTCGGAGGCTCCGTATGCCCAGGTGCCAAGGTCACAGCGGGCATGCACATTTACTGAATGATGGATGCTTAGTGTGGCGAAGGATCACTACCCGTGGAGCCGAGAGCGCAGGGAAAATGGCCGTCCAATGCGTAATCGAGTCCCGATCGGCTATCCAAGCTCAACTCGTTTCAACAACACCCTCGGTTAAGTACTTCCAATGATTCAAGCGACAGTATCCACGACGATAATGACAACAACAATGGCGATTTCAAGACAATAATACCGATAGCCCCAACAACAACAACAACAACATCATCAACAACAACAACCACCACTGCAAGCTGTGGCTCGCCCAACCAAGAAATTCCGCAGAGCGCAGAGAACCAAGGAAACTTGGCGGTATGGGAACACTCCTCAATTGCTCGTTATCCTACTATTTGATATCGCACTCGCATTCTTTTATTCAAGCATGCGTGAGAACTTGGATTAGATCCTAAACACAGAACAAATCATGAGAATTTCTTCATCGAGGAGGCTAAGAACCAGAACCCACACATGCTCGAACCTTCACGCCATACCTATAAAGATGTGGAAATAATCCTAGGAATGGATTGGTTAATCGAACATAATGCACCATCCTGTAATGAAAGGAAAATTTCTTTCCAACATCCCGAGAGAAACCTACTGACTTTCACGGATCGCATGAGGAGGTCCCAATCATATCCGCTGATCAGCAAGGATGTTCTGAACAAGACCGAGAACCAAGCTACCTTGTCTATCTTCGTGAGGAAGACTGAATGAGAGAACGATAGAAGAGCGTTCCGATTGGAAGGTATCCGATATTTCAGATCAACCACCGGGATTACCATCGAGCAGTGATTGAGTTCATGATCGACCTCGAACCGTGTTCGCCTTCTGAAAGCCCCATACCGGATGGCACCAAAGGAACTTGAGGAATTGAAGATCCAAATGCAAGAACTCTTGAGTTAGGTTTCATTAGACCTAGTGTGTCTCCATGGGGGACCCGTCCTTTTGTGAAGAAGATGGTACACCGAGAATGTATAGAATATCGAGAGTTAAACAAGATAACTCTTAAGAATAAGTATCATTTGCCGAATGCGATCTGTTGACTTGCTTAAGGGCAAGAGTCTTTTCGAAGATAGATTTAAAGTTCGATATCATCAACTGAGGATTAGATCGTAGGATGTACCAAAACGCGCTTCCGCGGTATGGTCATTTAATTCATTGTTAGGCCCTTTGACTTACAAATGCCCCAACAAGATTTATAGATATCATGAATAGGTATTTCACCCATACTTAGACAAATTTATCTTAGTATTCATAGCATATCCTAATATACTCAGAATAACCAAGAACACGAAGAGCACTTGAGAACTGTCTTTGAAACATCGAGGCAAGAGCAACTCTTGCCAAGTTTAGCAATGTGAATTACGTTGGAGGTGACATTTTAGGTCACATCGTGTCCACGAGGAATCAATGTAGACCCCTCTAAGATCGATCTGAGTAGAATGGGAATCACCAAAGAACCCGAATGAAATTTGGAGTTTCTTAGGACTTGCCGCTATTATCGAAGATTTATCAAGGATTTTCAACGATAGTCCACCCATGCCCCAATTGTTAAGAAATGAATCATTTACACTTGGACCGCCGAGTGTGAGGCTAGTTTCCATAGATTGAAGGAGTTGCTAACAACATCACATGTACTGCGATGCAAGTAGATAAGGACATAATCTAACACGACGCTTCAAAGAATGGACTAGATGTGTTCTAATGCAAGAAGGCAAAGTTATTGCTTATGCTTCGAGAAATTATGTCACACCACTACTGGCGGTAATTAGGTCGTGACTTGGGGTTAAGAAGAAAATTCTCATAATTAATAACGCCAACAATGATCAAAATATCTCAGAGACGAGATAGGTACCAACTTTCATCAAGAATGATTCAAATGTTTATCAACTAAAGAGGTAAAATGGTATTGAATAAAGGATGATTTTATGTCCTCAAACCACAATGAAGATTTGAAAGCGAGAAGGACAGGAGGACAAATAATCACAACGGAATAACCAATATCAAGAATGTACATTTTCGAGCATGCTTCAACAACCATAAGAATTCTTCAAAGGTTCCAAGCATAGTTTGATAATGATTTTAAGACATAATATTGAATCCAACTAAAACAATTCGAGCATTCGAGTAAATCCTATTCACGAGCATTAATATGATCAGCCTCATAGCGAACACATAAGCAAGTAAAGGCCAAAGTT
Organism: Salvia rosmarinus; assembly: GCA_036937905.1. Lineage (NCBI taxonomy): Eukaryota > Viridiplantae > Streptophyta > Magnoliopsida > Lamiales > Lamiaceae > Salvia > Salvia rosmarinus. The sequence continues at coordinate 50,910,989 of CM072822.1, read as the reverse complement.
CAACAACGAGAGTGTGAAAGTATGTAAGACATAAATCTCGGGCATAAAACATGACCATAACAATTGAACAACCTCAACATAAATCAACATTTAGAGAAGTTCATTTGCACAAGATTCGATTCCAACATCCTCTGAGCTCAACCGCATATTAAGAAACATATGAAGGCGTGAGTACAATGCACTCGGTGGCTATACGCCAAACATAAAACATTTAAAACATTGCCTTAGGGCTATAAATTGACTTGCATAAAATAAACTTATCGGAGTTTTATTTAAAATTACCCATAAGAGCGTTTAAGCAAAAATAGTCGAGCATTTAATAAAGAAGACTTTATTTCTAGAGTAGAGTACTAGCATCTTCTCGTGAATAAAAGAATCAACATTTATGGGTTCAAGGTTTTCATCATCATCATTATCAAGTGTAGAAGGAAAATAATCAACCAACCGATGATGAACAATCGAGATAAATTTAGCAATAGGAAAGATGAATCAACAAGAGGGCTCGAATGTATATAATATTGAAATTTGATGGTAACTAGAATCGGATAATCGGCTTGCTCAAAACATCAAAACCAAGCTCAATATAATTAATGGCACAAGAACAATCCAATCTTGCCACTCTGGCAATAAAGGAATCATCCGAAATTTTCCATCTAATCTCGATATGCTTTGTAGCGTCAATTTCCACAACGATGGAACCGAACGAAATTTATCCAAGGTAAGCTATCGATATAGATAGAAATTCTTCTTCTTTCGATGAATAGAAACAAAACGACGACAAATGTAATGATGACGAAATAACAACAACAAGATGACGACAAACAAGTCGTACTTTTTGAACTGTCAGACGATCCTCGTCATCGCGAGATAAAAACAATACTCGAACTCTTGTGGAAAACATATTCATATTGTCTCGCCATCTCTTCTCGTAACTTCTTTCAACTTTAGCTCATAGAGCATAGCTCATCAATCACACATTCTCATATAACAATTCATTCATTAAGGCGATACTCAAACATCATCCGACATAACCATAATCATCATACACATAAACATAATCATAATCAAAGCTCTTACGTGAGTTAGAGATGATGGAATCGAATGTCGAGCTTCTAAGAACACTCTTTACTCATATTCTCAAGATAGAGTCAAACAACCGACTCTATAGACTCAAATTCTCGAGCGAATCAACTCAAAAGAATTTACATACTCAGGCATAATCGCACACTTACAGATTCACAATTAGAAATTCAAGACAACGATAGGCGCAAAGGATTCACAAGGATTTATATGTTCAAAGTTCAAACTGTGCTCACCGGTCAAAATTCAAGGATTCACTATCGTCAAACTGCGACCGCACAAATTTACAAGAGTTCACGTGTTAATTCAAAACTGCTATGATAATATTCTATCACGACCCAACTACTTAAGTGTAATTAGGTCGTGACTTGGGGTTAAGAAGGAAATTCTCATAATTAATAACGCCAACAATGATCAAAATATCTCAGAGAGCATGATAGGTACCAACTTTCATCAAGAAGGATTCAAATGTTTATGAACTAAAGAGGTAAAATGGTATTGAATATAGGATGATTTTGTGTCCTCAAACCACAATGAAGATTCAAAGCGAGAAGGACAGTGAGGACAAATAATAACAAATAACCAATATCGAGAATGTACATTTTCTAGCATGCTTCAGACAACCATAAGAATTCTTCAAAGGTTCCAAGCATAGTTTGATAATGATTTTAAGACATAATATCGAATCAAGAAAACAATTCGAGCATTCAAGTAAATCCTTATTCACGAGCATTGAACATGATCACTATCATAAGAACACATAAGCAAGTAAAGGCCAAAGTTCAAGAACGAGAGTGAGGTTGAGAATTAGTATGAAGACATAATTATCATATCCACAATTAATTATAAAATATATTCTTGATTCGAAAATGAATTTATATTCTTCTCTTAATTCGAGCTTAATCGGCGCGGCGTTACAAAGTATAGATTTTGAAATTCTCAATTTTCAAAATCAAGACTTCATTGAGCATGTATCTATCATCTCAAGAACCTTCTTATAAGCTCTTAATCGAGCTAATATCTATCTAAATATGGAGTATTACATTTCACCCTTACAAAAATTTATCCTCGAAATTTAGTACTTTTGAGTTTCTTTATCATCATGCTTCCATGTGCTTCTTCTAAACCATGATATTTCCATGTCGATTAAGATGCATCCGCTTCTTTTCATAGATGAGATCTTATTCAAGAATATTTGTTCACTTGACGATAATGTGTTTTAGTTAAACACATATCTTTGAATAGCTGACACACGAAACACATTACGTAATATATGCCTTAAAAATGCTAATACAGGTGATTGGTCGAATCTTCTTAGAATCTCGTATAGTTCGATACATCTTAATAGACTTCAGATTCTTTCTTTACTTGTTGTCGATGCACCATCTCTTTAATCGCGTTTCTAGTCGAGCCTTTTCTTCTCAACGCGTCCTTGAAGGCGGTGATCTACACTTGCCATCTACATTTTTGCCATATAGGGCTTCATATAAATCGTTACTTGTAGCTGTTATATCAAAATCAATCTGTATCCATCTCTTGTTGAACTCGCAAAACCGATGTAAACTTGAAATTTTGCTTGATTTAATTAAGGACATTACAACGTACATCTCTTGGACGTATACTGAGCTAACTTGTTAGCTTCAGCATAAATCGAAATAACATGAATGTACTTCGTGAGTTGATCGATTTCGCCCACACCGATTTGGGCAATCAACACGTTGTCTTCTAATCTTTTCAACTTTATAGGAACATCATGGATAGGTCTGCAGATTCACAATCATATAATCGACAATCTTATTTCTTTTCTTCGTTTTCCTAAATTAAATCTCTTTCTATTGCAGATAGGTATATAATTTTGTACAATCGTCCCGAAAATTCTCTAATTACCCGAGAAAGAACTTTCCGATGTAATCTCCACTAGAAAAGCGTGACCCTTCAACATTAACGATATCGTAGGAGATATTCTTGATCGAGTTCTCCAAAACTTGGAAACTCGCTCAATGAAGCGAACTAATTTTTAACATCCTCGGTTATCAACTTCACTAAAAGATGAAAGATTTTAACGAGAAAAGCTCTGCTTTTATAATCGATTTAAGAAGAGAAGTACAAATAAATTTGAAAAGAATTGAACATTCAGATTCTTCCTCTCAAATTAAATTTCTTCTTCGGTGACATCTTGCCAATGAATTCCAAAATCAAGACATATTTTGCTTATCGAAAGAAGAAAAAGGTTTCAATCAACAACAAACTCGGATCCAAAAGATCTTAAAATTGTTTATCAAGTTATAATATGAAGTAACACATGGGTAGCAAAATGATCATATAGATATCGGGAAGAAATTGCTTCTTCGCACTTTAACAAAACAAGGAAAAACTTGCCATCCGGGGTTTTGTATATGGATGCTTTGATATCTCGCAAGATCATCGGATATGATCTACAACTATTAGCTTCCACTCTATAAAGGTTATCTTGAAAGGCAATTTCTTGATATCTAGGGTTAGTAGCTATGTTGTGCCAATAAGCGTACAACTCGTTCATACACAAAATGTCGAGACACTTAAGATCTCGATAAACTAATTTGAATCTTTTTCAAATTTCCAGAGAAGCCTTGGAAAGAAAATAGAACAAAGCCGAATCAATGTAGGAATCTCAAGAGATCGCGCGCGCATTAATCTGGGTCATAAAAGCATCTCAATATCGATTTAAGAATAATCAAATCGATAAGACCTACATCGTTAGAGTAAATAGTGAGCATTTGATAAAGAAGACCTTATTTCTAGAGTAGAGTACTAGCATCATGCTCGGAATAAAGAATCGACATTTATGGGTTCAGGTTTCTCATCATCATTATCAAGTAGAAGGAAAATCATCAACCAACGTGCGATGAACAAGAGATAAATTAGCAATAGGAAGATGAATCAACAAGGGGCTCGAATGTATATAATATTGAATTTTGATGGTAACTAGGAATCTAGATAATCGCTCAAAACATCAAAACCAAGCTCAATATAATCAATGGCAGACAACAATCCAATCTTGCCACTCTTTAGGCAATAAAGGAATCAACTAAAATTTTCCATTTAATCTCTACACACTTTGCTTAAACGCTATTTCCATAAATGATGGAATCGAACGAGAAATTTATCAAGGTAAGCTACTCGTCGATGCGTATAGATAGAAATTCTTCTTCGTCTTTGTCTGATGAATATAAACAAATGACGACAAACGTAATGAGCACGAATAACAACAACAGGAGACAAAGTCTTACTCTTCCAAACTATCGAGGCGATCCTCGTCATGAGATAAAAACAATACTCGAACTCTTGTGGAAAACATATTCATATTGTTCGCCGTCGTTCTCAACTTCTTTTCAACTTTAGCTCATAAGCTCATTACAATCACACATTCTCATATAACAATTCATTATTAAGGTGTATACTAAATCATCGAGATAACCATAATCATCATACTATAAACATAATCAAATCATAAGCTCTACGGTGAGTTAGAGATGATGGAATCGAATCGAGCTCTTAAGAACACTCTTTCCTATTCTCAAGATGAGTCAAACAACACTCTATAGACTCAAATTCTCGAAATCAACTCAAGAAAATTTACATACTCAGAGGTGCACGTAATATTCCATGAGCTTTTAATGCTTAATTACGATAATATAAATCGTAATTGGGTTTAACTTCGATAATTAAAATCTTAATTAGTCATGCTCGACTTGACTAAGTATAATTTAATAATTTCGTGAAATTCATGGCTAGTGAATTAAGGAATATATTTATATTATTCCTTGAAAGTATTATTCTAACATCGATTAAATTGATAGTTGTTATGTGATATTTTCTAAGCGAGTTTAGAATTAAATTTCTTATTAATGAAATGAACTAATAAAGTGAATGTCACTTTATTATTAACATTTTAGAGATGATTCGATTAAGCTTTTGAGGCGTTTGAGTAACGGTTTTGAGATAAATTGAGAACTTAGTCAAATGATCATGGAATTATATTATTTAAATTCCTATGATTATTTATGTTATAAGAGCATTATTCATCATTAAAATAATACTAGAGAATTAAGGAATAATTATTAGATAATTTATTCATTTTCGAATAAGTATTCGAAAATTTCCAATGAGACATAGAATTATTCTCAATTATTTTCCTATGATCTATTATATCATCTAAGACTTATAGAATGTCACTAGCTATATATTACAATAAAATAAAATGTGTAATATTTACTTCTTATAAGCACGAAAATGAAATTGTTGGTGTCAAGTGAATAATTTTATATCCTTTGATGATGATAAATTATAATTATGATAGTACTATGTTATTAATGCATAGAATTAGTTGTAGTAACAAATTGAACAAGTGGGAGATTTGTATGATAGTCAGAAAGTTTTGACTTTAGGAAGAAAAATCTAAGAAAATTCAAAGCTTTATTAAAGAGGTGGCTTATGGGTTGATAATGACATTTAACTATTATACTAGGGTAAGACAAACGTAATACCCGATGTTTAAAAAGCTTACGGTCTTTAAAACCGTAAAATAAAATTTTGCCGAAAGCAAATCATATGAAATCGAGTATGATTTCAATTATTTACAAAGGAATAATTTCCTGTTACACTCATAGTTAGTGAATGAAAGAAATCGAAAGTTTTAACTTTATCTAATACATTTTAACGTCGAATGCATATCGATTTAGAAATGTCAGATATTTCTAAGCAATCAAGCTTGGAATTATATTCCATTATTAATAGAATATTTTATAATGGGATTACAAGTATTACGACCATTTAAAGATGAGTCGAACGTAGCGTTGAGACGCGTTTTCAAGCGTCAGCGTTAGAGATAAGATGAGCGATGGTTTTAATGATCAAGAAACTTTAGGAAATTATTTCTTATGATATTTTATGATATTACAGTACTAATAAGCATTTAATTAATGCTTGAACATTAGAATTAGAAAAGTATCAAAACTAGTTTAAAACCTAATTCTTCGAAATTAGGTTCCTTGAAAATAAATGTCCTTTTAATTATCCTATGCTATAATTATCATTTAAATCATATACCATGGTGAACATACTTATGAATGATGAAATAAAATTTTAACAGTTTAACAATGGTCCGATGGCCATTTTCTAATATATAAGTCTGAATTATTTTCTTCTCTTATGTTATTTAATTAACCTATGATATTAAATATCATCTAAATCATATATTATGATTTATAAATCTATGATTACATGAAATAAGAATTTTATCCTAAAGTTCTGGCCAAATGGCGAATACTATATGTATACAAATCTAATTGTTTTATTTATCTCACATTTGCATGTATATATGTATAAATTCAGATTTTATAACAACAAATCTCCCACAATGATACATTTTAGCTATTTCCAAGATAGTATGTAGACACCTAATGATTGGGAACCCGTTAGTGAATAAACTAGTATTAAAATGTGAAGGGTCTCTTATGTGTATAAGAGCCGAGATGAGGAGGCTATAGGGGGTCTTGTTCAGTTTTACTCATTTTACACTACACTCAAACACTCCATTACCTCTCTCAAAAACCTCCCATCTCTCTAGAAAACTCTTCTTATTAGAATTCCCATAACAGAGCTTCCCCCTCCAAGCTTCATTTTCTCTATCAACCTTAAAACCTTGTACTTGGTTCCATTAATCCATATATCAAGGTAGGTTGAATAGGATCTTGTTTGGTTCATGAAGCTTTCGAAAATTTTGAAGAAACGGTCAGCTATGCATGTGTTCTAGATGATTCATGCTTGTATGATTTGATTATTGCATATGTATTGATGATGAGAGATGTTAAACAAGTGTTCTTGTTTTAAAATGACTGCATGTATGATCTAACCTCAAAATCTTATGAATCTATGGTATTCTATGTTCTAAAATGATAGCATGCTATCTTAAAGTTGATTCATATTTTCAAAAAATTTAATGAACCATGTATGAAATTTCTTGAAATGGCGAGACCTAGAGAAGATATATGGATTTGATTTTGTGATCTATAATGCTATATGTGTCCATAGAATTTATTTGGAAATTTTAGAAAATCCGTTCAACTTCTCATTAGACGAGAGCTTATAAAAAATAGTGGGTGTATGATTTTATTTGATTACATGCAATGTGATATTATTGATTATGATGTATTGAAATGTATATGAATTAATGGAGAATTTTGAAGCACTCTTGCTATTTTTTTATATATAACTGAGACATATATATTATATATATGTGTATGATTTCATTTTGTACATGCAAGGTGATAATCTTGAGTTATGATGAACAAGAGGTATAGAAATTTGTTGGAAATATTTAGAAGATCAATTCTATATTTTTCAAAATAACGAATATATATAATTATATGTTAATGAATGATTTTATTTGAAACATGCAGGACATATAATTACTCTATGATGTTATAAAGTCTATAGTGATTTAATTAGAATTTTGAAAAATTCTATCTATTTTTTTAAAAAAGGAGACATGTATATATATATATATATTATGTGTAATTTTATTTTTGACATGCAATGTTGTATTATGGCTTAAAATGTGTTTTGATCTTAAGATTTTGTTAAAATTTTTGAAGATCAATTACACATTTGTTTCAAAAAACCATGAGTTATACACTCGAATGGTGATGATCAAATGGTCTTTGATGTACATTATGATGTAATGTTGCTACACTATAGTTTATGAGCAGGTATATATGTTGGAAATTTTTATAAAATTTTTAATGTGTAATATGAAAAGGACCGAGAGTTAGTATACCATTTATATGGTATATAAATGTCATATTATGGATTATATGACATAAGTATGTTATGGACTAATGTTTGGACCTTGTGTTAAATTATTGGAATTTTAGGAAATTATTGAGCATTTTATTAAAATGCCGAGACTTATATAAATAATAAGGTGATGATTGAACAATGTTTAGTTGATCTTATGACATATTAATCCATAGTGTATATTAATACACTATATAATATTAGAAAAATTTTGGACTTTGTTTGGTAAATATCATAATTACAAACATTCTAAAGAATTTCTAAGGATTTTAAACTTTTAATCAATTTTATTAATAAATTATATTCAATATTATTTTAGACATATTTAGAAATTTTGGACAAATTTGAAAATAATTGATGACAAAACCCAAAATAGCCGTGTATTATTTTAAAATATGAATATGAGTTTAAATCCTTAAATTCATTATTTATAATGAATTATATGTTTAAAATTATTTTAAACATATTAAAGCATTTATAAAAGAAATCATTAGAAATTGATTTTCGAAAGAGTTTAATGAAAGTATGACTTAGTAATTAAATTACTAAGAAAGTCAAAATTATGACTTTTGAAATCAACATCTGACAAATCGTTCGATAAATCTAATACGCGTGAGCAGGCATTGCTAATGATATCAGTTGATATGAAAGGATTTCATATTTAAACGTCGTAACGTGAGAAAGCGTTAGACCAGTTTGAGCAGGTAAATTGGTCATTTTCAACACATATCTCGTTTCTGAGGACGAAATGTATAGTTGATCAGCGTTTGAAAGCAATTGAATTCATTAAGAATTGATTCACATCGATATAAATATCGAATTTTATTTTAGACTTTGTAAGTCTCGAATTACGTAAGACGTACTAAAGCATCCTTTTTATATAAAGGTGTGGGCGCACCGGTACGGGCGTTGGAGTGGAAGCGTTAAAGGCGATCAATAATTTCGGTGGGCTTTATTACTAAGAACAACTTTCTTTTCTTTCGCTTTTTACGTGTACTTTTCAACTAATGCTAAAATTCTTTAAATGATTACACCGAAATGTTTTACGTTTTGTGATCGTATCTATCCATGTATGATGTGATGTTGATGGGTTATTCGAACTTATGAATGAAAATCGATATCGGATCCTATGGGAAAACTTATACAGCTAGGATTGAACCGTGTGATGGTATTGTGTCTTGTAAGGACAATTCACGGCGGTCGCGGGGTAGTAGAAGGCCTCTTCATGACTTTCGACTATGATAACATGATGGAATGATAATAAGGGATATGGATCACGTACCAGAAAATGCTTGCAGCAACTTTTATAAACTCGTGAAAATATTTTAGTAAGCCAGACATTTTCAAATAAAACCCGTGTCTTACCACTATATTAGCGAGTAATTAAATGAAAATGAAATGTTTTGGCATAAGTCCACTGGGTACAAATTTTGTACTTAGCCACCATGTTTGTTTTTAAATATGCGAGTTGAGCTCGATTCTGATGATGGAGGCCTGTTGAAAGCCGTATGTCCTTGATGTTCGTTAGGAATGGATAACCTGAATATATATCGTCGTATATGTATTCACACTTTTTCCGTGCAACTTTGAGTGTTTTATTTTCATGTTGGATATTATAATAATGTGAACTATAGAAGTCCTTGAGATCGTCATATTCTTTGGATCATTGGCTAAACCACTTTTGACTGAAATGTTATAAGTGTATGTTTAGTCTTAAGTTCTATATGCCCGTATGATATGTCTGTCGTGATCGGCGTTAGTATCAATACTATTCTAGTATTAGTCCTTACCGGTGGCATCAAGGTGGGGTCGTGACAAAAACGAATGTCATCTATTATTCCATGCATTGCCATGCCGCATGGAAAATTAAGGATAAGATTTCAAATTTTGTTTGTTTGTTAATGGAACTTGGTAAATTAGTAATTAAATCGAGTTGCAATTTTGACTTTTCAAACTAGATTTTCTAAAGCATAATCAGTGTATGTCTCAAAATTTATAAAATCATCTCCATTCAATTTAGATACTAGTGAACTATAATAAGATAAGGAGGAGATTTTTTTATTTAAAATTGATAATTAGATTATGAAAATGACATGTATTATTAAGAGATAAATGATGAATATAAATTCTAGTATACTTAGTTTAAAGCAATAAAATTTCTTTTCTCATTTGAAATAGCAGTGGTCTATTAAATTAAATGGGAGGAATTTCTTAAATTGTGAAAATGATAGATAATCCTTGGAATTAATGTATTTCTAACACTATTATGTTATAATATGATGTTATTAATAAGGTGAATTATTAAAACACAAGTGGGAAGCCTTTTATTTTGAAATAACCGATAACTTCCACACATTAAATAAAAGATTGGTACAATTGTTGAAAGTGATGTTTTGGTGTATTAATTAAGAGATAAGGCATGACTAAGAGAATATGATGTAAATAGATAAATTTTGTCCCTAGTTAGCCAAGAAGGACCGAAAATGAGAATGGTGAGAAGAAATAAATTTTTCTCAAATCCACTTTCAAATTGGTGAACATTGAAGAGAATTATAGGATATATGAAACTTTGACTTTTAAATTAGATTTTATCCTTAAGGCATGATTAATGTGCATCATCGTCTAAAATAAATAAAAGTCTCCTAATGAATTTGTAAGTGCCGTGAATGATAGGAAAGTATGTGCAAGTGGATCAAATTTCTACTTTATTAGATATTTAGAAGCAAGTGGACTAAGTCTATATATATTACATTAGAACAAATTCTCTCTTCATTTGATACCTTAGAGCGAGTGAGTAAAAAAAATAAGAGAGAGAGAGTTCATCAATTCTATCCCACATGGATCAAATAAACATTGCCGATCAAAATGAAACCGGATTAAAGGTTAGAAATCTTGATCTTCATTATACATGCTAGAATTTTCAAGTTTGTCGTTAAATTTTAATTATGTGCTTTGTTCATTTATGATATTTTAGAAATTATAGATCATGTGCTAAGATGTTTAGAAATCATGTTTATATGATATTATTAAGCATGTACTATGATTATATTACAAAGATAAGCATAGTATTAAAAGTTACATGTTGATTGAAAATGTAGGCATGGTATGTTGATGATTATGATTTTTAATTGTTGATTTGAACATGAAATAATGATCTAGGGTATTAAATAAACTTGTATGATTTTATGTAGATTTTTGGAAAACTTTAGTACCTAAGTATATAATTTTAAATTATTAGTATAAGATATTATGTTGTGATATAATCTATATTTAAGTGTTATCATAGCATATTGATAGTGTAGATTCATAATATAGTGTTGTATTAATTTATTGGAATTGTTAAAATTAATTGGACCTAAGTCGAAAATTTCGAACATGACTTAGGAATAATTAATTAAATAGTACATAATTAATAACAATTATGTTATAATATGGATAGTTAAGGATGATTAAGTATTATGTGAATTTATTAGAATTTTTGAAAATGTTTAGTTGATTAATTAAGAATGAGAAAACTATACCTTATATGTATTAATGTTATAAATTTATTTTATCAAGTATAATTACATATAACGTTCTAAAATAATGTTTTAGACATAGTATGATTTTATGAATTTTGGAACAAAATTGTACCTCAAATCGAAAATTACGTAAGAAATTGAAAAATGTTGACTTTGAGTTGACTAAAGTCAAAATGTTGACTAAGTCGAAATTGTTGACAAAAGTTGACCAAGTCAAGAACGTAATTGATTCGTGATCTATGTGACATAAGCGTTTAGTAACAATGTAGCTACGTTACGTAAGTACATTAAAGCGTACGATTATGTCTGAAAAGATAGAATATCTCTTATATGTTAGAAAATTTATAATCGACATCGATTGATTAGGAAGCGTCAAAATAAGTCCAACGTTACCTTATTTGATGCATAGAGCGTTATAGGCGATGTTAAGCTATCGAACATGACTAATGTACTAAAGTAGTTCTTACGTTAAGGTGGGACGTGGATTGAGCGTTGGCGTAAAGGGGATTATAGAAAAATCGGTTTTGAAAGAGACCATACCGGTGGGCTTTATTACCCTTTTACCTATACGCAATGAAAAGTATTTATTTTGAGAACTATTGGGAAATAATATGATTACACCAAAGTGTTTATGTTTATGTATGGATCTATCGTATTGTTGGCGATGACTATGAAAGTATATGAGCTATTGGTTATTGTGACTTGATCGTTGGGTGTCCCATGATGAGAAAATCGATATCCGGACCTATGGATCTCGAAATTCACGGCTAGGGTTCGTGCACGAGTAAGGTAGTGTGCGAAAGGACAATTCTCGGCCGATCCTGCGCGTGAAGGTGGCCCCTCTGCGGTGCGAGATGAGTTATGAGATAATGATGTTTATATGAGATATGTGAATGATATGGATCATACAAAAGAAAATGCTCGGCGAGCGATGTTTTGAGAAATGAGAAAATGTTTTAGTAAGCTGAGCATTTCATCAAACCCTCGTCTTACTTATGGCGGTGTTAAAAAGAATGTTTTTGATGAGCCACCGGTGCATTATTTGTACTCGATACGCATGTTGTTTTTAAATGTGCAGTGAAAAAGAGGGATGGAGGTGTGTTGAGCGGTTGGACCATAGTCGTGATAGTTAAACCTTGGATTCACATCGTCATATGTATTATTCATGTTCGTATAAGTATATAAGTTATGTTTTGAGTTTAAACCTTATACCTTTAGATCGGTTGAACCCTTTTGATAAAGTCTAAATGTTCGAGATACATATATACATGTGTGTTATATTAAATGATATGAAGTCTTGAGAGTTTATCTATCATGCCCCTCTTTCCATAATTAGTTATTGTTCAGTTGTTAATCCCGTCATTAGTAACGGACCACCTAATCCGTACTTTGGGTTGGCGATTACATCACAATCTGCAAAAGACTTACGATTCATGAATTTGAAATTCAAGACAACGCGGTAGCACAAAGGATTCACAGGATTTATATGTTCAAAGTTGCGTGCTCGGTGTGCAAGGTTCACAAGTTCTGACTCGAATTGGTGTGCACAAGCGCACAAATTTACAAGAGTTCTGAGGTTGAAATTCAAAGCGCTATGATACCATTACTCACGACCCAACTACTTAAGCGGTGGTGGAGTCGTGACTTGGGGTTAAAAAGAAATTCGATAATTAATAACGTCACAATGATCAAAATATCTCGAGAGCAGGATAGGGTACCAACTTTCGTCAGAAGGATTCAAATGTTTATGAACTTAAGAGGTAAAATGGTATTGAATAAAGGATGATTTTGTGTCCTCAAACCACAATGAAGATTGAGCGAGAAGGACTGAGGACAAATAATCACATGGAATAACGATATAAAAATATACATTTTAAGTAAATCAACAACCATAAGAATTCTTCAAGGTTCCAAGCATAGTTTGATAATGATTTTAAAACATAATTCGAATCCAGCGAAAACAATTACGAGCATTCGGTAAATCCTTATTCACGAGCATTGAACATGATCACTTCGTCATAGCAGAACACATAAACAAGTAAAGGCAAGTTGACCTGAGAAGTATGGTGAGAATTATGTATGAAGATATAAATCTACAGGCGATAAAACGATATAACAATTGAACAACCTCAACATAAATCAACATTTAGAAGTTCCTTTGCCTGACATTCGATTCCGACATCCTCTCGAGCTCAACTGTATATTTTGTAATAACCCGAGTTTTAAAAGCAACTCGTCTTTAAAACCCGTAAAATAAAATTTTAGTGAAATCAAATCTTATGAAATCAAGTATGATTTCAATTGTTTACAAGGAATAATTTCGTTACACTCACTCGAGAGTTAGTGAATGAAAAGAAATCGAAAGTATTAACTCTTATATGATGCGTTTTTAACGGAAGCGTATATTATCGAAATGTCACGATATTTCTTAAGCAATCAAGCTTGGAATTACATTCCATTATTAATGGAATATTTTTATAATGAGATTACAGTATTTCGACCATTTAAAAATGAGTCGATCGTAACGTTTTGAGGCGTTTCAAGCGTCGATGTTTAGAGATAAGATGAGCGATGGTTTAATGATCAAGAAACTTTAGGAAATTATTTCTTATGATATTTTATGATATTACAGTACCAATAAACATTAAATTAATGCTTGAACATTAGAATGAATAAAAGCTCAACCTTAGTTTAAAACCTAATATGAAATTAGGGTTTCTTGAAAATTTGCTCTAACTAATTATCCTATTATAATTATTATCTAGATTATATACCATGGTGTATATACCTATTAATGACATGAAATAAAATTTTTAACCTATGTTTTAATCGAGGCGAAAGCCTATATAATTACATATGTTGGTCCGAAAATTTAAGTGTGCTATCCTTCCAATTTCTTTTATATATCTCTCATGTATTATATTTTATATATGAACTCAGCCATTAGTGGGATATATTAGCTATTTTGGTATATTTTGTGTGTAAGACACTCGTGATTAGTATCCATTATCTACATAAAATATTATGGAAATATGAGGTCTCTCTGGTAAGAGAGAGAGGACGTGAGGTATAGAGAGGAGAAGGTCAGATTTTTGTTCATTCCATTCAACACACTCGACACTTAATCACATCATACCTCTCATTCTCACAATTCTCTCAACTCTCTCAGCTTCCCCATTTTACTGCACAGCGGACCTCCTCTTCCATAGCCAAGTGGAATTCTCTTCACATTTTCTATACAACACCTACTATCTTATATATTACCATTAATCTATATATCAAGGTGAAATCGATTCTACCATACTAGTAGTTTTCTTTTGAAAAGCGAAAATGTACAAACACATTTCATGTGTTCTTGAGTTCTTGTTGTGAAAGATTTTGAGTATGCATGTTGTTGGTGGTAGAAAGATGTGTAGATGTTAGTGTTCTTATTTTAAGTCTTGCATGTATGATCTAGAATAAGAATCTTATGAATCTATGGTTATGTATGGTTTAAGAATATGTAACATGATAAATCAAGGTTGAAACATTTTTTGAAATTTTGAAACATATGAAGTAAGTTGTTGATGATCGAAGCATGAAGAAATGATTTAGAGCATGATTTATAAATCTATGAGATTATATGTGTTCATAGTGTTTATTTTAAAATTTTAGAAAATCCATTACACTCTTTGGGCAAGCTTATAAAAAATAGTGAGTGTATGATTTTATTTGATTACATGTAATGTGATATTATTAATTATTGATGTATTGAAATGTATGTAAATTGAAATTTTGAGAATCTATTTTTTTTTTAATAAAACAATGAACATATATGTATATGTATGTGTGTGATTATTTTATTGCTAATAATGTTTTATTACTCTAGAGCATGAACTTTATACCTATGTTTTAATTGGGAATTTTTAGAAATGTCTACCTATTTTTAAAAAAAGTGCAGTGAGCTATATATATGTTGGATGTATGATTTTCATCTAGAACATGCAATATTGATGATTAGATGATACATATATTGCATATAAATTATTTGGAAATTTTAGAAATTTTATCAATTATTTCTAAATAGAACCGGCCTATATGTATATATATATCGATGTATGATCTTGATTTGTAACATGCGATGTTATATTATTAATGTTAGTATGTTTTATGATCCTATGTTTTTGTTAAATTTTTAAAAATCAATTACAATTTTGTTCAAATAAACCGAAGCTTTGAGCTAAATTTGGTGATGAATAAAATTGCTCTTGATGTATTTTATGGTGTTTCATTCTACACTATAGTTTATATGCACATTGTGATTTTGGAAAATTTATAAAATTATTTGTTAAAGTTTATGAAAATACCGAGAGCTATGAGGTCAATTACATGATGTAACATTGTTATATAGTGGATTATGTGATATAAATATGTTATAGAATAATGTTTGGACCTTGTGTTAATTTATTGGAATTTTAGAAAATTATTAGGCATTTATTCTAAAAATGAGACCTTATCTAAATATTAAGGTGATGATTGACCAATGTTTAGTTGATCTTATGACATATTAATGACCATAGTGTATATTGATACACTACATATTATGAAAAAATTTAAACATCAATTGGTAATTTTAATAATTACGAAGAGTTTAAATTTTTAAGGATTTTAAATCCTTTTAATAAAGTTTATTAATAGATTATATGTCTAAATATTATTTTGGAAAATTTTAAATTAATTAAGTTATAAAACTTAAAATAGACTATTTTTTTCAAATAAGGACTTTTAATCCTTAAATTCATTATTTATAATGAATTATATGTTTAAAATTATTTTTAAACATATTAAAACGATTATAAAAGAAATCAATTGGAAATTGATTCTCAAAAGAATTTAATATTAAATAAGACTTAGTAATTAAATTACTAAGAAAAAGTCAAAATTGTTGACTTTTGAAATCAGCTCTGAAAAAGCGTTCGATAAATGCGCTAATATCGTAAGATGTATCATGCTAATGATATCACATTAATATGAAAAGATTTCATGTTTAAAGTCGTGAAATCGAAAAGCGTAGATTGGACCATTTTACAGAAGGGTAAATTGGTCATTTATAACACATATCTAGGTTTCTATCGAGAGCGAGAATGTTAATGATCTGGTATCGAATGAATTTGAGATTCATTGAAATTCAATTCAGTCATATAAATGTAACAATTTGATTATAGACTACGTAGTCTCGAACTACGTAACGACGTACTAAAGCATCCTTTTTATATAAAGGTGTGAAGGTGACATTAATGCGTTGTGAGTAAGGCGTTAAAGGCGAACCATAATTTCGGTGGGCTTTATTACTAACAGAGAAAAACTTTCTTTCTTTTTTATGTCAATGTTACGATGCTTTCTACTAATCTAAAATTCTTAAAATGATTACACTGCCAGAAATGTTTCGTTTTGTGTAGTATATCCTATTCATGTATGATGTAATGTTGATGGGTTATTCCCCTTATGAATGAAAATCGATAGGATCTATCTTGGGAAGAACATACTACAGCTAGGATTAGCGTTACACTCTGATGGTATATGTTCTTGCTGGCGATTCACGGCGGTTAGGTAGAAGGAGCCTCAGCTCCATGACTTTCGACTATGATAACATGATGGAATGATAATAAGGGATATGAGATCGTACGCGAAAAATGCTTGGCGAAACAATTTTATAAACTAATCGTAAAATATTTTAGTAAGCTGAGGCATTTCAAATAAAACCTGTACACCACTATATTGCGAAGTAATTAAGCAATGAAATGTTTTGAGCATAAGTCCATTGCAGGTAAAATTTTGTACTTAGCACGCATGTTTGTTTTAAATGTGCGAGGTTGAGCTCGATTCTTTGGTGATGGAGGATGTTGAAAGCCGTATGTCCTTAATGTTCATTAGGAATGGATAACCTTGAATACTATATGTCAATGTATGTTCACACACTTTCTCAGCAACTACGACATTTTTATTTTCATGTTGGATATTATAACAAAGTGAACTAGAGTCTTCGGATCGTTTATATCTTTTGGATACATTGGCTAAAACCTTTGAGCGAAATGTTATAAGTGTTTGTTTAATCTTAGGTCTATATTCTCATTATGATATGTCTACAGTCGTGGATCGAATGCATGCAGTGAATACTATTCCTAGTATTAGCCGCCCTTCAGGGTTATCCAGGTGGGAATGCGTAACAGGTGGTGTCAGGCGGTTGCTCTTTGAAACTCAATTCTTTCTAAAACTAAGTCTAAGTTGAGTACAAACTCCATCTCTTCTAAAAACTAAGTCAAATTGGTCACAGACTACAGAAAATCTTGGCTATTCTCAACACTCCAGTCACATCGTAGCTCAGCGAGGAAAAGGTAACTAGTTTCATTTGAGCTTATGAAGTGAAAATTTTATATGATGGCCAAATTTGAAAAGATTTTTGAAGAAGGAAAAGGAAAGTTGTAATGTGATGATGATTGAAATGATGAGTGATGAATGAAAATTTTCAAAAATCTACAATTTTGAAATTTGATAGCAATGATATGAAGTGGATAAGTTGAAATGTATATTTGAAATGAATCATGATGATTTAAGATGAATGTAGAAAACAAAATGATATTACGATTATGTATGAATGAAGTATGATGTGGTTTGGATGTTATGCTTATGAATTATAAATCTATGTTGATAACAAAGTATACTATGCTCTTGAGGAAAGAGCGTAGGCGATATAGGAAGTATGTTCCCATAATGAAAGAACAAAAGAATGATAGGAAGCATGAATGTGTTTTAATTTCGGTTTTGAGCAGGAGTGGAGCAGTAAAGATGATCGGAGCGCGTTGACTATGAAGAATGAAGAAGGTGGATGTTGTATCACGGTCAAAGTGGCGATCATAACCATAATTTTCAACTTACGTGGTAGGAGCCGAGATTTCAGGGCAAGCCTCAATTTGAAGCGTGGACGTAATGTTATACTAAGTCGGCAGGCCAGCCGATATGTTGTCATTGGCACCTTCTCGAACGTCGTTATAATCGCGAAAATTTTCTGCACTGCGCGATAAATTTGTTTTAACCGTACTCCTCGATGGGACTCCGTTTACCATGGTTTTTACCCTGCGTATTCCTAACGTTCTGAAATTCATTTGTTATGAATAACAGAATCTCTTTTCCATCTCCCAAATACAGTACAGTCTGGGTAAAGTTCAGCTGCAGGTTTAAGATAGGAAGGACTCTATAATACCCTATGTAGCTTAGCATAGCAATAGGAGTTTTGTTTACTAGGCGGGTTAAGAATGTTTGGTTATAGGTTGAATAGTTTATCCTAGTTGATTAATTGAGTATCTAAGCTACCCATGGGCTATCGGATATTAGTAGTGTCTGCGGTTAGTTTTAATCGTGACGGATGGAGGAAATGCGTTACATTGCGAGGAGGAGGATAGGACCTAACCCGACTCTGAAGAGACTATATATCTATCGGGAAATTGGATGTGCGCGAATTTAGGAGGTTTCGATGTATTACTTTAGGTTGTGGAGGAATCACAGTAGTACGGCGTGGCCGGACTGACGGCATGCGTTCTTCTCACTATACTTCCATGTGATTGGGAAGATTATGCTGTGAGGTTTAAGGATTACATTTATCGTCGTTGGGGATATGACTTGCTAGGCGATTACAGGTTACTATTACCGGCGTATGTATATAGCATTTATGGCAGCGCAGGAGGACCTTATCTCCCTCCGGGGTATACATGGCGTAATAGGTCACGGTGGCTGTACACGATTCCACGGATAGTTGACCCGTGGTACCACGGATATCGGATTAGGCGAGCGAGCTTGTTGACGGGACGGGACGGCCGAGCCAGGCGTTGAGGGCCCTGTTTTCCACCTCGATGTTCGGACATCGTGCGTTCACCCTTCCGCCTCTACCACGTTGGCGGCACCACTTCCGCGGTGAGGAGTTTCAGTGAGACGGCGGATTAGTGTGGCGGGTACTCTTGATGGGTATAATCCGATCCATAGCAGGCTCTGATCCGATTCGTGTGGTTATGGTCCCTTTGCGACATCCGATGGTAGAGTAATGGTGGACCCTCACTGAGCATATGGCGGGTGATGACTGGACGAGGAGGAAGAGGATCTGAGGAAGATGAGGAAGATTCGAGGTTGATGTAGTCGGTGATGTTGATGTAAAATTTGAAGGATTATGTTATCTATTTTTATGTATGTTTATGTATGCTTTTGGAAAAAACTTGAGCATAGGTGGGAGCTGAATTTTTGTAAGTATAAAGCCGTTGTGCATGACTTTAATTTTGTAAAAGCGCTTAAGGCCGATATGTATGGCCTTTTCTTTTGAAAATATTTTGGAAACTAGTATGTGGTAATCCTTGATGTAGGACTTGTGTTTGCAAAGTCGTTATCTATGGTGTATACACATGTATGATGTGTGATCGAGAGGCTTTGCAACAAATTTATGTATAGAGAATGAAATGTTTTATTTAAGTCATCGTTCTAAAAAGCGAAAAATGAAATTTGTATATATTGCAGTTATAAAAATGATACATGATGCTAATGATATATTTTACAACAACGAATGCCTCCTAGACAAGACCCGAGCAAATAAGCGGGGCAGGACCTGGGAGGCGGTGGAACTCGGGCAGGAGGAACAGCTGTACTCGACCACCTCCCTCTCGGCTGACCGCGGGGATGAGGTTTCTTAAGGCAAAACCCTCCAAGCTTTCGATGGGAAGGTAGTCAGGAAGATCTTGAACAATGGATGAGAACCTCGGGAAATTTTCACTTTTCTAAGGTGCACCGAGAAAAGTATCATGTGTACTTTCCGGTTAAATGGGCTGTTGATTTACGGTGGGAGGCCGGAAGAAAACTTTCAGGCCAGGCGAGATAGAGAATTGACTTGGGAAGATTTTAAAAGGGAAGTGTATGATATATGTCTAGAGAGTTCAAGAAAAGAAAACATGATTTTTCTTGTTAAAGCAGGAAAAGATGTCATGCAGATTAGATCGCACTTTTGCAAATGTACTAGATATGCTTTGGATCAGTGGACACGGACTTAAAGATGGCGGAGAAATTTAGATCGGGTTAAGGTAGAAATAAGAATGCTCTTCTTGTCTTGGAGACATGACTTATCTTGAGGCTCTTCACGGAACTTTGGACATTGAGTGACAATGCGGATGATAAGTCGGGATCGTTTCGGATCAGAATACTATGGAGGAAAGAAAATGGGATGCTAGTTTTGGTAATAGTAGCGAGGAGCTTTGAAAACAAAGGTAACAACAAGTGGGGGGAACTCAACCATCGGGGCGAGGATGGAGGAAGCCGACTTTTATTCCTCAGACAAGGACTACAAAGAAGTGAGGCTCTTGGTGCCCAAAATGCGAAAGATGCGGGGAATGTGCATGCGGGCGGATGAAGCTGTTTGAGGTGTGGTATGAAAGGACATTCGCAAACTTTGTCAGGGATACGTTCGGAAACAATTGTAAGGCGAACCAACCGGAAATGTCAACCGGAGGCTATCAATTTTGTTAACCTCTGCAACTACGGCCAAACAATGGCAACAACCTCCACACAGCTGCCATATGACAACAAATACCACAACGGCGGTGGCAACCTGAGCAAGACAACAAATCAGCGGCGCAGCGTCGGTGACAGACAGCGGCGGACAGCAACGAACGACCTCGTGCAGCAAGCACCCCGACGCGAGTTACCTCAAGCTAGGCGTATGCTTTGCAACAAACAAAGCGGGACGAGGAACACAGTTGAATCCTTCTCGACATGCTGTTATAGTATTATTCGACACGGGGGCTTGCACTCTTTCATAGCAAAATCATCAGTAGATGATTGGACTTAGTCTATAAAAGGAATCGGGAGATGAATCTCCACTATGGAGGGATTATGGTACATTACATATGCTTTCGAACTGAGAGTTGAACTTAGGATCCTAAGGGTTACAACAATAATTTGAACATAATGTCCATGGGTGGCGTAGATATAATCCTAGGAATGGGTTGGTTAGTAGCAGCAAACCACTCCCGATTCTTTGCAAGGAAAAATATCATTTCATTTTCACAGGCGAGCAAATGATTCCGTGGAATCGGCATAGGAAGAGGTCCCGTGTGTCCGATTGAGCAGAAAATGATGAATAGAAAGGATACCATGCTTTTCGTTTACCGAGCGGAGAAAAAGCGGGCCCAGGTAGAAGACATAGAAATTGTCGAATTTCGGATGTATTTCCAAGGATCTACGAGTTACCTCACGATAGAACAATTGGAATTTACCATTGACTTGGAACCGGGATCGGCTCGAGTGTAAAAGGCACCCTCAGAATGGCCCCAAAGGATGGAAGAGCGAAAATCCAAATCCAAGCGTGGACCTAGGTTTCATTAGACCTAGTGTATCGCGTTGGGAGGCTTTGTTTTGTTCGTCGAGAAAAGGATGGATCCTTAAATGTGTATGAATGCCGAGAGCTAACAAGATGGCGTCAGAATAAATACCCTTTACCAGAATCGGCGATTTGTTCGATCAATTGAGAGGGCGGTATATTTTCAAAGATGAGCCTCAAGTGAGGGATACCATCAACTAAAGGTCGACACGAAGACATAGCTAAAGCATTAGAGACAAGTATGGCCATTATGAATTTGTAGTTATGCCTTCGGATTAACTAATGCACCGGTGTGTTTATGGACCTCATGAAGCGGTGTTTCATCCGATACTTAGACAAGTTTGTCTTGGTTTTCATAGATGACATTCTCTATCGTATTGAAAATGAGGAAGACCTAGGGAACATCTAAGAATGTATTTACAAACTTTGAGGAATGAAAGATTGTTTGCTAAGTTGCACAAGTGCTAATTTTGGTGAAGGAGTAATGTTCTAGGACACATTGTATCATGGATGGAATCAAAGTGGATCGACCAAAGTGGGCGAGGTGAGAATGGAATCACAGTGAACTGCGAATGAGATCAGGAGTTTTCTAGGTTGGCGGTTATTATAGGAGATTCGTTGAGGATTCTCCAAAATAGCGAGACCACATGACCATTACTTGAAAGGGAGTTAAGTACACTTGGTGAGGAATGTAGTTTTTCAGAACTCGAGGAAAAGTTAACAAGTGCGGTGTTAGCGATCCGGAATCGAGAATAAGGAATATGTGGTTTATCTTGCCTACAAAGAGCGGACTAGGATGCGTTTTGATCTGAGAGGAAAAGTAATAACATACGCATCCGACACTTAGACCACATGTAAACTACCAACACACGATTTAGAGTTAGCGTGATTCGTGCGCGAAAATATGGAACACCATCTCGGGTGAATCTACGAAATCTATCTGAATCATAAGAGTTTGAAATACTTTTTGATGCGAGATCTAAACATGAGGCAGAGAAGATGGTTCGAACTAGTAAAAGATTCTTGGTAATGGTATTAACTATCACCGAATTAAAGCAAATGTTAATGGTACGGCGCCTGCAGTCGTAAAATCAAACTCATTTGGGATATCTCGACCGAGAAAGATAAACTTGTCGAAATTAGCCAAATTAAAATTGAATTGATTAAACAGCGAGAGGCGATCAGGAATTGTTTGCTACACTCAGCATGATACGATCTAAGAAAAAGGATCATTGAGAGACAAAGTTGAGGAAAAGTTGGAAAAGATAAGAAAGAGAGAGTGGCGGTTGGAAAATTTCGAGGAAGCATCGAGATAATGCCTTAATGTTGAAAGGAAGAATGTGTGTTCACGATGATCAGATTGGAACAACATAATGAGTGAGGCTCATGATACACCTTATACCGCCCGATCAAGCGATGCGAAGATGTATCAAGACCTAAAGAGAATACGGTGGGAAGGCATGAGCGAGACTAGCTCTTTTTGTAGAACATTGCCTTGTTTGCCAACGGGTAAAAGCTTTACACGCGTCCTGAGGAAGTTACAACCGTTGGGTATACAGAATGGAGTGGGAAGAAACGATGGATTTGTCTACGGTTTGCCAGTCTAGAAAGAACACTACCATAGGGTAATAGGTGGATAGACTCTTAGTCGACTGCTCATTCTTGCAATTAAATACGATATGGGTGATAGATAGCCCAAATATATGTAAAGAGATAATCTACCTACATGGGTACCAAAATCCATTACTCGAGATAGAGACTCCAAGTTCACACCAAATTTTGGATGAGCCTACAAAAATTGGGAACAAAGTTAAACTTGATCTGTTTCATGCCCATAGCGCGGGCGGTCGGAAGGAAGATCGAACCACAGAGATATCTTTGAGACCGTGTCTTGGATCGAGTGCAAATAAGACATTTTACCTCTTATTGAGTTCTACAATAATAGTTATCAGCGGACGATTGATATTGGCCATCTGACTTTGTATGGCAAAGTGTGAATCACCACTTTCTTTGGGATGAGGGTGGTGAAAGGAAAATAATAGGGCGAGAGCGGTGAATGAATGATTGAAATCGTCAGACAGTTAGACGAAGAATCGAGGAAGCTAGATGAGACTCCTACGGTCTGCGTAGATCGGGTACATTGAAGTTGGAGATAAGTATTTCTCAAAGTCTCTCCATGAAGAGGATCAAAGATTTGGTGAAAGGAATACTAAGACCCGTTTAGTAGGACCATCTGAGATCTACGAAAAGAATGGCTCGATGCTTTATAAGTTGGCTCTTGACCAACGGAAATGTGTATAATGTTTTCGTATCTCAACTAAGGAAATATATGCGATCAGAAACACGTGATCCGTCAAGGCGGCGTAGTTCTCAATCGCATGATTATGAAGAAGAGCTATCGCGATAATAGACCATAAAGTGCAAGATATTGAGGAATAAATCATTCATTAGTCGAAGTGTTGTGGAATCACCAGCAGAAGAAGAAGCTACGTGGAGCTAGAAGATAGATGAAGAACATTACCCAGATTATTCTTTTAAGAATATACAAATTTCGGACGAAATTTCTTTTAAGGGGTAGGATGTAATAACATGAGTTTTAAAAGCAAACTCGAGTACAAAACGGTAAAATAAAATTTTGCCGTGAAATCAAATCATATAAATCAGTATGATTTCAATTGTTTACAAGGAATAATTTCTGTACACTCAGCCGAAGTTAGAATGAAAAGAAATCAAAGTATTAACTCTTATCGGCATGCGTTTTTATACACGAATGCATATCGACTATTGAAATGTGAATGTTTCAAGCAATCAGACTAATACATTCCATTATTAATGGAATATTTTTAATGAGATTACAGTATTACGACCATTTAAAAATGGTCGATCGTAGCGTTTGAGGCGTTTTCAAGCGTCACGTTTAGAATAAGATGAGCGATGGTTTTTGAAGTCGAAAACTTTAGGAAATTATTTCTTATGATATTTTATGATATTAGTACCAATAAACATTAAATTAATGCTTGAACATTAGAATGAATAAAAAGCTCAACCTTAGTTTGAAAACAAATTAGTGAAATTAAGTTTTCTTGAAAAATTTGCTCTAACTAATTATCCTAGCTATAATTATTCTAGATTATATACCATGTGTATATATCCTATTAATGACATGAAATAAAATTTTTAACCTATGTTTTAATCTGAGGCAGAGCACATATAATTACATATGTTGGTCGAAAATTTAAGTGTGCTATCTCCATTTCTTTTATATATCTCCATGTATTATTTTTTATATGAACTCAGCCATTAGTGGGATATATTAGCTATTTTTAAGGTATATTTTGTGTGTAAGACACTTTAGATTAGTATCATTATCTAGTAAAATATTATGGAAATATGAGGGTCTCTCTGTGTAGAGAGAGGCGGGGGACGTGAGGGTATAGAGAGGAGAAGGTCAGATTTTGTTCATTCCATTCACACACTCGACATATCACGTACTCGTCTTCCTTCTCTCAATTCTCAAACTCTCGCCTTTCGTTTTCCTGGCGGGACCTCATCTCTTCCATAAGCTTGGACGATTCTCTTCATCTTTCTATACAACACCTACTATCTTATATATGCACCATTAATCTATATATCAGGTAGAGGTCGATTCTACCGTACTAGTTTTCTTTTGAGCCGAAAATGTACAAACACATTTCATGTGTTCGTTGAGTTCTTGTTGTGAAAGATTTTGAGTATGCATGTTGTTGGTGGTAGAAAGATGTGTAGATGTTAGTGTTCTTGTTTTTAAAGTCTTGCATGTATGATCTAGAATAAGAATCTTATGAATCTATGGTTATGTATGGTCAAGAATATGTAACATGATAAATCGTTTGAAACATTTTTTTAATTTTGAAACATATGTGAAGTAAGTTGTTGATGATCGAAGCATGAAGAAATGATTTAGAGCATGATTTATAAATCTATGAGATTATATGTGTTCATAGTGTTTATTTTAAAATTTTAGAAAAATCCGTTGACTCACCATTGGAGAAACACTATAAAAAAATAGTGAGTGTATGATTTTATTTGATTACATGTAATGTGATATTATTAATTATTGATGTATTAGAAGTATTAAATTGTTGAAATTTTGTAAAGTACTCATATTTATTTTTTAATAAAACGAGACATATATATATGTATATGTGTGTGTGATTTTATTTTATAACATGCAATAATGTTTTATTACTCTGAACTTTATACCTATGTTTTAATTGGGAATTTTTAGAAATGTCTACTATTTTTTAAAAAGTGCACGAGCTATATATAGTAAGTTGGATGTATGATTTCATCTAGAACATGCAGTGTATATTGATGATTAAGATGATACATATATTGCATATAATTATTTGGAAATTTAGAAATTTTATCAATTATTTCTAAATAAGAACGAAGGCATATATTATATATATATATGATGTATGATCTTGATTTGAACATGATGTTATATTATTAATAGTATGTTTTTGCATCCTATGTTTTGTTAAATTTTTAAAATCAATTACAATTTTGTCAGAATAAACGAAGCTTTGAGCTAAATTTGGTGATGAATAAAATTGCTCTTGATGTATTTTATGTGTTTACTATCTACTATAGTTTATATGCACGTTGTGATTTTTGGAAAAATTTATAAAATTATTTGTTAAAGTTTATGAAATACCGGAGCTATGAGGTCAATTACATGATGTAACATTGTTATATAGTGGATTATGTGATATAAATATGTTATAGAATAATGTTTGGACCTTGTGTTAATTTATTGGAATTTTAGAAAAATTATTAGGCATTTATTCTAAAAAAATGCTAGACCTATCTAAATATTAAGGTGATGATTGACCAATGTTTAGTTGATCTTATGACATATTAATGACCATAGTGTATGTTGATACACTACATATTATTGAAAAAATTTAAACATCAATTGGTAATTTTAATAATTGCGTAAGAGTTTAAATTTTAAGGATTTTAAATCCTTTTTAATAAGTTTATTAAAGATTATATGTCAAATATTTTAGACATATTTGGAAAATTAGATTAATTAAGTTATAAAACTTAAAAATAGCGGTAATATTTTAATTTCAAATAAGGACATTTAATCCTTAAATTTATTTATAATGAATTATATGTTTAAAATTATTTTAAACATATTAAAACTGTTATAAAGAGAATCATGTGGAAATTGATTCAAAATTTAATAGTTAAAATAAGACTTAGTATTAAATTACTAAAAGAAATCTAAATTGTGAATTTGCAAATCAACGTCTGAGAAAAAAGCGTTATGATAAATGCCTAATATCGTAAGATGTATCATATGCTAATGATATCACATTAATATGAAAATTTCATGTTTAAAGTAATGAAAGCGATGAAAAGCGTTGGACCGTTTACAAGAAGGGTAAATTGGTCATTTATAACACATATCTGGTTTCTATCGAAGAGCAGAATTTAAATTGATCTGGCGTTTGACGAATTGAATTCATTAAGGAATTGATTCCGTCGATATGAAAATGAATTTGATTATAGACCGTAAGTGCCGAACTACGTGTACTCGCGTCCTTTTTATATAAAGGTGTGAACGACGGCTGGACATTGTGAGTAAGAAAGCGTTAAAGGCGAACCATAATTTCCGGTGGGCTTTATTACTAAAGCAGAAGAAAACTTTCTTTCTTTTCAAGCTGTCTTGTTACGGTACTTTTCAACTAATGCTAAAATTCTTAAAATGATTACCTACCAAAATGTTTCGTTTGTGTATAAATATCTATCCATGTATGATGTAATGTTGATGGGTTATTCCCACTTATGAATGAAAATCGATATCGGATCCTTAGGAAGAACTTATGCAGCTAGGTTAACGTGTACCTTGATGGTGGCTGTGTCTTTGTAAGATAATTACGGTCACGGAGTAGAAGGAGGCCTCGCTTCACGACTTTCGACTATGATAACATGATGGAATGATAATAAGGGATATAGATGCGTACGCGAAAATGCTTGTGACAATTTTATAAACTCATGAAAATATTTTAGTAAGCACAGGCATTTTCAAATAAAACCCTTGTGTCTTACCATATAGCGAGTAATTAAGCGAAAATGAAATGTTTCGGCATAAGTCCAGGTACAAATTTTGTACTTAGCCCTGCATGTTTGTTTTAAATGTGCGAGGTTGAGCTCGATTCTTTGTGATGGAGGTGTTGAAAGCATATGTCCTGTAATTCATTAGGAATGGATAACCTTGAATACATATAAATCGTATATGTATTCACACACTTCATTGCAACTACAGTGTTTATTTTCATGTTGGATATTATAACAAAGTGAACTATGAAGTCTTTCGGATCGTTATATCCTTTGGATACATTGGCTAAACCACTGAGTGAAATGTTATAAGTGTTTGTTTAATCTTAAGGTCTATATTCTGTATATATCTGTCGTGTGATTGATGCGTATCGTGAATACTATTCCTAGTATTAGTCCCGGCTCAGGGTTATCAGTGGGGTATTGTTATGTTTAAACATATGAAGGGCTGAGTACAAAATGCACTCAGGTGGCTATACTGCAAACATAAAACATTTAAAACATTGCCTTAGGGCTATAAATTTGACTTAGCCATAAAATAAACTTATGCGGGGTTTATTTTAAATTGCCCATAAGAGCTTCAATTCTCATATCATCATATCATATGCATATGCATATGCATTTTCATGTCTCATGCAACTTTCCCATCCAGAATTATTTATGCGTGTTGAGAAGTGAGCCTCATATAGAACACTTAACATCACATAGCCGAGTTGTCCGAAGGTTTCAACTATGGTCATCGCAACGTCGGTCATTTCTTTCTTTCTTTCTTTCTTTCTTCTCAGTGGATAGGGTATGCATTATTGCTCTGTGCTCAAAAATTGCTAAGTCATCAATTTGAACTTTGCAAATAAATGCATTTCATATCGTTGAAAATATTTAACATATATCATTTTAGAAAATATTTATACCCCGGCAGTCCACTCGGACCTTGCTCTTCACGCCTTTCACTTCTATCTTCTTCCTATTTGGTCCATGCAATCGACGTAAAGGCATATTTAAATGCAAGAACCAAACAAGAACATAGCTCATCTTAGTGCGTAAACACGACATATCTTCTCGATATCGAGACACATGGTCATCAACACTGGGTCATTACATCCTCTAACATCTTATTAACAAACAAATTCTAACAATTTTCGGCAAAGTAATTTTTATAAACGACGCCATTTCAATACCAAATCAACCAAACTTATCCTAAACTACCGAATCATCACCATATGAAAGAGCATAGAAAACTCAACAACATGCTTAAACCTCTAATCTTGCCAACAACCCCTTAAGACAGGCTTATGTCCACGTCGGTCACATGAGACATCATCCAACACCAACAAACCTCTATACCTCTCAACTATCAAAGATCATCAATCAATCAACAAAACATAAAGATCAAAGCTTTAGCATTGAAAACCTATTTTTGTCGGACAAACTAAAATTTTAAACTTTTGAATCGTTGGTGAAAATCCGAATAAATCATTTAAGCATATTCATCATAGATCCAAATGAATTCAAAATGATCAAATAAAATAAAAATCAATAATATAAGGCTTAGGGTTTTGGCCATTTTAGGACTTTTAATATAGTTTCGATTTCAAAGCTTTTTCTTGCTCCAAACATGTTTATATCAATCCAACAACACATATAGAAGGCAATTCAAGCATATCAACATCATAAATCCATGATCAAAGCATCTCATTTTCGAAAAATTTCATGAAATTCCCAAACAATAACATATGCTTCACAGATTACGTTCAACACGATAAATACGTCGAATCTATCATAATATTAACATAATCAACAAAAATAATCCTTCATAATTCTTCAAAATAGCCGAAAATATGATATACACTATGCTCATGATTTTAAAATTTTCAATCCGTAGATGTGTTCTCTGACGAGATTATACCCTCGTTTGAGCGATCGAAAATTTATTGGATCTTTCAAACTTTGGACCAAGATTTTGAAAATTAGTGTGTGTGTGTGAGTGTGTTTGGGCGATATTTGAGGAAAATGAAGATGAATAGTGTTATTTCATATTTCTATGTATTATAATATTTCTTTTATTTTGATTTTCTTAAATAAATGATTATTCATCACTTTTCTAGAAACTCTTTCTTTTCTTTTCTTTTCTCATTTTCTTTAATAAATAATAATACTTTTCTTTGGTAATTAAATATAAATATTGTAAAATAATGCATAGCATTTTATATGAAATCGAACTAATTATCCGATAAAACAATCACTTGAATCTCTCCTTTGAACTCAATAATAAATCATAAAATCAAAATATAATTATAAAATATATTCTTGGCTCAGAAAATTGTTTTAAATATTCGCTACTTAATTCGAGCTTAATCAACTGCAGACGTCACAAATATATATTTTGAAATTCTCAATTTTCGAAATCAAGACTTTATGGCATGTATCATCTCTCAAGACCCTTGGGATCTAGGTCTTCTTATTCTAAATAAGATCTAAGAATCTTATCTCAAATTTGTCTCAATTATATCTTCATAACTCGAAGCTTAACGTAAAGCGTCTAACTAAACAACTCCTTCTTAAGGATGCAATGCCCTCTTATAAGATCTTAATCAGAGCTAATATCGTACTAATATGCAGTATACATTCTACCTACTTACAAAACTTTCATCCATCGAAATTTACTTTTCTGAGGTCTTTTATCATCATCTTCCATGTCCATTCTTCTAAACCATGATATTTCCGTTCGATTAAGATGCATCCGGCTTCTTTTAATAGCTGAGATCTTATTCAAGAATATTTGTTCTCTTGACGTATAATGTGTTTTGTAAAACATATCTTGAATCATTCACGCCTAAACACATTGCAATATTGACGAGCTTAGAAAATGCAATCATGTGGGCGATTGGTGAATCTTCTAGAATCTCGATGTCGATACATCTTAATAGCTTCGATTCTTTTCTTTACTTGTCTTACGATGCTGCGACCATCTCTTTAATCGTTCTAGTCAGCCTTTTCTTTTCTCCAACCGCATCCTTGAAGAAGCGGTGATCTACCTCCATCTACATTTTGCCATATAGGGCTTCATAAGGCTTCTATAAATCGTTACTTGCGTAGCAGTTTGTTATATGCGAAATCAATCTTGTATACCATCTCTTGTTGAAAACTCGTCCAAAACAGGATGTAAACTTGAATTTTGCTGATTTAACTAACGCAGACATTCCCACAGCGAATACGCATCTCTTGGCGTATTTGGCTAACTTGTTAGCTTCATGTGAATGAAATCGAGAATAACATGAATAATTGCGTAAGTTGATCGATTATCGCCACGCTTTGATTTGGCAATCAACACGTATGATCTTCTAATCTTTTAAACTTTATAAAGAACATCATGGATAGATCTACGTGATTCACAATCATATAATGCGACAATCTTCTTTCTTTGCTTCGGTTTAGAAACTAAGTCTCTTTCTATTGCAATGGTGAGGTATATACTTTTCGACAACGCACCCAGTAAAATTCTCTAATTGTAAGAAAAACTTTCGATGTAATCTCCCTGAAAACTGTTGACCCTTCAACATACGATATGGAGGAGATATTCGATCGAGTTCTCCAAAAACTTGGAAACTTCGCTCAATGAAGCGAACTCATTTTTAACATCACTTTCGGTTATCAACTTCACTAAAAGATGAAAGATTTTAAGCGAAAAAGCTGCATTCTATAATCAATTTAAGAGAAAGTACAAATAAATTTTGAAAAGAATTGCACTTTTGTATTCTCTCTTCAAAATGAAATTTCTCTTACGTGACATCCTGCATTGCCAATGAATTCCAAAATGCGCATATTTTGCTTATCAAGTGAAAAGGTTTCAGATCAACCAATCGAACTCGGATCGCAAAGATCTTAAAATTGTTTATCCAAAGTTATAATATGATATAACATACTTGGTAGAAAATGATCATATAGATATCGGGGGAAAGATTTAGGGACTTTTACAAACAAGGAAAAACTTTGCCATCACGGGAGTTTTGTATATGGATGCTTTGATATCTCTGCTGGATACATCCGATATGATCTACAACTATCGCCCCACTTCAAGAAGGTTGTCTTGAAAAGCAATTTCGATATCTAGGGGTTGTAGCTATGTTGTGCCAATAACCTGGTACAACTCAAGTTCAATACAAAATGTCGAGACACTTAAGATCTCGATAAACTAATTTGAATCTTTTCTCAAATTTCCAAGGAGAAGCCTGGAACATGAAAAATAGAACAAGCCCAATCAATGTAGGAATCTTCGAAGATGCGAAAGACGAGCTACATTAATCTGGTCAGATAAGAAGATCTCAATATCGATTTAAGAATAATCAAATTGTATAAGACCTACCGTATTCGTAGGCATAAATAGTGAGCATTTGATAAAAAAGACTTTATTTCTAGAGTAGAGCTAGCATCATGCTTAGGAATAAAGAATCGACATTTATGGGTTCAGAGTTTTCATCATCATCATTATCAAGTAGGAAAATCATCAACCAACTATGATGAACAACGAGACAAATTTAGCTATAGGGAAAGATGAACGAAAGGGGCTCGAATGTATATAATATTGAATTTGATGGTAACTTGAATCGGATAATCGCTGCTCAAAACATCAAAACCTAGCTCAATATAATCAATAGCACGACAACCAATCTTGCCACTCTTGGGCAATAAAGGAATCAATGAAATTTTCCATCTAATCTCGATCGCTTTGCTAAACGCGTCTATTCACAACGATGGAATCGAAGCGGAAATTTATCCAGGTAAGCTACTGTCATGCAGTATGATAGAAATACTCTGATCTTTCTGATGAATATAAACAAAAGCGCGACAAAGCGAATGGCGACACGAAATAACAACAACAGGAGCATGACAAACAAGTCGACTCTTCGAACGCGTCCACGATCCTCGTCAGCCAAATAAAACAATACTCGAACTTTGTGGAAAATATATCATATTGTTCTGCCTCTCTTCTGAACTTACTTTTCCCTTTAGCTCAGAGCAAAGCTCATTACAATCACATTCACATCATAACAATTCATTCATTAAGGAGTATACTCAAACATCATCGAGATAACCATAATCATCATACTCATAAACATAATCATAATCATAGCTATTACACGGTGAGTTAGAATGATGGAATCGAATCGACTTCTCTTAACAACACGACTCTTTACCATATTCTCAGAGATAGAGTCAAACAACGCACTCTATAGACTCAAATTCTCGGCGAATCAACTCAAAATTTTACATACTCAAGGTGCACAATCTGCACAAGACTTCAGATTCATGAATTTGAAATTCAGAGACAACGCATGGCGTACTAGGATTCACAAGATTTATATGTTCAAAGTTCAGCTGTGTCACTGTGCAAAATTCATATGAGATTCAAAGCGAATTCAAAATTGCATCAACCGCACAAATTTACAAGATTCATGGTTAGAATTCAACAGCATATATGATTCTCGATCACGACCCAGACTACTTAAACAGTTAGGTCGTGAATGGGGAGAAGGAAATTCGATAATTAATAACGTCACAATGATCAAAATATCTCAGAGAAGATAGGTACCAACTTTCATCAAGAAGGATTCAAATGTTTATGAACTAAAGAGGTAAAATGGTATTGAATAAAGGATGATTTTATGTCCTCAAACCACAATGAAGATTTGAGCGAGGTAAAGCGCAGTGAGACAAATAATAAATGGAATAACCAATATCAAGAATGTACATTTCGAGCATGCTTCAACAACCATAGAATTCTTCAAATGTTCCAAGCATAGTTTGATAATGATTTTAAGACATAATATTGAATCCAAGCGAAAACAATTACGAGCATTCGATTAAATCCTTATTGAAGAGCATTGAACATGATCACTACGCATAGCAGAACACATAAGCAAGTAAAGGCCAAAGTTCGACGAGAATTGTATCCGAGAATTATGTATGAAGACATAAACTACGGCAATAAATATGACCATAACAATTGAACAACCTCAACATAAATCAACATTTAGAAATGTTCCTGTAATATCCAGAAGAAATTAGCCTACTTTACGATAAGTTTAATTAGCGTAAAATTCACTAAACAGCAGACTTAGGATAAAAATTTCAATATTAATGAAATAATTTAGCGAGGTAATTACGATATTACTATGATCATTTGAGATGATTCGATAGTTAACGTTTTGAGGCGTTTGAAGCGTTAACGTCTGAGATGAATGAAAAATGATATTAATGATCGAGGAATTATAGTATTTAAATTCCTATGATTATTATGAAATTAAGTATTGTTTAACATTAAAACAATGCTAAAGCATTAAGGATTCGATAGTGATTAAAATCTAATTTTGAAAACCACAATTAGAAAATTAGGGTTTTCTTTACAAAATGATACCAATAAATTTTCCTATGATATAATTTATTATCTAAACCATATGTTATGATTTATATACCTATAAGTAACATGAAATAAAGTATGTATCAATTGAGACTAATAAAAGTGAAACCTTATTTTATAAATAATATATTGCACATCGTTTTGGTATACATTTGTTAAGTTACATATTAGTTATATAAATTGTATCTATGTTACATACTAACATAGTATAATCGGAAGATATAATATACATGGAAGAATGTATCTTAACTAATACATAGTATCTAGTGTAACAACATTTAAAAACAAAATAAAATTTATTCTTTTGGACACCTGGGAGGCTCTTGCTCCAAAAATGCATGGCTTGGGTGTTAGTGGACAAAGTGTAGGAGATATTAATTTCATCTCATGACTCGTTAGGTGAGTCATGGGTAAAGTACAAAGTCTTCCATTCCTCTCCTACTTGCGTGAGAGCAGGAGGTTGAGGGAGTATAATGGGTAGGATTCTATTTTCTCTCTCAATCACACCTACTCAAGTCTTGAAAAAAATACATAACTATTTTCCTCTCCAAGAGTTAGAGAGAGCAGGAGAGCTTCTTAATAGGAAATTGAGTGTTCTTCTTTCTATCTTACTAAAGTCTAGCCTATAAACCTTCTACTATATTCATACCATAGAAAGGTGAGGTGGGCAGGTTTCAATTTTACATGGGTTTGCTATGAAAATTACTAGGCTAAAGAAGGATCTGAGTGTTTTAGTGTTCTTGGTTGTGAAAAATTTCCAATGTTTATGTTCTTGGTGGTTGTTGATAGCAATATTTAGTTAATGCATGTTAAGTTTGACTTAGGAATGGTAAGTGTTCTTAATTTCAAAATATTATGCATGTATGTTTAATTCAAAATTTGCTAACTATGCTAAGTTATGCATCAAGAGGGTATAGCGTGATGATAGAAACTAGATCATGTTAAAATTTATTTTGAACATGTTATGAAATTCTTATAATTGTCGAAAGTTTTCTAAAAATTATTTAAAGATAGATTAATGATCTATGATCTTGTAGGAGTTTATAGTAAATTGTTTTGAATTTTGGAAAATTTTATGATTAATCTCTTGAAATTACGAAAACATGGAAAAAAATTATGTTGATGTGTAATTTTATTCAAAGCATGCAATGACATATAGTTAATCTAGGACCTAAACTAAATACTCTATGATTTTACTAGAATTTTTGGGATTTAATTGTGAAATTCTTGAAAAGGCGAGCTTCAGAGCTCAATTTGATGATGATTAATTTGTTTTAATGAAAATTATGATGTAATATTGTTGTACTATGATGTATAAGCATGGTGTAATTTTGTTAGAATTTTATGAAATTGTTTTGGTGCATGTGTTAGAATCGAAACCATGAACCTTGATTTGTTAATGTGAAATTAAATATGATAAACCATATGTTATAAATATGTTATGAATTGATGTTGGGACTATATACTAAATAATTAGATTTTTCAAAGAATTGTTTGGACAAGTTGAAAAAGTAATTTGAAGTTAATTAAGTAATAAACAAATTTTCTATAGTTAATAATTAATACATATTAGTGATACTATGATAATATAGTACACTATGTAAAAATTAGAAGAAAATTTGAAAAAATTGTATATAATTATATTATATAGCAGAGCTATATTAAAAGTATTAAGGATTTTAAATCATAAATGTCAAATTAATGGTGTATTATATATTTAGAAGTTATCTTCAAAATATATCTAAAAAAAGTAATAAAAGAATTTAGCAAAATAAATTAATTAGAAATTGATTTATATGAAGTTAAAATTAAAATATAAATTAGTAAAGAATTTACTAATAAAGTCAAATTATTGACTTTTGAAATCAGCATGAAATCGTTAGATAAATATACTAATGCAGTAAAGCATTATTAATTGAGTAATGAAGTCTAGTTGGTAAGAAAAGATTCGTGCTGAAATGGTTAAATCGACGTGAAATCGTTGAACCTTTACCAAAAGGTTAGAATGGTAATGTTAAACATATCTAGTTTTACGTAAATACGAGAAATGTTAATTACGATTGAGCAGTGATTAGATAAAGAATTCAATTTAGATCGATATCGAAGTTTATCTTTAGACTTTAAAAGTCTCGGCGTGAGCGGCGTACTAAACATCGTTTTCGTAAAGGTGTGGGCGGCGCAGCGGACGTTGAGGAATAATCGAATAAAGCGATCAAATAGTCCGGTGGGCTTTACTACACTTTAAGTGATAAATTCTTTGAGTGAATAATTTTTATATTCTTGATATCGAAATGATGTTAAAATGTTTAAGCAATTACACCGAAAATGTTTATGTTTTATGTATATCTATGATTGCTATAATGTGAATCGTTGGGTAGCTCCGACTTATGAATGAAATCGATATCGGATCTTATCTTGGGAAGGCTTATACAGCTAAGATTAACGTGTACACCTAATGGTATTGTGTTGTAAGGACAATTCCGGCGGTCACGGCGGCGTAGGAGGGGAGCCTCGTTAATGATAATGATATGAAGAGGATAAGGATGTGGATCATACATGTAAGCAAATGTTTATGAGCGATGAAATATTTTGTTAAGCATAAGGTATTTCAAATAAAACCCTATGTCTTACTATGATGTGTGATAATTTAAATCGATAAAATGTTTTGGCATAAGTCCGTTGGTACATTCTTGTACTCGACCATATGTTGTTTTAAATGTGCGGAGGTTGAAATTAAATCTTGATGGAGGGTGTTGAGAAGTGGGACTACTTTTGATAAGTTTATGTATGTTAAATTAGAAACCTTGGGTACCACGTCGTCATCGTGTATTCATGACTTCAGTATGGTTTGAACAATGTTTTGTGAGCAGATGATATTAACGGTTAAAGTCCTTGATTATTATATTTATTTGGTTCATTGGTTCATTTCACTTTGGTATACTATGTTATTTTGCATATAGTGTACATCCTCGTGATAGTATTTCATGAACCCAGGTACTATTCCTTGATTGTTCCACTCGATCCGTTTTAGGGTTGGGGTGGTAGAGTGGTATCGGGCGGTTAAGCTCTTTGAAACCAAACTTTTCTTTCGAAAAGTTGAGTCTAGATTGAGTCGCTAGACTTCTAGAAATCGGTGACTATACTCGACACTCCATCACATTCAGCTCAAGCGGGACAAGGTAAATGATTTTCTTTTAGATTCATGAAATGAAAAGTTTAAATGATGAATGGTGGAATCATTAGTAAAGGAAAAGGAAAGGAATGTTATGATGTGATTGAAAAATAAGCTATGAGAATGAAATTTTCAAAATTTATTATTTTTGAAATGAATGAAAACCATGAATAAGAAGAATTTCAAACTTGATTTTGAAATCAAAAGCAGTTATGATAAGTAAACAAAATTTTGGATGAATATATATGATTGATTTCAAATTAGATGATGTTTGAAAGGATGAATATAAATTGATATACATGTATGAATTGATTATGTTATCATTTAAACTATGAATCTCGAAAATCGACTATGACAAATGATATGTTATCTTGAGAGAACATAGTCGATATAGGAAGCATGATCATATGGTAAAGAACATAAATGCAATTTCTTTCCGTGTAAGAATAAGAGAATGACATGACCAGCGAAAAGAAATGATAATTCTGAGCTTTGAGGAGAAAAGGCGAATCTGAAGGATGAAATGCGATCTCAATGTATGGAATGAGCGACGGCGCCATGATTACGACTACAACCGACTTCGACATGCCGGCAGCGTACACGACCTCGGTGTCGGCATTACCTCGTATTTTGTCACGAGCATGCAAATTTTCTGCATTCTTGGTAATTTTGTTGCTAGTTCTCTATCGTTAGGACTCCGATTGCATGGTTTTCACCGAGAAACCACTGAAACACTGAACTTCATTTGTTATGAAGGACTGAAACTCTATTTCTTACTCCAGAATTCACGAAAGTCTTTAGAAGGTTAGTTTGAGTTGTAGACTAGTATAAAGATCTTATAATATACCATAAACCTTGGGCGTTAAATAATAAGTTTTCGATGGGATAAGAAAACTACGATGTGTTACCTATAACATTTATCTGTTCATCGAGATATGTTTGGGTTGTCTATCTACTTTGTAGATTGTCGATTATCTAATTATTTAAACAAATCCGTTTAAGTTATCTTATCATTTATCGAGATAATGTTTAGTTTGACTTATGTTAGTTTTGTCTATGGCGGATGGAAGGAATCGTTATATGGCTAGAAGAAGTTGGACCAAACCCTACTCCCAAAAGCGTGCGTCTATCTGAGAAATTTGGATGTGTTGTGGAGAAAACAGAAATTCTAATGTACTATCTCGATTATGGAAAATGCTCAAGCATATGGTGTGACGAACTATGATGGTATCAGCGTCTTTTGACCATACTTCCATGTATTTGGAGGACTACATGCGAAATGCGGGGACTATATCTATCAGAGGAGGTTATGATCTGGTTGGTGATTTACCTAGATTCATCGACCATTTGAGTTATGTTTTACGCATTTATGGGGTTGCCCGAGAGGACCTTACTTGCCAGGGGTATACATGGCTTGACGACGCGGGTGGTTATCTGTTGAGTACGCGACAAGTTCATTGATACCTCGATATCTCTATTCGATAATGAGACTACGCCCAGTGGATAGTCTTGCCGTCCGGTTGCATTAGGCGCTTGTTTTCCACCGTTCTTTTTGGACATCCTACATCCACCACTTACACCGCTACAGCGATGGCAGCTCATCCCTCGGTGAGAGCCTATCGTAAATGCTGACGAGATGAGTGGTGACACTCGGGATGCTTCTGATCGGTCGTGTTTGTTATAGTCCGATGCGATGCGATTACGGTCGATGCGTGAGGACTATGGTCGATCGTGATATACCCGTGGGAGTGGCGGGACCATCGGGTACATGCAAGAGATGATGATTAGAAGAAGAAGAAGATCGAAGAAGGCAGTGAGATCTCGACTGATCTTATAAGTAGGATAGTATGTATATAGTATGGTTGCTTATGTAATAGTGGAAAGAAAAACTTGATGTTTTGTAATAGTATGTAAGCGATGCGATGTAATTTCCTTTATGATATTTGTTTGTTTAAACGACCTTTTATGGAAAATTTTATGATATATATGAATGACCACGAAATAAGGGCTTTTTAGTGAAAGATGTATGGTAAAATGAATTATTGTAATATAGTTGTTTTACAAGGGCTATGTGATGATATTATGTATGTTATTTTGTAAAATAATCATAATGCTAATATAATGTCTTGAATAGCGAGAATGCCTACTAGAAGAGATCATCGGGGGATGAGAGGTAGAGGAAGAGGAAGAGGTAGAGGAA
The DNA here is from genome assembly GCA_036937905.1 of Salvia rosmarinus. Classification (NCBI taxonomy): domain Eukaryota; kingdom Viridiplantae; phylum Streptophyta; class Magnoliopsida; order Lamiales; family Lamiaceae; genus Salvia; species Salvia rosmarinus. Next base: position 50,871,260 of record CM072822.1, on the reverse strand, counting down.
GAGGTAGAAGAGGTAGAATCGATTCAAGAACAGGAAAATATACCACAACCACCCTTTGATCGTAGGGTGAAGAGCTTTTCTTGAGGCCAGAACCACTTCTTTAGCGGTGAGGAACTCCAGGGCGATGCGGAGCAATGGATAAGAAAAATGGAAGGATTTTCGATTTTCGATGCACAGCTCGGGGAGACTATCGTGCATTGCTTTTCAACTCTTGGACTGCCGACTTTTGGTGGGAGGCGGAAAAACTTTACACTGAACAATTGAATGAGTTTACTTGGGAAGAGTTGAAAGAAATGTATGACAAATATATTAGAAGAGTTGAGAAAAGGAAGGAACTTGAATTCTTTGTTTTGAAGCGAAAAAGATGTATGTGATTATGATATGCTACGATATGTCGAGAATACCCGGATCAGTGAACCAGATTTGAAGATGTCGGAGAAATTTAGATCGGGTTTAAGGCGGAGATAAGAATGTCTCATGGATCATGGAGATTTGACATATCACGAGGCTCTTGGATGAGCTTTGGATATTGAAGGCGACAATGCAGAACGATAAATCGGCATTAGCTCAAGCGCGAGAATAGGAGATAAGGAAAGAAGAAAATGGGAGCGAATCATGGTTATGATGTCGGGGAAGTTAAATATGAGTAATAAGCGGTGGCGAAATGTAATATCTCCGGGCGAGGGGATGGAAAGGGCAACTTTGTCCCTCCGACGAGAAGGACCACAAGAGGTGAGCTTTACCTTGCCCAGTGCAGAAGATGCACAAGGGAATGTGCGGATGTGAGCGCGTTTTAAATGCGGAGTAAGTGGCCATTATGCGATAGCGCGGGGACACGCTTGGAGCCAATGATAAGGCGAAATCAACCGGCAATGCTCGACCACTTAGGGCGATGGTTTCCTTCAACCTCGGCAGTGTACAAGCGCAGCGATGTGACAACCTCAGCAGCGGCAACCTGGCGACAACGTCCCCAACAACGACCACAGTGAGCATATGCGAAATCAATGCGGTCGAAGTGCCGTCAACCT